>LPNX010940589.1:0-59606 GCA_001517045.1 Pseudotsuga menziesii
ATATATATATATATATGAATTGTTACATAAGTGGGAGAGAACAATCTCCAATAAAGAGCACCAAATTGATCCATAAAAATCAACCTATTGATTATAGGAACTGACCTATAAATACTTCAATTTGTGCAAGCACCAACTGAGGAACTTTCGGGACAAACCTGAACATATGTTTTCGTATTAGAGAAATCTCTAACTTACATTAATCAGGAACTAACCCGTTGAATAATACAACCTCTAATAGTTTCTTCAATTGTGACTGAACGAAAACCCCAAATCCCAATTATGTTTACCAGCTTCGACTGGAAAGAAGCTTTGAATCCCTGATTGTCTTACTAGCTACCACTAGAAGGAAGCAACAAATCCCTAATTGTTTTACCAACTGTGACCAGAAGGAAGCTCTAAATCCTTGATTTTTTTACCAGTTCCAACTAGAATGAATCTTCGACTCTCTATTCCCTTCCCCTTCCTTCCTACTTGATAAATTTTACCAGCACCTATTGGAATGAAGGCCCAAATCTTGATTCGTTGCCTCTTTTTTCCTCCTTGAGAAGAAATAGTTGTGTATGAAAATAACTGAAATATTCACTTTACCTTATCTGCGATGCACGACTCAACAAATCGAAACTATTGTAGATCTTCTGTTCTACATATTTCCTTGATTATATGAGTCAAAACAACTAGTTTCCTTATCTGCGATGTATGACAATATCTGTGACATTCAATTTCTCGGTATCACACAATCTTCAAATATATACAAAACTTGAGTTACTTCTGCAATCTACGTTCTGTGTTGTCGAGTGTTTCGATCTTCAGATATTTGTGCTTCCACTTAGTTACTTCTATGGTTTTTCATTTTGCATTATTTAATGAGTAAAAAATCCACACATCTTAATTCTAGGCATCTTTATACTTTTCTCTCTTTTTGTTATTCATCCTTTGGTAATTTTTGCAATTTGCAGTCTTCTTTTATGATCAACGAGTCATTGATACCTCAAGAATTATGACTCTTTCCCAAAAGTTTATCTTCAATTCTTCTCTCTACAATATTACTTCAAAACATCCATATCTTGCTTATTTATACTCTTTCTAGTCCAAGAGATGTGTCCACTCATTAAAAGTCATTTTACTTGAATAAATTCCCAACTTGTTTCCTTCTTGATCAAGTAGTCTTCTATGTTGGCGTCCCACTCTTTGCAATTCAACTTTGTGGGGTTTAACACACATATGTCATTTTCTTTGTGTGATTTTCACACAGAAGTCCATATCTTAGTTATATTTTTACACATCCCTTATTTTCATATTCTTCTTCAAACTTCTTACATAATTCTTGTTCCGTAGTGGTATTTGCACACATCCTTGTCTTTCATATTATGCTTCTAAATTCATTATCAAGGTTGTTATTTTCATGCAAATGTCCCATGTCATAGTGGGATCCTTGCACTCTGATATTCCACATTTTTCTCTATGTATCACTAGTACAAAAGCGCGGATTTTTCCACGGAGATTTTCCACGTTTCTTACTTTTTGGTGTAAAATCCGATGTAACAGGAACGAGGCATCACTGTATCCATTCCTAGTCGTCACGGTATCCATGCATGGACTCTTAGACGTCTCTGTATCCACGCCTAAACTCTTGGACGTCGCTGTATCCACGTCTGACCGTCTCTATAGCGACGACACCGTCTTTTGTTGACTTTTTACAATGGTCAAGTTCACCTAGGGCGCAAAAGTCAATGTTTGCCGTCACTATAGCGACGTCTAAGAGTTCTATAAAAACGAATACCTTAACGTGATTTTCTTCACACTTTCCATTGTTGCAGCACTATTTTCGGGTGATTGTTGAAGCTGTTTATTATTTCCGTCTCCTGCTGGTGAACAATCCATTTCTAGATCTACATAGTTCGGATTTTAAACATGCAAGGTTAGTTTGTGTTTTCAAATGATGCATACTTTTACTACTTCATGCTAATGTGCGAACCATGACTTCCATTAGAACCTAAAATGTTCCATATCAAAATTATTTACTTTTTTATGTTGGATTACGTCAAATGATGTGCACATGGCTATCAGTACAATGTGTAATCAACATATAGTTCATATTTTTTGTGTGGTTAAAAGGAAACTGTGCACAAGTTTCATGGACTTAAATTTCCTTCTTTTAATTCACTTCATTGATGAGGTTGAGTTAGCCATGGTATTCTCATGTCATTGGATGTTATTCTTGGAGAGGTACATGATATATTAGTCATTATGTGATGATAGTGAGTACATAAAGAAAATTGATGACACATAAGGAATAGTGGTTTGTGACAACCATCAAAATAAGGACAAAAGAAAAGGTGATTTACTCCAACAAATATAAAAAAGAACACGATAAAGAGTAAATCACTTGTCTTTTATTAATTTTATACATGAGTATTGTTTACACTAGACTTGATAGTATTTATTTGATCTCAAACTATTTGTTTGATTTCATGAATATGTGAATGGATTCATAAATTAATGCCACCAATAAAACTATTATTTACAACATTGAGGCAATGCAACCATGGGTTGTGTTGTATGAATAGAATACATGAATATATAGACTAGGCTCAATAGAGTAGATTGTATTGATACCTTTTATGTGGATTCATGGAAATGGTGTAATTTGTAGTAAATTGTTGTCTCTAATGCTTGTTTGTATTCATGTCCATTTGGATTTCAGTTTACTGCTTTCCTATATACTCTTGAAAAGAAGCACCATGCATTTTACCTACCATCTTTACACTTGCAAACACAGCTATTTATTTGTGTACCATCCAAGTCCATATTTATATGTAATGTATTTGACAACTTACTGTTTGGTATGGTGTACGTAAGACAATTTCTTGTCACCACAGGGATTTGTTACCATGAATGAAAATGCAAGGAAGCTTGCTCAGTTCAGAGCGGCATTAGAGGCAAGGGGCGATGGAAAATTTTATTTCCCGTGCAATGATTGCAGGGGTTTGCAAAGAAGAAGACTTTTAATAACAACAGCTGAAAGACATTGTAGGGAGAAGGGACACGCCGAAGGGGGCAATGAATATCGTCCCTTGGTAAGAGGTTATTCAATATTTAATGTATTCTCTCTAATGGCCGTCATGTGTCACTATAGGCTACTAAAGAAAATCAAAATCTTTGGAAAAGAAACTAGAGTCAACAAGCCATGGGGTATGTATGCATAAATAAATTAACATCAAGGAAGGTATTGAAATTAAGGGGTAAGAGAATGTAACACTCATGTTAAATCCCCCATATTGTAATATAATTGTAAATTTGATATGGATGAGGGCCAAGTATATGTAATTGCAACTAAACAATTAGTAATAAAATATGAAGCTAGCTACAAATGGGGAGAGAACATTGAGAAGAGATGGAGGACTATAAATTCATGAGAGGGGAAGGTGTGTGAGAGGAGAATAGAGTGTTGGTGTCATGACATTGTAGCTTAACCATGTCTTGGACCCTAAAAATATTCTCTAAATCTTAACTTTTTCCTAGGACCTTGGTTATGGGGATTAATTCTTTAATTTTATCATGATTAATGATTTTTTTTATAAAAGGTTTTCAGGGAAAGATCTAAAGAGTTTATATAGTCATTGGGAGAAGGCATTCCATTCCTCATGGAGAAGGATTCCATCATTAAATTAATTAATTTATTGATATTGTTTGGTATGGTCTTGGGAAGAAAGGGATTTCGTTTGGTATGTATTATTCATGTATGAGCCTATGGAATCTGAGAATTAACCCATCTCCCTGATGGATTCATAGACCCAGCTCCAAGGTGGCAACTGTGTTGAGAGGATTATGAACATATTGTACCTAAGTTTGGGTGGAGCATTCCTCATTCATAGTCAATTTCCACAACATCTACAGAGATGAGGGAACCATTACAAGGTTCCATGAACAAGAAATAACTTTAAATTGTAAAGGAATTGAATTCGAGGTTAATATTAGAATTTAATGAGAGATTTTTAGAAGAATATAATCACATAACATCAAATGCACTTTGTCAGTCACAATCAACTTCCCTTTTATTCATCTTCGTGAAATTTTTCATGAGAAGAGTGAAAAGGAAAAATCCATTTTACATGGGTAGAGTTTAAAATTTATAGCTCAATTTCCATGGCCATTTTCCTTCCACATTCCAAGCGATACTTGAGCTTATTTAAATTACATAAAATTAAATAAATAAATTTCTCAAACTTTTGGTCTTCCAAAATGTTGTCCTTTAGTGAAATTTTGTATTTTTGTGGGATTTTGATTTTGGTGGACTTTGTCTTTAAGAATTTTATCTTCATTTGTTTTTCTATCAATTCCATTTACTTCCAAGGTACTTGATGAAAGTCTGGATGGCCAAGCTTAATCATGGTTCTATGTTGTTATTTTGACATCCTTTGGACCTAATGGTAATTGGGATATGTATTCACTTCTCATCTCTATGGTTGACCTATTTTGGATGCCTCCTAATTGGTTTCAATTCCAAAGAATGTTCTCCCAGCTATGGTTACTATGAGGTTTTTGGTGAATATTATTGGTCCATCCCATATTTTATAATTCTTTTTATTTTGATTTTATAACTTTTTTATGACTTTGTTCACCTCATAACCTTCCTTTGTTGTTTCTCTTAACAAAGGGATTTCTGTAGAAATTTTTATGAATTTCTTCGATGTTCATAGAATGATATCCCACTGGAATTCTACATTGATTTTGATTGAGTGTAGAAAAAAACCAACTAACATTTGTTTGATCTAAATATTAATATATGTGTCTAGCATAAAGGCTATCTTTTTGTCTAACCTTGTTCCAATAGTTGAATCCCTTCTGAAAACAATTCGAAGTCAGTGCCCATTCTTTTGTTGCATCATGTTCCATTGATTGAACATCTCCAAGTGTGGTTATAATATTAGAGTGTTCTCTATGCAACTCTTAATTTATTTAGGTTTAGTTTCATTTATAAAGAGCCACTTGATTTTACGAACAATCTAATGAGGTGCCACCCTACAATGATTCATTGTCAATATGGGATTCTATGGGACCACCTTAAATGGATTAATAGAGAATACCTTAGATTCCATCAATCCAAAAACAAAGTATGCCATATAACCATACATTGGTGGATCTTGAAATGCAACAAAACCATAAATTTCATACCCCTGTCAAACTTCATTACACTTATTTAGATTTGCTTGAGGTTGAACTTAGCCCATAGACTAGTCCTGCAAAGATGAAATGAGCAAAATTTTTAGAAAATATGAGGATCACATTAAGAAAATGTTGACTAACGAAAACTAGTACAATTTGGATCCATTATGCATCAAATTAGCGACATTTCCAAATCCAACCAAGTACAGAAGAATGGAATTTAAATCTCTAATGCTCATAATCATGGGGAGGACAAGAGGGGCTAGGAAAAAACTTTAAATTAACTTTTAGAGGTGGATTTGAACAATAGACTTTGGAAAATACTGCTACAATTCCAAGAATCTCTATGTTTTTATGTTTAAGAAAGTAGATGCCATTGTGCACAAAATTTTGTTTCTAAAACTATGAACTGCAAATATTTCAAATATAATATAGACAAAATATTAACCTGATATACAAAGTGATGAAACAAAACATGAGTTCTTACTATGCCAAATCTAGGAAAATATCAAGCTTTCCTTGGTCATCAAAATGTTGAGTGTAGCCTACCATACATCAGAAAATGTATACTCTTATATCTCCAACATCTAATCAACTAGATATTACCATTAAATCAACTTCCAAAAGACACCAAAGAAGCACTCTTTGTTAATAGACCAAAAACCATCCAGCAAGTTCTTGAAGGGGAGAATTCGACAATTAGAGAAGATATAAAATGAAACCACATTAAGTGTATTCCATAGTGCATTCATCTAGTAGAAATGAAAAATGAAGGATAACATTGTAGTTGAACACAAATAGATCATTTACCATTGATTGTAGTGGTTTTGTAAATCAATTGAAACAACAATGGTACTTCTCTCCAAATATCCAATTCTGCTTAAGCATAAAAAATGTAAATGCCATATAAGCACCAATAGCCATATGTTTCAAAGAACCTCAAAAAAATACCAAATGATTTATTACCTAGGAAAACCGAGAAATCCTACCGAGGATGATTCAGATAAGGGAAAGAGAAAGAAACTACAATGCTAAACATACTGAAATCTACAAAATAACCATATGAATGGAGGAAGTATAAACAAACAATTAGAATACACTAGTACCCAGAAATATTTTGATGAATTTGCACAATTGGTACAAATTATAAATTTATATTTAGGGGATCATAATGTGCAGGCTACCCTTTTTCCTTCCCCACACAAATTGCAACCACGTCCAATCATTTCTTAATTAAATCATATGGTCACACCTACGAATAATGGATGGATACCAAATACAAGCCCTCCTTTTGTCAATATTGCTAATTGGGGGTTTAATGTATTTAACATTATGTTTTGGCAGTATGTGATGGTGCAGCTGAAAGGGTCGGTAGCGATTTCATTTGGGGGTACTCAGGAACCGGCAGCGTATGGGGAATTGGTGTCCATTGGAGGGTTGGGGTCCGATACCAACAAGAAGCTCAGTGCAGCCATTGTCGCCACACTGGAGAGCAAATTCAATGTACCCAAGTCATGCTTCTACATCAAGTTCTACGATGTCAAGGTTGGTTCTCAGTTCCTCAGTTTGTTCTGTTTATGTGAAAATGGATTCCCAATTGAACCATCATCTGCCCCTGTGGTGTTGATATTTTGAATTTGTTTTTCACTTTCTGTTGTGGCACGGGAATGGGGACAGGCACATTCATTCACAGAAAATGTTTAGTGCTTGCATGGTTTACACCAGTAGTGTCAGCCTTTGTCTTCTAGACCATCACAGGAAAGCGATTATAGGACTTCTTGATTATTAGCACACCAGAGCACCGCACAATTTTTTTCTTTTTTGGAGATTGAGGTCATTTAGGGTTTTGGGCTAACCACAATACAGTGAAATCCAAAAACAAACATCTCAATATTGAACCACTGTGAAAACTTGCATTCACAAATTTGGTATGCTAATCCACAACACAGAGAAATTCAGAAACAAACATCTCAATGAAAAACCACTGTGAAAAATTGCATTCACAAATTGTATTGCTCTGTTTCTAGTTAATTTTATGTTGAATATTGACTTGACATGTTCATTACCCTGACTGGTTGCATTTTGAACAAACTCAACATTGAAGAAACAGCTGCTTGACATATGTTGATGCTAGTGAAATGCATGGCAAACGTCTCAATCTAACCTGGTGTTGAGCGATTGAGAGAACGTGTGGAGTCGACATGCATTGGGGAACCCTGGCATTGAATCTGTTTGAGCATTTCGATTTCATCTGCAAATTAAATCGTTCAGCAACCCTTGTGGAGGATAAACTATGCGATCTGTAAGTTTAATTCCTTAATCATTGTTAACACGGATCTGTTCTTGCCATTATTTTTACCAAATCATTGGAGGTTTGTTGGTTAATAGTGTAGAGATGAAGTATTTAATCTTGTGGTTGCCAGTATAGCCATGAATATTCAGTTCTGGATGAAGCAATAAAACTGCTGATGATATGCATTTAGATATCCGTTCATGATTGAAGCCCAGTCTAGTTAGAAATTAGAACACAGAGTTTAAATCGTTTACACAAACTACAGGAAGAAGGAGACCCTGCATCAAAATCCAAGTTGTGTCTCCGTTGGAACAATGCTTCCAAAGGGTTTCTGTCTAATTTTGAGTTACTCAACGTGAATTATATCCATCAAAACCATGACTTTCTATATGGAAAGAGTTGATTCCATCTTGTGAAGGGAAATTTGCTCCCAGATTAGACACCCTGGGGTCTATGAGAGGTTTGATCTTGTAATAAGGATTGCTTAATATCGCTCCTGTTGATGGATCCATATCTGTCTAGGTTGTTTTCTTTTGCTTTGCCCCACAGTATGGTAGAAATACCTGTGATGATAAAAATTGATCCCAATAAACTGCAGATGAAGCAAAGTTGTTAACAAACTGTCAAACAACATCCAACTTCAAATGATAAATATAAAAGGGAACGATATGCCTGCTGACCTTCTGAGATAAAATTTTATGTGAAGGATGGCATGTTCCAAGATTGCAATCATTATTGTTGTTGTGGGTTGAAACAATGCAACAAAGATTGGTCCCTTTATACGGATATCATAGATCTGTACAAAGTATCCAAAACTGGTACATAATCCCTGTACCAGAGTGAACACAATTTAAAACTTGGCATTTATCAGGCTTTCAACAAATGGAACTGGAAAATATGTTTAAGCAATAACTACAATGACTAGACTCTCACAGAGAAGAGAATGCTGAGAATCCCAATGTCCCACTTTAACCTCCAAGCAGAGGCCTTTGGCTCAAAGATTAAAGCCACAAAAAATGGCAGCACTGTTCCTTGGAATGACATGATTGCTGTTAATGAGATTTGAGCTGGATATTTACTCAGCACTGGAGCGTGTAATCAAAACAATATAAAATCTGTCAATGATAATATGTTATATTTTCACTCTCCTCTGTGGTGGTTTTTCTATCTATCTATGTACATATGTTCAAGGGAGGGATAAACACCTGAAAAGTAACCCATCCAGACAGAAATAAACAGCCCACAAACACCATTATGGCCCCGAACATCCATGTGCTGAGTATATGCCCATTAGGATTTGCGAGGACTACAAGGCCCTTGTAGAAGATCATAATCATTGCACCGCCAACTCATTCAAGGTTTATATCTTTCCTTAATTGGCCAACTCAAAATAAAAACATAATGTTGTAACCTGCTTTGACTTGTCATAACCTACTTGAAGCAGCAAATTTAGTGAAAACAGTGCATCATATTCGCATTCTTTTCCATCAAGAACAAAAAGCACAGCTTTTCGCAGTGCCCCGACATGCATGCTCAAAAGGGATGTCAATATTTTCAGCAAAACGCTTGATTGCCCATCCTTCAATACACAAAAAACTAACTGCTCACAAAGTGTGAGTAATGAAGTATCTTTAGATGTTTGCTCTATCCAAAATGTGTCCTCACTTGAAGAACTTTTTGTTCTACAATACCTTAGTTATGAACCCCACTAACGTCAATCAGTTGCTGAAAGAGATCAGCCATTCCATGCTCTTCTGTGACTCCCTCATTCACATTTATAACACTTTGTACCACATGATATACCCATGATTCTAAATAGCCTGTTCCTGTGGGAAGTTGAAAAGTTCCTCCTTGTGTAATATGTATTAACTTATTTCTTATATTGAACATCAACCAGGATGGGAAGGTTTCCGAGTGGAGAATCATGTGCCAAAGAATCAACATCAGTCTTGAAATTAGCAAAGACCAGCAAACCAATTGTGTGCTGTTAAGTTCCACTGGAGGACAACTTACATTGCTGAGGGTAGAAAAAATATTCTCTGCCATTTTGATTTTTTCAAATGCATTTGAAGAATGAAAAGCCATGAGAAGAACTTCCAAATGAAATAGGGATGGAAGACTTGCACAAACTTCTTGGATATTTAAGCACCCTGAATATGTAGCTTTCACTTTCTCAACAATAAAACCAGCGTAGACTTTGCAGATTTTGAGTCTTAAGGAGTCATCTCCCAAATTGGACCCTGTGGATGTCCTTATAATAAGAATGCGAGCTACAAGAACAAGAGCATCATCGGTATAAGAAAACCTCCCATTCTCTACCTTCAGAACTTGATTTACTAGGTGTTCTTCAAGTTCAATGGATAAGGCACGCCTCATAACAAGTTCATGTAACAGGTTAAAGCATGCTTATATATGTAACGTGGTATACTAAGAGTTGGATCCAAAAAGATGAAGGTTTATTAAATTATTTCTGGATCAACTTTCATTTCAGAATAGACAAATTGAGTTTGGGCTAGAATTTATTTCCATGTTTGAGATCATTAGGAATCTCATTATAATTTTTTAATATTTTATTGATATAACACAAAAAATTGGTGCGATTGTTCAAATGTGTCTGTATTTTTGTTCATAATCAGTTTTAATATTTAGAACATGTGATCATTGAATATTTGAATCACTCATTATTTTTCTGCGTTTCTTTTAGCATTTTCTCTGGATTTGGTCTTATATTATCTTGATCTACCGGGGCACATTGATGTCCAGGTTGTGATGTCACAGTGGTTAGGATCAAAAATTGGGAACTTCAATATTGTACAGACATCTGGTAAACAGACTATTTAGCTTGATCGTGTTTTCAACATAATATCATATGAGCTTGTATCCAAGATACAAGAGATATTGGTCAACAGTCATTTTAAGGTAACTGCACCATCTAATTTTCTATGTGCTCTTTTGTCCACATAATATGATAGTTCAACAAGAGGTTTCCTTCAGGTTGTTCATTATATGCAGCCAATATTTGGAAAGAAAGAAGGAAAGTTGCTTTAAGATGTCAAGAAAATTCTTGACGTTTCAATCCCAAAGCCGGGACCATCTTCAGGAGTCAAATAGGCTCAGAATATAATGTTGTTTAGTCCTCATATTAATAATAAATCCAACATGTAATAATCAAACCCTATAGGCTAACCTTAATGCTCATTGTTGGAGTCAATTATCATTTATTATATTTCATGTTTTTATAAGCTTTCAAGCTTCTCTAGTTTTCCATCCCTCATCTCTGTCAATATTATTATGATTTAGTTCAGTCTCTATAGCCTCCCATATCTTCCTTTCTCCATAGTGGTCTATCTTTGAGATGATATTTGTGTCTTCAATGCATATGTAGTGCCTAGTGTTTCCTCCTTCATCTATAGTTGCAAATTTCTTTTCATGAATGTATTAACTTTCTGCAAGTAGACATATTTGGTTGGATGCTTATGTTTTACTGTAGCTTATACATACATAACATTTATACCCATCCATCCATGTATATTTATATCTATACACATACGGGAATACTCTCCATCTTAGTTCCTGTGTTCTGCTGTGCCTTTAAATGACTGTCTTGGTCTGTATTGAGGTGAATCTCTCTGCTGTGCCTTTAAAATGACTGTCTTGGTGTGTATTGAGGTGAATCTCTCTGGTTATGATTGGAGTGTAAAATGTCGAAATAATTGGGGAAAGACTCAAATTCAATCTTCTTGATGATTTGTCCAAGGGGAATTGTACAAGAATATTGGTTAGTGTTTTCGTGCAGTTGCTTCATTTCAAGTATAAAGTAGTTGGAGTAGTTGGATATATGGCGTTTATTATATCTGATTTTCTATTTTGTTTTGGTATTATCATTTTGATTTGTTCATGGATGTTATATTTATTATTTACTATTGCTATCTATTCTAATTAGTATTTTATCTTCTAATATAATGTCTTAGGAGGAACTAATTTGTAACAATTTGAGATATGCTATTATCGAGTATATAAATATTAGCATATCTTATATCTTCATGTATACTTTCAAGTGGTCACCTCCCCCTTATTTAGAATTTTAGAGAGGTAAGAGATTGTAACAAAACATTTTTTTAGCTGTAGTACCATCTACATGTTGGTATGATGTCTTCTTGTACAGTTACATTTCATTGGTTCTAGGATGTGGTATTTACGATTGCTGGTAAAATAGGTCGTACAACCACTCTATGAATGAAATATAAGGGGATTTCATTTGTTGTATTGAATGACTCAATTTATAATAGTTCACATATCCCTGTGTATTTTTGTATTCACTTTTTAACAGTGTACCCATAAACTCAAATTCCTCCAAGATTGTTATTTCTAGTTCATGTTTTGGTTGCAACATGTTTATGTAAAACCCTATTTGATTTCTAAAGAAGTCAAACCTTTTATTATTATAGATTACATTAGTTATAACTTATGAACCATTAAGTAACCTTTAACATTTGATGATGTTCAATTAGTGAGATCGAAATATTTCTTATGCAGAATAATAATTTTGAAGTGTTTTAAGCTAGCAGCATGTAAAACTCAGTTGGATTATGCATATGCCAATTCTCTTTATGCATTGCAAATGTGATATACGTATGTAACTCCTTTTCTGATTTGTTATATTTTCTACAGATTGTCATTGCTGATGAGTCCCATTATATGAAGAATCCCAAAGCTAAAAGGACAAATGCTTCTATTCCTCTTTTCCAGGTAATTATTGTGGTTAACCTTTTATCATTGAAGCTTTGATTCTGGAAGTGACAAGATGGTATTTGAGTATCCTTGTATTATCCAGATGAAGTGTTACTTTTTTAAATTTAAAGTTTGAATCTATAGAGAGATGTATACATTATTGAAATATTACTCCCTTTTCCAGAAAGCTCAGAAAGCAGAGGCAGCTTGTCCCTCTTACCCCTCCTGCTCCACAATCACAAAAGAAACGGCTTAAATGAGAGTAAACAACTCTGTGACCCCTGTGGCACACCCTGGCACAAATAGAACAACACCCTTTAGAAATAGTCAGATTGCAAGTGTAGCAGAAGTACCAATGTTGTTCCATAAAGTTGCTTCCAATAGTGGTGAATGTACAAACTTTTGATGCAAGTGACCGTTCACTGTTACTCTAATCAGGCCTTATTTAACACAAGTGACCTTGTACAATGAAATAATTAATATCCAAAGGGCCTAGCCTAGGATCATGACTTTGCCTATTACTCAACAAAATAATGAGTTCACATCCAAAATAGCTCATTTAGTTATGACAAAAAATGTCGATATGTAAAATAGAATGGTTTTGAGTATTTATGCAAGACAACTGAACAACCTTCTGTAAGAGGGGTTGGATTTGTTTAATTCCTTTTTTTATTATGAAAGAGGTTAGCTAAGAGCAGTTTCCACCCTTTGGGAGACTTGTGGGATAAGGAGATGAGACGGTGGTTGAATTAAAGAGAAACCAATCTTACATAAAGATTGCCAATAGCAGACAAGCAAGCTTTTCTAGGCAGACAAGCAAACTTTTCTAGAACTTTGCAAGGTTATTTCTGATTTGATTCTATTCAAGGTAAATTTGGATGGCCAGGGACCAGCTTGGAAGGATTGGAAATGGTGTTATGGAAAACCTTTTATGTATTACATGACTAAATAGTAAAGATCTATATCCAAAAAGATGACCAAATCTGCCAATCACAGCATGTCTAAATAAGAGATGGACCATATAGGATAATGAAGGCTGATGGCTTGGGCGTTGAAGATACAGTAGGAAAAATAAGCTGTAGATAGGGCTTATCTATAATTTCATGAATGGGCTTCAAAAAGGCTCATGCTCTTTAAATAACATAACAAATATTATCTTTATGACGAACTCAATTAATTGATTAAAAGAGAAAATTATGATGAAGTAAAAGGTAATAAGCACAGAAAAATATATATGGAAGATAAGATGGTAGGGGCTCACAAAAGAGAGAAACTGGTAAATTTTGCAAGGAGCTTTGCTTCACTTGATTCATAATCAATGTTTAAGGTTGGTTTATACCTTGATGCTATATGACTGTGGTTTTACAATACTTTTGAATGGACTTTTCCAGAGTCTGTCGATGTCATCCAACAGCATCCTTAGAAGAGGGGTTGCTTGCATTAAGGGGGTTTCTTATCTTAATAATATTTTGGAATTTTGTTGACGAGAACTACTTAACTTTTAATGATGGATGTGGACTCTTCCACGTACTTAACTTTTAATGATGGATGTGACGATTGACTAGGGATACTTTATGGTGATTGGGATTGATCAAGGACATTCTAATAACTTGTCTACCCTTGGGACATGTGAAGGCTGTGAGGTATCTAGCTGGTGGAACTTTTCAATAATGCAAAACCATAAAGGTTTAATGGACACTGACGAGAAATTTTGTCATTTTGACGAGGTTTATGATGGAGTTGAAGGTTATTTTGCAAATGCTTTCATCCTTTGGTTGTTTGGTGTGAATTTTCCTCTTGCCGAGATACAAGATGGAAAAAAACTAAAAATTAGAAATCATTAGAATACAAGTCTACATGAGCCATATTGGATGCTAAAGGAGTTTACCATATTTGTTTTTCATGATGACTACGTGCTTATGAAACCCACAAAGGTAAACCATTCTTCTGTCAATTATTATATCCATTTAGTTTTTTTATTTTAAATACTGGCTCTGAGGTAACCTCTTGTATGCAGGACCAACTCTTCAACAAGTTTTGTGGGTGGATTCATGGCAGCGAAGCCCCTCCTTACCGGTAAGACCATGTCTCTACCCTACGTGGATCTTGGAGGAATAACTAGTTCCTGTTGTATGCTTTATTTTGGTACATTGGGGTTCTAAATCCAATCTGTGATTTGTTGAAAAAACATAAGTTATATAAGTGCATAGATATTTTATGTAGTTGAATATGTGAAGATGTTATTCACCTCTTGTGGAGTCGTAGATGACTCTGCCACATTATTTTTAAGATATGCTATTAGAATAGCGCATAATTTTATAAATCTGTAAATGGTACTTTTGTAAATGGCCCGTCGCAGGTATAGCATCCCCGTCGCTATTCCTGGGGTTTGCATTTAAAAAAAAAAAAACCTTATACAAAGCGTGGATACAGAGACGGAAAGGCGTGGATACAGAGACGGCAAGGCGTGGCTATAGCGACGTCTTATTCCTGGGTTTGCATTTAAAAAAAACCTTATACAGAGCGTGGATACAGCGACGGCCAGGCGTGGATACAGAGACGGCCAGGCATGGATATAGCGACGACTTAGACATCTAACGAAATATAGAACATTGTCGCTCTTGCAACGCAAATTAGGGGTCGTCTCTATTGCGACGGAATTGTTTCCACGGAAAAAAAACACTTAGACGTGGCAATATCCACGATTTTCCGTGGATATTGCCACATTTTGCCGTGGCAAAATTGATCACTTGTACTAGTGTATTTATTCAAACTGTCTTGCACTTCATTCATATTTCATATCAATGACAATACATGCTTTGTTGGTTTATTGGTGACAAGATGATCCTTGTTGATTTTGTCATTTGACATCAATGAAAACAAAAGGTTCAACATGGTATAGAGGTCATGGAAAATATCATGGTTGAGGACGCTCTAATTATACATCACGGAAGATAGAGATGCTTTGTTTACTATAGTGAATAATATTTGAGTCCCAATTGTCCCTAGAAAGACAAGAAAAACCTCAAATTTTGTACTAAATGTGGTGTTGGAAAGCATTCCTTGGAGGATTTCCTTGTCATTCTTGAAAAACTTATCAACAAAAATATTATTGATCTCTTATCTGGTGTTCCCAAGAATTACGTGATTAAACATAAGAATTTGAAAATTGTTACAAGGCAAAGGACGAGAATTGGTCATGATATTACATGAGTAACAAAGTTGTGAAGTAAGGATTGAAATTACCCACAAATTAATAAAAATATATATATTTAATAATGTTTCAAGAATTTTTGAAGAATTAGTAAAAGAAGAAGACACTTAAGAATGTAAAAACTTAACATTGAATGAATTATTGCAATTACTTACAAAAGAGGAAGCAATTGCATGACTCATTGATCTTATGTATGCCATAAAGAAGGACCCCAATAATGAAACAATTCTAGAAATATATGCATCCTGCTACAAAAAGAGAAAATAGATATTGATCCTTTGGTTGATCTAGACATCAAAAGGTATCGTATTTCACAAGTCATCCTTGACTTTGGATCACAAGAAAATATTATGACAAGAGAAAGATGGGAAATACTTAGTCAGCTCGTCTATCATAATCAAGTATATATCTCGAACTTGCTAACCAAGGTCTTATTGAACCTTTGGAACGTGGATATATATAAACATAAGAATCATGGGCATCAAAGCACAAGTCAACTTTGAAATCATCGACTCACAAAATGGAGCGATGTATTTCTTTGATTTAGTCAGTTGATTGTGGGGGTGAAAAATGAAAACGTCTCTCTCACTTGAAAAGGATTGAATAAATTTAAAAGGTGATGAAAATAAAGTAATTGTTCCTATATATCCATAAAGTAAAAATCCATGGGATGAAATAGATGATCAAGAGGGAGATAATAATCGAAAATAATGAATATTCTTTAGAACCAAATGAATATGGAGACTTTCATCTAGGACCCCCCATGTCATTCACTCATTATTTTGACACCTAATTATATGAATGTAAGTTAGAGAATTATGAAATGCACACAATAGATTGTTGGTTAATTCAATCCATTCCACGTCGGGAAAAGAAACAGTGCTTTGAAATTTCCATAATACCAAAAATATTCGAGAAAATAATAAGAAAATATATAACACTAGTACTGACAAAAGTGGAACCGACTACATTTCCACCATTGTTCTATAAAGAACAAGATTCTCCAGTAATGCACATTGAGAAAGTATCTAAAAACGTCGGAGAGAAAGGAAGATTGCAAAGTCTAGTAGAATCCTTCACTGGGTAAGCAAATCAATGGTGTGAGACACATCAATCATGAATGCACATGTATATGAATGCTTCAACTTATTTTATTAAAATATTTGTAGGGAAAAAATTGATAGCAGAAGATCAAATTCCAAAATAAATAAATTTAATGGACTCGTATATTCACATCGAAAGATGTCAAAATGAATGGAGGATATTGGGATATAAAGATGACAAATTACGGCCACATTTTTTGTCCTAGTACATTAGAATATCTCCCTGGAAAATGGTATAAGATGGAGGAAACAAAGGGTTGAAATTTTACTTGGAAATAATTAAAATAATTTTTATAAGATACTTCTCCTTCTCCCCAACGGGAGAATGCATCAAGGAGGAAATTGTATAAATAAACAAGATCATAGAAACAAAGAATATCAACACATTGACATGAGTCTACAAGCAATAATATTATGACTAAATAAATTTAGTTGTCAACATGACTAGAATTGGAAAACAACACAATTGTCAGTAAAGGATTCCACTGGAAATCTAACCATATGTTGGTAAGAGAACCTGCAAAATATATAATTAAAGTGGTCGCAAAAGAGAAAATTGATCTAAAAGGATTTGCAGAAAAATATTTTTGTCTTGCCTTCACAAATTTGAAAGAAGGAGATTGAGCAATTAATGAAGGAAAGGCACTGGAATGGGTTTATATGTAGATCAATATCAAATAAGTAGACATATGAAATTATGACCAACTAAAAATGGTAAAAATTGGAGATTACTGGACCGAACAACAAACAACTGATATAACTAGTGTATTGAAGGAATATCAATATGTTTTTTCAATAAACTATAAATATTTGAAGGGTTTAGTATAATAAATGGGAGAAATGAAAATTAAAATCAATACATATGCTAATCCAGTGAAAAAAAAGCATGTACAAAAAGGCACACAAATAAAAAGATATGTTAAGAAAGAAATATAAAACATGTTGGCAGCAAGAATCATCTACCTCGTGGATTAGTTGGAATGGGATAGTCCTATGGTTGTTTAGCCGAATAAACATGATTTGATGAAACTGCGTATCTGTGTTGACTTTAGAGGATTGAATAAAGTTACTTTGGCTACCCCCTTTTCTATTCCTTTTGCAAACGAAATAATTAATGAAGTGATCGAACATGAATGCTACTCTTTCACAAACGTATTTTACCGGTATAAGAAAGTCCCTATTTCCAAGAAATAATAGAAAAAAAAATATTTATTTGTGAGTTCGAGTCATTCACCTATAAAATGATTTCTTTTAGGTTAAATAATGCACGAACATTATTTTCAAGAATAGTCGTCATATATATATATATATATATATATGTTTTTGTGTGTGTATGTATGCACGTATGAATGTATATATATGTATACATAATACATACATACATACACATGCATATATATTTATATATATAATGATGGTTGTTTATTTTGATTGTACAATATATTCATTACTCTATGACCATATCTAGTTCCTTCAACTCATGTTAGAATGGTTCTGACAATTAAAACTCTCATTGAACATTAAAAAGTGCATATTTGTAGTGTCAACATGAATCCTCCTAGGTCATGTTATTTGCAAAGAAGGAATAAAAGTTGATTTCGCAAAGATCAAAGTTATTCTTGACTTGAAGCCTCCAGTGAATCTAAAGCAGGTACAAATAATTTTGGGAGATATAGGGTACTATAAAGATTTATTAAAGAAATTATTATGATAACACATACCCTTTGGAAAAATTGTTAAATGAAAATCAATAATTCCAATGGTCGCAAGAAGGTAAGGCAACATTTGAACTCTTGAAGAGAATACTAGTCGAATCTCCCATTCTTTGGTTCCTGAATTGGTTGGTAAAATATCATGTCCATATCAACGGATCTTGTGTAGAATTCGGTGAAATCCTTGGTCAAATTGGAGATGATATAATGGATTACTCCAATTAATATGCTAGCAGAAATCTTAACAAAGCCGAAAGGAATTATTCAACCATAGAGTGAGAGGACCTTGACATAAGATTTTCATTACAAATACGTAGGCACTATTCATTGGCTAATCCGTTCATATTCTACACCAACCATCGATATCTAAAGTATTTAGTGAAAAACCTCTACACGATGGTTGGATATATCGATGGATCCTTCTTTTCCAATAATTTGAATTTGAAATAATTTTCCGACCAAGGAAGACAAATGTTGGTCCTGACCACTTATCTAGAATATAAACAGGTGAAGAACCTAATGGGATCGACGATGATCTACCCAATTCTCAATTATTTCAAGTTGAATAAATACTGACAGAGCTGGAGGAAATTGTGCAATATCTACAAGAGGGTTGAGCGCCAGAAGGTATGTCAAAAAAGAAAAATAATGTCTTAGCAATGAAAGATGTACCCTACACTTTAATAAATGGATTCTTATACAGGTTGGGACTATATGAGATACTTCTAATATGTGTATTAGAACATGATAAAACATATATCATTGATGAAGCACATAGTGCACCCACGACAGGACATTTACAAGCTAACGCAACTATAAGAAATATTATGCAATCAGGATTATGGTAGTCAATGCTTAACACAGATTGTCTAACGCATGTACGTAAATGTGACAAATGTCAATGTGTGGGATGGCCATTTCCTAGGGATGCAATGGACTTACTATCAACTTTGAAATTTTGGCTATCATCGTTTCCAGTCCCTTCCTAGTCCCTGATCATTGGATAAAGAATTCTACATCATCATAACCATCGAATATGTCATTAAATGGGCCGAAGATGAATGAGTAAACACATGATGAGGTGAGGAAACAACTAAATTTATTTATGAAAACATCGTCATAATATTTGGATTCCCTCTCACTTCAATAAGAGACCAAGGCACACAGTTCATAAAAAAAACTATAAAATTCCTAGGAAATGAACTTATGATGGATCCTTAGAAGAGAACTAACTATCACTGGTAGTCAAATGGAGTGACTCAAGCATTCAACAAAACTCTAAGGGACTAAAAGAAATATGCATTATTGAGAAAGTCAAATGGGGTGACAAAATCTCTGCCATTCTATGGGCCTATCAAACAACATATATAAGTTCGAAAGGATAGACACCTTTCAAGATAGTCTATGGAAAAGAAGCAATCATTCCCCTGCATTTCAAACAACAAGAACTAGTTATAACATACATGCCCCACTTGGATAGTGCTAGAGAAAAAGAGAATAGGAATTTTGTGTTGATGTATTTGTAACTTCAGAAGATATTCTGATGTATATTATCATTTTATGTTGTTGTACCCCCATTGGGGATGTGTGTTACCCCTTTACAGGATGTCTAAATTATGTCTCATCCTTGAGGTGCAACCTCTATTGTAAATCAAGGAAATAGTCTCGAGTGTAACATCATGTAATATGTAATTGTGGTCTCTCTAGGAGAAGTGGGCCCCATATGAGATGACATGTAGGCTCGAGTCTTATATTTGGTTAGTGACTTGAAAGGGTATAAATAGGGAGGTGCTATGCCTCATTTATACACACCTCACACACTCTCTAAGGCACATGAGAGATATATACAGTCATAGGAGGAGAGAAAGATAGTTTCCAAAAATTTCTTATTACTGCTTTTGATCATCTTACTATTCTGAAGAAGTTTGCGGGGTTTTCTCCTTTATGGTTTCATGATGAAAATCTTTGTGTCTTGTGTATATTTTATATCTTATGAATTTTGATGTACTTGATATTCTTTTAGATAAATATCCTAGATAATCTAATCATATCTTAATAAAATATAACATGGTATCAGAGCCTCTCTAAAAGAAGGCATTGTGCAGTTGCAGAAACTAGGGCTTCCTAGTTGAAGGTGTTCTCTCCACATATAATTAAGAAAGGAGGGGTAGGATAAATCAACTCAGTAGGGTGCATTTTTTGGTGGTAGTAGTTTTTGAATCAGACAAGTTTCATTGTGCAACCAAAATACACCTACAATGGCAGCTAATGGAAATTAGGGTTTCATGCCTAAAAAATCTAGAAGATTGAATTTAGTCAATCTAGAACTTTCTCTAGAAAATGAGATTGGAGAAGGAATAGAAGCAGAAAATTTTAGATGTCGAATATAAATTATTTTTGTACCTTGTGTAAAATTTTCAACCTCCTCCTCACTATAGGTCAGGAGATATGGTTCCTCTAAATCAGGGTTCAAGCCTCCTCCAGAATACAATCATAAATAGGTGACCTAGGGAGATTTTCTATATCTTGGGCTTGGAAGGTCCAAATGAAATTTTGGAAGCTGTTGTAGGTAGGGAACATACTTTAGATTCTTGTGGTATGCTTTTCAGACCCAGAATTTGAAACAATGACACGTGGAAGTCCATACAAGTTCACTATGCTGAACAATCCCCAAAACAGTGACCTTGGGAAAATCAGAATAATTCCCACTTGGATAATCCATTTCTACACTAACCTGTTGGGTTGGAAATAAGACATATCAAGATATCTCAGTGAGAAGTTTCATATTGTACGGATCTGAAAATTTGGAGATACATCAGAATTAATTTTAGATATTTATGTAGAAGAAATTGGAAAACTAGGGCTTACTGTTTTGGGAGATTCCCACCACTATTTTCAGAAACGAATTACATTCGACAAATTTCCTTGAAGAGGATAATATTTATGTCCAATAATAAGTTTAAAATTCCAATTTTGAAAAATTAGGGTTTCTCTGACAAACCCTAGATCAACCAGGTTGGACACCTCAAATCGGTGAGATATAAATTTTTGCTATTTACATTTGAGTTTCTCATTTCAAAATGACTAATCACATATATCTTGATGACAAGCTTGGTGAGGATGACAAATTCCTAGTATGGAAGTATAGGACCTCCGTGATCCTTGAAGAAAATGAATTGGATCAGTATTTCAGTAAGAATGTTATAAGAGCGAGAGGGAGATGAGGCTAAGGCTAGAGCCAAGAGAATCATTGTAGATTATATTAAAGATCATTTCATTCCTCATCTGTCATCCTTGAAGACACCAAAAGGAAGTTTTCAATGCTATGGCGAAGCAATCAAAGAAGAATAATAGATTGTTATAACCAGCTTGAATGGCCTCCTAAGATCATGGGAGTCATTCATTTGAGGAATGCGTGCCAAAAGGAAGCGATTAGCTTTAACATACTTTGGGAAGAGTGCACATAGAAAGAAGCTTGACTCATAATAAGAGAATATAATATGGGAGAAACTGAAGATCAAGCTCTCACGATTCAAAGAAGATTCCTCAAGCAATGAGGAATATGAAGGACTCAATTCTTGAAGAACCTATTATCCATCTTAGCACTTGGATAAGAAATGATTCTGTTATGAATGAAGAAGATGATGAAGTTGAAGGCTCAAGAAGGATTCTACCCACAAAATAAATAAATATAAGTATTCAATTGTCATTTCATGATATTGTTTGGTTATGTATTTGTTTATATTCAGTTTATGTTTGAGTATTTTCATTTATACTACAAAATTGCACACAATGGGTAAGAAGTCAATGATGTTGTACAACATTCCATTACTACTTATCTAGACTGAAACTTATTTGCTGGCATATTAGGAGTAGCACACACTCTTAATAACTTTCGGGTGGAAGGAATCTAGAAGTTATTATATGTGTACGACATATGAATGAATGTTGTAGCATTGGCTAAAATAGTTGCATGGCTATGTGACATATGTTTGTCACTATTAATATGTTTTAGAAATTATGAAATGTTTCTAATAATTTAACTAAACTTGACTTGTAGATCATTTCAAATAACAAGTAATGACAGTTCAGAAGAGGAACTTGAAGCTTCCAGGGTTAGAGACACCATGGCGAAAGAAATGGATTTAGAAGAATACAAAGAGAATGATAGATCCACCTCGAGAGATGAAGACCACCTTGGGAATGATAAATAGTCCATAATGAATAATAGTATGACGATACTTCCAAAGAAATAAAGAGGCCTCGAGCACACTCCAGTTATGTGACACTGTTAAGTGACATCATTGATGCAGAGACTTCCAACTATGAAGAAGTAGCCAAGAAGAAAGGGAAGGAAACTATGATCAAAGAGTACTAGTTCAAGAAGAATGATATCTAGGATGCAGTGTTGAGACCTGAAGGGATGTCTATAGTTTATTCCATATGTATCTATAATATCTAACATACAATAGATGGCAGGATCATGGGATTTAAGGCAACATTTGTAGCATGAGGCTTATCACAAAAAGAAGGCATAGACTGCGAGGAGACATTTGCACCAGTTTCAAGCTACACTTAAATAGATACATATGTGCAGGTATGAGATGGGAGATACACCAGCTAACATCAAGAAAAAATTCTTAAATTGTGTAGTAAAGGAGGAAGTGTACGTAGAGCAGCCACTAGTAGTTGAGACACATGATATGAAGACTCACGTGTGCAAATTAAATGAGGAATTGTACGAGTTTAAAAGGCACCCATGGGATAAAACATATAGTTACATAAGGATCTTGAATATCACCTAGAGTGATGAAGACCTTAACCTTTTCTACAAGGTTGAAGATGAAAGCATATAGAGGAAAACAAGCTCACATATGGGTGCAATAAGAACTTTCCAACAAAGTTCAGGATAGAGGATATTGGTATCCAGTGACCCTATATGGATACATATAATATTAGTAGCAGAGGAAGCTACTTGTCTCCCCATTACAGGATGCTTCAATACATAGAGTACGGAAGGTAGAAGGAGAATGATGCTCCACTTCAGAAAGAGTGATTGTAGAATATCCCCAGGTTCAACATGGCACAACATGATGGAAAGCTTACTAGTGGCTCTAGGATTTACTAATATTAAAGAAGATTCCAACCTTTATTTCAAGGTTGAAGGAGAAATAAAAGTGGTGTTCCTATTATATGTCAATGACCTGTTTTTGACAAGAAAATAGGAACACATTAAAGATTCAAGAAGGAGACTTGCTACAGAGTTCGATATGAAAGACCTAGGGATAATGCACTACTTCTTAGGCATGGAGGTATGGCAGAATGGAAATGAGATTTTCCTTGGTCAAGGAAATTATGTAGCGGAAATTCTAAAGAAATTCAGAATACTGGACCGCAAGGCAATAACCACACTTATGGAATCAAACTTGAATATTTTTTGTGATGTTTCATTAGAGACGGTTGATGCCATGATGTATCATCAGATGATTTGTTCAATGATGTGCCTGATGAATATGAGACCAGATATATGCTCTTCTACGAACAACTTGAGCCAGTTCTTGACGTATCTGAGACATGCTCACCTTGTTGCAAACCATGCAGCGAGGTACCTGAAGGGTACATTTGAGTATGGGATCAAGTATGATATGATTCAAAATACTAACCTGCATGGTTATGCTGATTCGTATTGATAGCCCCACTGAGAAGAATAGAACCTTGGGTTACTTCTTCAATTTTAGATTTAGTATGGCCTATTGGTTTGGAAGGATGCCGTCCTGCATGATGCTGAGTAAATCTGAGGAAAAATATGTTGCCACTTTCTTGGATATTTGTGAGGTAGTATGTTTCTTTTGAAATCTACTATTTTATTTGATTGATCTAAATTGCATTTTTCCTATGATGCAGAGAAGAGTAGCGAAGCTCGAGTATGTGATCCAGATAGAGATCTCTCGAAAGAGGGAGTGGCGAGTTCCAGAATAGCTGGTGATATAGGTTGTCTAAGCATAAAATCCTGGCGAAGCTCGTAGGTTTCTTAGACGTAATCAGTCCTGTAGGTTTTCCTTAGATGTAATCAGTCCTAGCGAAGCTCGCAGGTTATCCTTGGACGTAATCAGTCCTGATGTGATTATATGCTAGAAATAGCAAGAGTAAAGTTTGAATACCTCAAAGAGAAGGTTGGTGTACTTCAAATCGAGTTTCCTTCCAAGGGGAAGTGAGAGTCTAGAAGATGCAGATACACATAGGCTTTTTCGACATGGTGGTAGGTTGTTCCTCCCATGGTTGTTGATGTAATTGTTGGGCCTTTCTGACATGGTGGTAGGTTGGTACTCCCATGGTCGTTGATGTAAATGTCGAGATTTTTTGACATGGTGGTAGGATGGTACTCCCATGGTCATTGATGTAAATGTCGATCCTTTCTCGGATGGTGGTAGGTTTTTCCTCCCATGCCGATGGATGTAATTGTTGTGTTATGTGTATCAGGGATATGCTCTATGTGACGATGAGATGATCTGAAGATGATGAGGTAACAATAGGGTACACAGGTGTTGCAAGGAGTGTAATAAGTACTCGGATGCTCATTCAGGTTTGTAGTGGCATATAATCGATCCTGGGAGATCATGCAGATTTTGCAAGAGGCATATAAGAAGTCCTGAGATGTACCTAATTGATAGCTTTCTCACAAAAATGATGAATACCTAACAGAGGGCTAGGCCTACATCCATCATGAAAAAGGGTTGGCACTGTAGAATCTTCTGATGACTGATAGTATGGGATGATGATCAAATTAGAATAATATTATGGCATCATCTATGATGAAGACTATATGACTGCGTGATGATGATGATGCAATGAAAACCTAACCAAACATGTTGATGACTGTGTAGAGAGAGAATATCTTCATAGTTAAGAGGGAGTGTTAATGTATTTGTAACTTTGGAATATATTCTAATGTATATTATCATTGTATGTTGTTGTACCCCCATTGGAGATGTGTGTTACCTCTTTACGGGATGTCTAAATTTTTTCTAGGCCTTGAGGTACAACCTCCAATGTAAATCAGGGCAATAGTCCCCAGTGTAACATCATGAAATATGTAATTATGGTCTCTATAGGAGAAGTGGGCCCCATGTGAGATGGCATGTAGGCTCGAGTATTATATTTGGTTAGTGACTTGAAAGGGTATAAATAGGGAGGCACTCTCCCTCATTTATACACACCTCACACACTCTCTAAGGCACATGAGAGAGAGAGATAGTCAGAGGAGGAGAGAAAGATAGTCATTGGAAATTTCTTATTACTGATTTTGATCATCTTACTATTCTGAAGAAGTTTGTGGGGTTTTATCCTTTATGGTTTCTTGATGAAAATCTTTGTGTCTTGTGTATATTTTATATCTTATGCATTTTTCTATACTTGTTATTCTTTCAGATAAGATTGTAGATAATTTAATCAGATCTTAAGAAAATATAACATTTTGAACTAAAAAAACTTGAAGCGCACTGACGAATGGAAATTCACCATTAAGAAGTCCAAAAGAAACAATAGAAAACCTAACGTGATCAACATATATGAAGGAAGTATTTTGCAGTTGGTGACACTGCACTATTATACAACATACGGATAAAATAGAAACCAAAAAAGTTTCACACTACTTGGTTGGTCCTGTATATTATTGAAGAGCTAAATAGTGATGGGTCGGTTCGACTAAGGACTCTATGGGAAGAGTTTTCTCCAAACTTGTCAATGGAACTTGACTAAAGAGATACAAAGTCTAGTATAGGTGTTACACTGACTGATAGTCATATCTCTATTTGGTCAAACTTCTCACCCCTAGGTTTGTGCATGACTCATGTTTAATTGTAAATCAGTTGTTAATTTTGAAACACAAAATGGTTAAGTAACAAATTCTACCACTATAAAAAGGTATTCTTAGAAATGGTTGATTGCAGGACATTTTAACGTAATGACTATAGAATGGAAATTAGTGAAAGAGAAAAGTATGTTGAGCTCCCATAAAAATTCACCTATCCCGATTGAGGAGATTCACCAACTAGTTCGCTTGTAACCAACCAGTTGACACATCAATGAACAAGTCGACTAAGAAATCAAATCTCATCTGTAATACAACCCTATTACCGTCTGCGTAGATGAAGCCATGAATACCATTCAAAAAATATTGATGATTATGACACTTTGCAGATGTGAGGAAACTTGTAACTATCAAACCCATAATTAATGCATTCACATATTCACTGGAATCAAATGTTAAGTAGTTCATATATAAATACAAACCTCGAGCAATATTGGGAAAACATTTGTCGTGAAATTGAACAAGTGAACTTGGATACATCCCCATAAAAATATACTAGTCTGTATCATACACTTGAATCCCTGCACACCATGGCTCTAAATAGAGGCAATACTATAACCACATCAATGAAAGTAGTTGAGAAAAATCTACCCAAGCCAAAAGATATATCAATATCACCATTGAGAATCCAAATTCTGAGAATCTACAAATCACACATAAAATAACATCAATAAAAAAGGTACTGGAAATAATTGAGAAATTGGGGTGTTCAAAACAATTAATGGTCTGATCCCATCAATAAATTTACTTCTGCGAAACATATGCCACTACTTGAGCTCCCCCATGGTGGACAACTTCGATGGCCTAAACTACTTGATTTCCAAATTCATTGTCAATAGATACCATACCAATTTTTTTTGTTGGATCAAGGATTAGAAATCAATGGAAAAGTAATTGTAGCCATGATAGTGTTACCAAGTAAATTCCATGCCATACTGTTTAGGTCTAATTTGAAGCTAGTCGAAGAAATCACAGGGTTAATGCAAGGGAAAAACTTAAAAGGGATAGTCATTAGTAAAATCCAATGCACTACCTACAAATATGTTAATATTATCATTTATTTCCTCTTAGATAGTATGGGTCAACCTTCATACATTTGGTTAGACATGATGGAAGCCGTAAAATATGTTTCCACAAAAGGAAAACTATTCAATAGGGTGCCAACTATTTGGCTAGGATAGTCTAATCGACCTGTGAGAAATGCAAAGAGACTGGATCGACAATTTTCTACCCTTCCCTCCATATTTGGTTGACGATGTACATGATCACACTTTTAGTTGACCCCTCCTTCACTGTAAAATACTCCACATCCATGTACAATTTCAAATTATTACATACTAATGGATGCCCCAATATCCTTGCAACCACAAAAATGTGGCTTGAAAATTGGATTCAAGTGCTCAAAATGACATGATCATGATGGAAAGTTCCTCAACAAGTTCATCGAAGTATAACCTTGACCATCCACATACAGTTGGATCAAGATTGTACTAAAGTTTGGTATACGCAAGGAGTCGTTTGAAATGCAACTGAGGTCAACTTTTATTCATCCATTCAATCCATATTCTCAGACATTAGTGCTAAATCACAAACTATGCATCCAATTCCTGACTCTATTTGGAGAGAAATAAGAGAAATACAAGATCCCTTGAATGACGGATAAAAAGAGGAAGTCTAAGAAGCTAGCTTGTACTTATAAATTTTTAGACCTCCTGCAAAAGAAGAAAATCATATTTCAATTGTACCCACGCAAAAACCAACTAAACCAACAAATTTGGAAGAATCGACTACTGATACCACAGAGGATGACGAATCTCAAGATGACCAATAATCAAATATCGACTTATCCAAACAAAAACTATATATTGTAGCAAATAAATTGTTTACTAGAAAAGAAACATTTAAAGCAAAAGGGTCAACTAAGAGGAAAAGGATACTCTAAGGACCCACAAAAGATGAAATCCAGTAGTTGCACTAGGAAGCCAAGAAAATTACTAAGGATGTAGTCGCAAGCCACATTTTAGTTGACTAGAAAATTGACAAAGTTCTCCCCAATATAGAGGCTGTTATATAGGTATATTCAACCCCATCAAAGAAATTAAAAATTCACATACATTCACAAGTGGGAGAACTTGTAACTGTCCCTAATAACCCACTACCTATGTTCCCAAAAATCATTGAAGATAACCC
The DNA here is from genome assembly GCA_001517045.1 of Pseudotsuga menziesii. Classification (NCBI taxonomy): domain Eukaryota; kingdom Viridiplantae; phylum Streptophyta; class Pinopsida; order Pinales; family Pinaceae; genus Pseudotsuga; species Pseudotsuga menziesii. The sequence goes on from LPNX010940589.1 coordinate 28,283, forward strand.
TCCAACTATCTATCAAACCTAGCAAGAACCTAAATTCCATCAATTCGTTGCTAACCTACCAAATCTCTTCCCCAATCTGAGGACAATCATTACAAAGCAAAAGGTTGACGAAGCTAACATCCTCCCAGAAATACAAGTCTTACAACCACCTCAAGTCATCATATTGATCATTCTGTATTTCTCACCTCCAACCCTTCCCTTCTATCAAACTACTTATCAAATATTACCATATACTATGGATACCATGTTGGTCATGCAGTCCATGAATTATATTACTACTCGTGTTGGTGTAACCTCATAAAAAATTCATGAGTACCCTTCTGTTGACTCCTCTATCTACGTCGACTATTCCTTTGGTGTCGACCGTTACTTTGGTGTCGAATGTTCCTCTGATGTTGACCATCCCTATGGTACTTACCATTCCTATAGTGTCAGCCAGTCCACATCTAGACCACATTGTCAACTCATGTTATCAATTATTCGACTGCACCAACTCCAGCAGAGGTTTTCCAAAAGAAGAAAAATGAAAAGGATAAAAAAGAAGTTATCAAAGGTATCCCTCAAGATCAAAAAAGATATTGTAGAGGTAACAATTATGTTTGATCACACAATACCAAAATATGATGAACTTGATTCTCTCCTCGATGCAATTCATAAAGAACAGAATAGAATATGGGTGGCTCACAAGTGTAAAGTTGACAAGATTGAAGTAGAGAAGAACAAAGCATTACAAATTTGTGAGTAAATAATCTACCACGTGTTGATGCCAAGAAATTCCCAAGCATCGACAGTAGGGATTCTCCCCAAAAATCAATCCCAATTAGATCATTCGCTGTTTGGTGTGGGGAATCTTTCCGGTTAACGGTTCGACTACCGTAGATTTTTTTTTTTAAATGTTTATCGGTTACGACCCGATTCATCGTTTATGTTTTTTTATTTAATTAAAATATGAAATTCAAGTTCCTAATATAAATGCTTATAATTGATAAACATAAATCTCAGCAGTGATGCACAAGTTCTTACCTCTTGTCTTGCCACTTCTACCCTATCAATTATTTTTTAAATCTAATACTAAGATAACTATCCTATTCTAGTTTACTCTATCCCCATATGGAGAAGATTTAACATTAGAGTAATGTACTGTAACTGTTCATACCAATTTCACAGATAGTTGTTTCAACATAATATGCACATTCACATTAGAAAGAACATCAAATAAAGCTCTCATGTAATAAAACATTCATTACTCATTTCATACACAGATGTTTTACGTAGAAAGAAAAATCATTCATAACCAAAGAATTAGAGTCAAAGAAGTTAGAATGATCTCAAAGTAGATTGTATGGAAGCAAGAAGAAGTAATTCCACATTGTAAATTCCACACATTCCAAGAAAAGTTATGTGTAGGCCTTTCCTAGCAAATAGGTCTTTCTTATTAGCAGAAAAATCAGTTCTCTTACAAAAATAGTCCAGCCCTTCTTTACGCTAGAAAAATTCCTCTCTATATACTCCATATCTCTATTTATTTTACAATTAGAATTTGTCATCTAGTGACCTTTCGTTTACCCTAACCCTAGGGATTCCAAAAAATTTTGTCTAGTGCTTTACATAGGAAAATGCCAAAAGATTCTATAAAAGATAAACTTTCAGGTGGTCCCTTCCATGCTAGAAACATATGCTTCCTATGCGTTATCCTTTTCAAGTATGGTTTTGTACTTTATCGTCTCTAGTGACCGCATGGTCACTTCATGTAGTGAGAACTATGTCTCTAAATGTTCCACTTCTTCTGCTGCGGACTTACACATGTCTTCTAAGAGGTAGGCATTGATAGAAGATTTCTCGACAAATTGTTGAATATCTTATTCAGTGAAATTTTCCACTTTTCTTCAATGATATATATCCTAGTAACTTAAAAATTGTTGTGCCTAGTAAATGTGAAAGAGATAAAAAAGAGATAAGTGAACAGGAAGATCTGGAAAGAAAATAGAAAGTCGAAGGACTATAGAAGATGTATTTTGATGGATCTGTGGCTAAAATAGGTGCTAGGGCGGGTGTATACATAATTTCCCCCCTTAGATATACTAAAGCTTACTCTTACAAGTTGGTTTTTGAATGTACTAATAATGTAGCAGAATATGAAGCTTTCTTGATAGGTTTGCATGCCTTAAAGGATTTGGGAGCTAAAAGGGTCCAAATATTTGGAGATTCAGAACTTGTGGTCAATCGGGTGAATGACAGTTATCATACTAGGCATCCCAAAATGAGATCTTACTGAAATGAAGTATGGAATATGTTTGGCAATTATTTCACCTAACACAACGTCCAAGTGATCCCTAGATACGAGAATATCGTTGCAGATTTCGTGGCAACCGCTGCTGGGAAATTTGAAACTCCTACCAAAGGTAAGAGAAAATACAAAGTGGACATTGTGAATAGGCCCTCCATACCTAACAACACCAAATACTGGGAGTTTGAATATGATATGCAAATCAAATGGTTTTTGGAGCTGTCAAGTGAATTTGTGAATACCAGCATAGATGAAGAAAATGTTGATTCCGAGAATGCCCTAGATGTTAACAAAGATGAAGAAGAGGCTGTTGGAATAGAGAATTTGAAAGGATATTTGGGGGGAAAGGATATATTCCAATTGAAGAGTAATCACATCCCCAGATGGATGATTCCCCTGGAGACACTTTTTGACCAAAACGATGTTTCCAGAGATCCTAAGGTCAAACCTACTGAAAAAATTGTGGAAGATAAAAACATTGGCACCGAAGATGATCCGAAAATTGTGAGGCTATCCAAGAGATTACAGGCTAAAGAAAAAAGATGAATATGTGAACCTGATGATGAACGTAATGAAGAAATACATAGATGTATTTGCATGGAGTTACGATGACCTCAAACAATATTCCACTTCCATTATACATCACACAATTCCAATCAAGCCCGGAGAGAAGCCATTTAGGAAGAAACTGAGAAGAATCAATCCAAAGCTAGTGCCTATAATTGAAAAGGAGATTAAAAAGTTGTTTGATGACAAAATAATTGTAACCCTGAGGTTCTCAAAATTGGTTTCCAATTTGGTGCCAGTTAGGGAGAAGAATGGAGAGATAAGACTGTGTGGATTTCAGAAATCTGAATAAAGGTTCGTTGAAGGACAACTATCCTTTACCAAAGATGGACTAGATCCTACAAAGGGTGGTGTTATAGAAGATTTCACCACTCCAGGTGAATCACACTTTGTATGGCCTTCCCCTGTCCCGCTGCAGACTCATTAGCCCCTATGGACCACTTTTTGTCCTTTGATGTTTCCCTGATCATCCCTACAAACATAAGAAAAATGATATACGTGGATTTTAAACCTATAGTCGTGTACATACATGGGTTTGACCCCTATAACCTCATACATCGGAATTTGTGCATAATCCAAATCCTTTTGGAGTTTTCCTTGACATGGATTCGACAAGTTTGACTCTTGGCCTTCCATATGCCTTGAGATTGCACGGATTCGACCTTTCATTATCCCTTTGAAAAGCTATATAAGGAACCCCTTGGTACATTGAAGGCATAAGAGAGAATTGAGAGAAAAGAAACTATAGTCCATTGTTGCCAGAACTTATGCTTGAGTCTGCATCCCTTTGTCCCTTGGAGCACTTTTGTGTTCTTCCCAAGCTTGCCTTTTGCTAGTGAGCTTGCTATCTAAGTGACAGAGGATTGAAGTGGTGGAGGCCCAAGCGGGGGATTCAGTTTCTCTAGTTCGCATACATGCCGTCAGAGGTTGTATCTATCTTGTAATCTCTGATTTATATTAATAAGAACTATCTTTTCCTGTCCAATGATGTGTATTTGAATGAATATTTTATCCATGGGATTATGTCAAATGCTTATACATTATTGATTATATATGCTAGAATAGATCTAACACCATGATATATAGTATGCTTGTATTGTTTACTTGTTGTTGAGGAAGTAATCTATCAATTCAAGATGGAGTTGGAAAGCTCAACAGGGATCTACTTCAACCGTCCGGAATAAGGTACGAGGTATGATAATTTAGTGTTAGACATTTAATTTCTATTGCATATTGGGAAAGATTGATTTCCGGAGTCAAGCTGTCTGTTGTGGTACCCTAAGCCATAGGAATTTATCTCCGTAATAGAATTGGCGACTCCGCTGGGGAGTTCCTAGTAGTTGTCCTTTGGGTGTTGGTTTCTTGGCATTCAATGTATTTGAATTTCTCTTTCTCTCTTGTTTCTATGTCAGGTATGGGGGCATGTATGCCTGGTAGAGTCTAATTGGTATGAAGTTAGTCTCAGCTTGTCTGTTTTCCTTGATTCTGTGCATCTTTGTCTTCCTGTACGCGGGTTTTTGACATACAATCGCGTATACACGCAGTTTGCTCTGTGATTTCCGTGTATACACGCGGGTTTACTGCGAACAGTCATTTATACCCTGGTTGTTGCCTTTTCGTGGAAGATAGTGGATTGCTGGGTGAATTCTGATATTTGTTGAGTCTCCTTTGGCACTTCCTGAGCCTGTTAATACCTCTATTTCTGACCAGAAACGTTATTTTTAGGCATATTTTTTCTTTTTTAAGAAAGTTCTTGTCATGGCATTTTTTATTTTTTGTTTGAGATTAGTGCATTAGAGTTCTTTTACCTTAGTGCTTTTCTTGAATGTTGTTTATGTGTTCTTGCAGAGTCTGGGGTTGGTAGAATCATTCTTTTGCTTTTTGCATCTCTTTTATTTACAAAAAATCCAAAAACATTTGCTTATCATCATGCATTGCATTTTGCACTTTGCATTGTACTTGCATTAGATCTAGATTTTCTTTGGAGTACTAGTTAGGACTTCATATAGGAAAATTTGCATTCATCATTTGAAGAAGAAATTGTGCATTACACGTAGTAGCATACCCTGTTTTCATGGACACAACGCATTTGCATTGATTTTTAGGTGTGCATTTTACTTCTTGTTGCGTCATAACACCATTAGTTGCACGACCATATCCTATTTTTGAGTAATAAAGCCAACTAAAATCAATGCTAAATAAAATGAATGACACTCTTTTCTTTTCTAGGGTGCACCAATAAGCTTAGGTTTTAGGATCTTGGAATAGTTCATTGTAAGTCAATTCTCCAAGATCACTAAACAACAACATCTAGGTGTTTGTCCAGGTGAGTGTGTGAAATCCTTGGTATAACCATTGTTCTCAGGATCCTCCTCTCAAAATGGAGTTAAGCATGAGGCAGTGTGAGCGGTTATTGATTGGGATGACCCCTAGTCATAACTGAGTAGCACCGGAGATATTTACAGGATTGTATTCGTATCTGGGGGCTCTTTCGAGAGTTTCGGGCTTTGCTACCCTGCCCATATGGTCAATACTTCCTGCGACTGTCCGCCTGAGCATTGATTATATTGAGGTGACCTTAGTGACCTTACCTAGGATATCGAGGGGGTACTTCTAGAGGTTATTCTGCAGGTGTCCCGGCCAGGTTGGGGTTGGACAGCACAGTCGCTTTACGCGTTGAAGCTGAGGGCCACAATAATCGGTTACGTACCTCCGCTTATTGTGTATGGGAGTCTCAAGCCTCTCCTAGGTGAGACATACCTGCTTCATTCGAGAGCTCCCTTATCCATCCCTTGTTTGCTTGCATTTGGCTTTAGATTTTATTAGTGATTGCTTTGTGCATGCTAGTTAGCCTAGGGTTGACTTAAATAGAGAGTCTTTGCTATTTTTTGAGTCATTGTGGATTCGGGTGCGGTTCTGTGCCGTTCTTGCTATTTAGCAGGACTTTCGCCTTCTACTTATCCTCCTCCTTTGGGAGAGGGACCTAGATAGTCCAGGTGGACTATGCCACACATTGATTCACACACCATGGGAGATTCTTCAGAAGGTATTCCTGAATCACCTCCTCCCATTCGTGTTGACGATGGGGAATTTACTCCTACTTATGATCATTCACCCGACTTAGCTGAGTTAGGTCCTGTGATTTCTGAGATAGGAGCCATGCATGATAGACCTATTCATTCTAGGGCTGATTCCCCTTTGACGCATTACCGGTATGGCATGATGGAGGATGCCGAGACTCATTTTGAACCCGCCACTACTAGCTATGGTAGTTATGGTATGACCGGTTTTCCTATGCATGATTTGACATTTCATGTTGAATCCGACTTCGAGCCTAGCACTATGCCTGGGGGAAATTCCGTTCCTTACCATGCGGAGAGGTTTGGGAGCACTAGTCACATTGCACCTTCCATCCCAGTGGTGGAAGCTCAATCTTATATTCCTCCTAGGTCTAGAGTTAGTGACCCTATTAGGATACCGGACCCGAGACGAGCGATGATATGTGGTAGCACGCATATTATTGCCCAGGTTCCTTCATCCTCGGCCCCTAGTTCTTCAAATGTAAACCCTCCACCTTATTCACATGGTCCTTCGAGTCGGCACGTAGCTACGAGTCAGGTCCATACTACGGTTACTAGACCAATTGTGTCTCAAGTCTACATACCATCCGTTGCTTTGGGAGGTTATGTTCATGCTTCTAGAGGTCAGATTACTACTTCCGCGGCATATATCCCTACTTTTGGTATGTATATTCCTACTTCTGGAGCGTATCTTCCTACCTACGGAGTGTCTCATGGGGCATCGCAAGCGATGACCTATGGACCATATTATGGTACGCAGTATGGACAAGGTTCTTCACCTTATGGAGGTGGGTATCAACAACCTGCTTACTCTCCTAATTACGGCTTTGTAGCTCCTACTAGTCAAGGTCCACCTCATTATGGTGCTTCCACACCACCCTATACGTGTCATACGGGAGGAGGTCACTATGGCCAAGGCCTTGGTGGTAATCAATCCTATATGAACCACGGAGAGGTCCATAGACCTCATCATCCTAGGCTCCCTTTCCTCATGACGCTCAATCTTCCTGACTTATCGAGACTTATGAACGATCCTGTGGCTCATGACCCGGCTTGGTCAGCTGTCCCTACCAAGCTTCCTTCAGACATACCTAAGTTTGAAGGAAAACCGGGAGAGGATCTGAGCGAACACGTTACTACGTTCCACCTATGGTGCTCTTCAAATTCATTACATCAGGACTCAGTCCATTTGAGACTATTTCAACGCACCCTCATGGGGCCTGCTGCGAAATGGTATATAGAGTTACCTAGGGGTGCTTTCACCTTGTTAGATGACCTTGCGATGACTTTTCTTAATCACTTCTAGCTACCAGTGCGCTATGATGTTGGTATTGAACTCTTGTCGACATTTCGGCAAGATAAAGCCACCCATATTTCTCATCATATTCAGGAGTGGCGTAGACGGAAGAGATTAATTAAAGCCTTTATACCGCCGGAGTTCCTCCTTGAGTGGTTCCTCAAATCGTTATTTCCATATATAGTGAAGGATGTTTCCACATCCGGAGCATAGAATGAGGAACAAGCAATCTTTAGGGCATAGGAACTGGACTTGATCTATGCTCAGTCCAATTTGTTGTATGATATTATTCCCAACGCTCCTCGTTCCAGTTTCGATCCCAAGGTCAAACCTGGACCACATGTCGATGGCATTGTGGGTTGTGCAAGTGTGAAACCTATAGATTCGGTTGCAAAACAAGTTGGTCAGTTGTCAATAAACCAATCTACTTCGGGACAAGCTACAGCTTCATCTCAACCCGCCCAAACGGCGAATGTACTTTCTGTGCAATCGTCGGACCATAAGGGTAACTAGCAGCCCGGACGGAATAGAAAAAAGGGTAATAATAATTGTAACGGTGGGTATAAGAATGAGAATGCTAACAATAATGACAACAACGGTAAGAATGCTGGGGGGGAAAAGCAAGCTAAACGTAAGGTTAAGTTCCCTTGCAAGTTATGTAAGGACAATCACCTCACTTACTTGTGCCCTCGGATTGACGAAGCTTTGAGATTCTTAGCACAGGGCCCAGCTGTGTTAACGAACCCTTTACCGCATAACCAAAATATGAACTCAAAGTCCCAGGACCAGTCTAGTGATGATGATCCACGAGAGACTAGTGGTCGTGGGTGCATTAATATGGTCCGTGCTGCGAAAGTTGTGACACATGCAAAATATTATAGTTCGTCACAACCCAGCCCAGGCAAGGAACCTGATCCACCAGGGTCCCCTTTGCGTATTGAGAAACCTATGGATAAACTTGAGACTGCACCTCGCATTCCTAAGGGAGTTCTTAAGTGTTCGGGGCATAATACAAATGCCCGAGCCACCCAAAATTATTCAGTTGTCGAGGATTTGGGACACACTCCTTGTGCGATGTCTGCATTGGAAGTGCTTCAGAGTTGTCCTTCACAAAGGAAGGCATTGCTTTCTGCCCTTGGTGTGAATGGAGATGATTCTTCCTCGGTGATTAAATTTGAAACTGTAGGACATGAGCCTCACTTTCCCTACTATGTGTCGCTTTTGGTGCACGTAGAATGTCTTAATATGATCGTCAAGCGTATTGTGATTGATGAGGGCGCTGCTGCTTCTGTGATGTCTTTAGCTTGTTGGAAGGGTCTGGGTTCTCCTGAGCTGTCTAAATCAGTGACCATGTTAATTGATTTTGATGGGAGATATTTTAGGCCACATGGTATCCTTCCTTCCCTTAAAGTCTGTTTGGGAGGAAAGACCGTTGCGATAGAGGTCGAGGTGGTTGACGCGCCCCTTGACTACAATCTCTTGCTGGGTAGGAACTGGATGTATAGTATGCAAGCCATTGCTACTTCCTTGTTCCATGTTCTATGCTTTCTACATAACGGTAAGATTGTAACAATTGATCAAATGGCATTCAAGAATCTGTCGGTAACCGCATCTTCGGGAGCTTCGATCCCGATCGTTGAACACTCTCAGCCGGCAACTAGGAGTGTGGGTGTAGGCATGTATCCATCCCTCATGGGAAGCTTTAGTTGTCCTGCACTGATCCTCATGATAGGATCTTTTTCTGATGAGGCTTCGACATCTACGACCTCGATGTACTTCCACATGACCCATATGGAAGATCCTTGGATTCTTCCTCCACTGAGTACCTCGAGTGAGACCGTCGAGATGAGCATGTCGTTGCCTGCAGTTAGGATAGCTTATCAAGCTAATCTCAAGTCTACTGCAGAGCCTTGTTCTTCCTCTTCGTGGACGGAGGAGGAAGACCCCTATGTGATACCGGCATGGGCAGTACAGTATTCTCATGCCCACGACTACCTTGATATGGTTTTCCCTTTAGATGAAGCGATTATCGAGGCTATGTCGGGAGTTGAGCCACCATGGGAGGAACTTCATCATAGACCGTACTTTCTTCCAACGCTTGACCATTTGGAGCATGATAGGGATATTCTTAGTCAAAAAGTTTGTAGTCCTATGGTTCCATTAAGTTCTCCTGGTCTGATGGCTGATGGAAACATGGCAAACATATTGTCAACAATTCCTATCAACATTTCTCGCAATCCTGGCACAATAGAAAATGTCTATATTGGGGCGAAATGTTCCCAAGCTGAGATTCTTGAATACACTGAGCTATTTAAGGAATTCCATGATATTTTTGCTTGGTCTTACGACGAGATGCCAGGTATTGACCCTCGGATTGTCGAACATGAGATTAAGACTTACCCCAACGCTAAGATTGTTCGACAGCGTTTACGCACCATGAATCCTACGAAAGCACCCGCCATTTAGGCAGAGATAGAGAAGTTGTTGAAAGTTGGTTTCATCTATCCCATTCCCTTGATGTAGTGTGTTTCAAACCCCATTCTAGTGGATAATAAGCAGGGAGCAATCCGCATATGCACTGATTTTCGTGATTTAAATCATGCTTGTCCTAAGGATAACTTCCCCACACCATTTATAGATTAGATTTTGGATGAGTGTGTGGGTAGCGAGGTGTTCTCCTTCATGGATGGCTTTTTCGGGTATAATCAGATCTAGATTAAACCTGAGGACCAACATAAGATTGCATTTATTTATCGAAAAATTCCTTTTGGCCTTAAAAATGGCAGAGCTACGTTTCAGCGGGCAATGAACTTGATCTTCCACGATCTCAAGTCTATTATTGAAGTATTTTTGGATGACCTTGCTGATCATTCTCATATGAGAATGCGTCATTGTTATCACTTGATATTGGTTTTCGAAAGATGCCGCCACTATTCAGTTAGATTAAATCCTCACAAGTGCATATTTTGCATGAAGTCAGGTTGTTTGTTAGGATTCATCGTTTCGAAAGAGGGTATAAGAGTCGACCCTTTGAAGGTTGAGGCAATACTTCAGTTATATCCCCCAAGAAATATTCATCATCTTTAGTGTTTGCAAGGCATGGCAAGATTCTTACAAATATTTGTTGTCAACTTTGCCAATTTGACTAGAGGCTTCATGCGTCTCTTGAAGAAGGATACTCCCTTTGAGTGGGATGAGCGAGCCCAGGAGTCCTTCGATGCACTCAAGCAAGCCCTAGCATCGGCCCCAGTGATTAGTCCTCCGGATTATAGCCGTGATTTCTTATTATATGTGGCCGTGTCTTTAGAGATGATTGGTATGGTTTTGGTTCAAGAGGATAAGGAGCTCCAAGAGCATGTCATATATTATCTAAGCTGAAACCTTATTGACGCAGAGATTCATTATTCTCATGTTGAGAAGCTTTCTTTAGCTACCGTGCATGCGGTTCAGCGTTTGAGACATTATATTCTCCTTCACCAGACTTTGGTTGTGGCCCATGTCAATCCATTTCAATTCGTCCTCACATGAAGGATGATTGGGGGAAAGTATAATAAAAGGATTGTCATCCTGCAAGAGTTTGATCTCAAGTTTGTTTCGACAAAATCAAAGAAATATTTAATCTTTGCAGAGCTCATATCGGATTTTCTGAGCGAGGCCAAGGAGTTGGTTTGTGAAGATATGTTTGTTGATGAATACATCTTCTTAATCTCAATGCTAGACCCATGGTATGGGGATATCATAGTATATCTGCAAACATAGAGTACCCCTACTCACCTCTCGCGAGATGAACGACAACGATTACGTCACGTCTCTAAGAACTACCTCATAGTGGACAATACTTTGTACCACCGTGGAGTAGATTCCATTTTACAACATTTTTTAACTCATGATGAGGCTGAGGTAGTGCTTAATGATTGCCATGGAGGGGTGTGTGGTGGTCATTTATCTGGGCTTTCTATAGTTCAAAAGATTTTGAGAGCGGGTTATTTCTGGCCGTCGATCTTAAAGGATTGTATGGATGTGGTCAAGAGGTTACACCCTTGCCAGGTGTTCGCACGTAATATGTGCTTGAAACCTGCCCCGTTACATCCCATTATCACCGTCGGTCCCTTCACTAAGTGGGGGCTCAATTTTATGGATTGAAACCCGGCTTCGGCTGGGGGGCACCATCATATTATAATGGCAGTTGATTACTTCACAAAATGGGCTGAGGCTATGCCTACAGCAAAATATGACGGTGAGACAACCGCCCACTTTGTATTCAACCAAATCATTAATCGGTTCAGGATTCCGAAAGAGCTTGTCACTGACCATGGCTCGCACTTTCTGAAACGTATGATGGAATAGTTGGAATCCATTTTAGGGTATAAGTAAGAGCACTCCTCTTCTTACTACCCTCAGGAAAATGGACAGGTAGAGGCAGTGAATAAATCACTCAAATCCATTCTCCAACGAACCATCGCACAAAGCAAGATGAATTGGCACATTATGTTATACCCTGCTTTGTGGGCATATCGAACCACAGTTAAGACTGCCACTGTTTTTTCTCCATATCAGCTCGTACATGGAGTGGAGTCGATATTGCCGGTTGAATGCGAGATTCCTTCGTTGAAGCTAGTTGTGGAACTCTTACCAGACACTTCACCTTTGGAGGAGCGTTTGGTTCACCTTGAGCAACTTGATGAGCAGCGTCGGGATTCCTTGGTGGCTCTAGAGGTTAATAAGCGTCGCGTAAAGGCCCAATACAATAAGTCTGTACGTCCAAGAGTGTTTAGTGAAGGAGACTTGGTCCTTTTGTGGGATCAATCGAAAGAACCCTTGGGGGCAAGGAAGTTTAATCCTATGTGGCGTGGTCCTTACGTAGTCAAGAGTGTGTTAGAGAAGGGTGCCTATGAGTTAGTGGATTACAAAGGGACGGCCTTGGTGGAGCCTAGAAATGGGCTCTATCTTAAAAAATACTATGCATGATTTTCAGCCAAGGCTGCTTATTGTATATTATTGTACAACTTTGCATAGTTAGGTCTTTTTTATCGTGATCGGGTTTGTGATTAGTTTCCATTTCTTGTGGTAGATGTCAATGGAGTATTCCACCTACATAGGATCCACGGATGGTGCAAGCCATCACACTCAACACTCAGCCTCTGCTACTTGGGTGATTTATACTCCTATGGGTCAGGTATTGTCTTCAGGAGGTGTATGTCTACGGCCATCTTCCAACAATGTTGTTGAATATAGTGCCGTTATCGAGCTTCTACGAGATGCCATTTCACATGGTGTTCTCTCTCTTGAGGTACATCTTGATTCAGAGTTAGTAGTGTCACAGCTCAATGGTTTGTACCATGTTAGAGATATGATGTTATTGAGGAGGTTATTACATGTGAGATTGTTAGAACGTCAATTTGACAATATAACATATATACACATTCCAAGAAATAATAATCAAGTTGCTGACTCATATGATAACTACGTGTTAGATTGGCATTTGTTTCATTCATAATAAATTAATCATAAACACACATTTACACATGTAAATAAATAAACCGATCACCATAAAACTTTTTTATATATACATCAAAATGTGATAATACATAGTGTCATGATACAAAATTGGGGCTTTTAAAGCCACCATCATATAGTACACGGTAGTACAAAACATATACACTCCCAGGTGTCTAATCCTGTGGAGGAGGAGGAGGGTTGTGATCATGGTACGTCACTATGGCTCTAGCTAACCGCCGGAATAAACGCACCCATGCGCGTGGTACACCCACCACCTGTCGTTGCATGGCCTCAAGCAAGTCTTCGACTTACACCATGGGAACTCTATGAGTCAGTCTCACAAAGTTGGTATGAATGCTTTGGACCATTCGCTTCGCATCCACACCTGTGATGTCATCTCCTCTTCCCCTCCGTCTATGACGAGGGAAGCCTTCTAGCTGCCGTGGTCCCACATCTACACATAAATGGTAGATGTCACTATGTATTGTCACACAAAAACATGTCTTTTTGGTTCCATATAATCAAGAAAACAAAAAAAAATTAAATAACTCAAAAATTAAAAAAAAAAGAGTGAGGGTCGAGATTCGTTACCTATGTCTCCATATGCCGATCCTGGTGGCAATGGCATGTCCGAATCCCCCTAGAAATCTATCCCTGCATAGGGGTAGTCATCAATGGCAACGATCTGTCGTCGCCACCATGGAAAGAACTCAGCTGGATATGGGTTGGCCACCCTACCACCCCCCAGTATGCACATAGCATCTTCCCAATGCTGTTGGGCCAGATCTTGAACCCCGTGAAGAGGAATGTCCTCTCTAGGGTTCAATCCTGGAACATGCTTGAAGAAAAACGTGCTCAAAATACTGTTGAACCCGAAGTTCCGCACCCTTCCTGCCTTACACTCACTGAGCTACTGTTTCATGTTGCTTAGTAGTGTAGTACTCTAGTCATAGACGGTGGGTCTCATACACTCCATTGCATAGAACATCAACGGCCGCGAGGCCTGATGGAGTGATGCTAAGCCTGCTATCCTTCCCAGTGTCAAAAGTATGGCCTTTAGGCCCAGCACCTGTATAGCATTGGTGGGGACTTGACTCCCCACCTTCTTAGTATCTGGGTAGCAGTACACGGCTATGTAATCGTCTATAGTGAGACCACCCCCTAGCCCACCTCGGGAACGAAGGTTCACCACCTCCCCTCATCTCGAAAGACCTGTGATAAAGTATATGTCCTCCACCTCTATGGTGAGGGACATCCCATCTATACAGAAGGACTCCTATTCTGGATCCCAATAGTCTACCAGCATCTATAGCAGTCTTGGTTTGGCCCTCAAACCACCAAGACACCAAAACTTGTAGAGTCCACATGCACGTAATGCTTGTTGAGCCATTAAGTCGGCCCTTACTGCTTCCTCTACTTCACCATGCTCGCGCTCTCTCCACTCTAGCACCATCCTACAAGAAAAATTGTAAATTTGCCCATTAGTTTAGTAGAAAACCTTATGCGCGGCCTCGTACGCGACTGTTTTGCAAACAGCCATGTATGTACGCGGGTTTTATCCCCTTTTCCACGTATAGCTAGCCCTATACATGGAAAAAGCCTCGATATCCACGTGGGCCGTAGCGCTCATGTAGATATGGCCTCAAAAACCTCATTTAAGCATGAAAAAATATAAAAATTATATCAAAATGCAAGAGGAGAGCATGAGTAAATACCTGGAAGAAACGGTTGTGAATTCCGCGGGCTGGATCTCCTGGAATTTGCAGTTGAAAATCAGAGCTCAAATGGGTAAAATTTTCAAATGATTTATATTTTTTACTATTTATAGAAAATGTTTCAAATATTTGAAAATTTTTACCCCCTTTCCTATAGTTTCGACATTTTCTAACCATTTTGGACCGTTTTTGACATAATTTGTGATGTAGAAGACTATTTGCAGTGCCGTTTCAGCCTTTGGATTGACCCGTTCGTACTGATCTCAGGTATCATGTCTAAACTAGCATATAGGTTAGGTTCACCACTGTTTTCATTTTGCATGACCTTATGACCATATCATCATGTCCTTAGGTACGAACCCACTCTATTATGTCACGGAACCTTCTTGCTGCTTTAGAAGTGGCATGATACGAGTGGTAGAGCTTCACCTTACATGGGTACCCTAGTTAGCGTCGTATTTTCATTTGGTGCCCATGAAGACATTTTCTCCTTTAGGGTGTGGGAGCTCGTTGTATAGTACTGCCATGACATTTCGCAAGAGCCTCATACTCCTCTTGATCTTATGCTATCCTTTTTCCCTCATGACTCATTCATGTCAAGTTGTGAATGCATTATCATGAGCTTTGCCTGCCTTATTGATCTTTATGACAGCTCTCCTGACATTGTGTTTCAGCCATATAGCCCAAGCTTGTCTCATGTCTAGCCATGCAGAGCCATTTTTTATATCCTTCACAGCTTGATTCCCTTTTTTACTAGGAGGGGATTTTCCTCTGAGTGTCGATATCCTACACATGTATCCTTGCATTGAGCATAGGTATGTTCCACTGCTTGGAACTAGTTTGTTTTCCCTTATGACACTCATCTCCTCCTAGTTTGTAACTATAAATCTAGTTTATTCTTTTTTCAATCTTTTCAAATAACTGAAAACGTCCAAACAAATAAAAAAACCAAAAAGCCGGACAAGGAAAGATGTTATCTTTGGCAGATGTCAAGTTGTGTCGCCTTCGAACAGAGTACTGTATATCACATCCATTGTTTGGGTTATACTTTGACTTTATGAGCTGTACTTGTTTATCTGAGTTTATTTCCATCGACTGGTTAAGCTTCCAGTCCCTATGGAGCCTCTGTTGATACCTCCTATGTCACAGAGATGTCCCAGTTTGTATATCGATTCTATGCTTCCTTCATTCAGTCACCATACGCTGTTATGCTCTTGTTCGAAGGAATTTGAAACCTGAGTCGGCCATTCCTCAGTTATCTTGACTTTGCATGTCAGCCATTCCTAGTACAGTTACTGGTTCGTGCACCTTATGATCAAGTCCTTCCACATTATACAGCTATGCTGAGTACCTCGTGTTGGATGATGGGGGGTGCCTTAATGCCCTCCTTCCAGTGGATTTCATCCCATCGACTTCAGATCATTTATTCTGGGATTGGATTCTAGAGTCATTTTGAGTGCCTTGATACTTGCAGTCATCAGTGGTAGGTTCTCTCGCCATCGATAGTTCTTGGGAATATATCAATGTCCCCTGATCGATGGATTCTCTCAAGTGTTCGACCTCAACACGTTTATTCACACTTGTTAGTCTGCACTCTAGTACCTTGATTCCCATTTTCATTATCGGTGGGTGATATCGCGTCTGTTAATGGTATACATTAATGACTGGTAATCAGACGATGGACTACTATGTTCGACCTCGACACCTCTATTCGCATAGTAGGACATGTACTCGTAGCGGTTTGGGTAGAAGACCTTCCAGACTGGTGGCATCTCTTATATGATACCTCCTTGATCGTGCCAGTGTTCATGAGATTTCAACTCTCGTGACTTGATTCCAGTATATGTCAGACATTTCCAGCCACTATGGAGATCTTGATCTATTGTATATCTTCAGCCATTTTGGAGATCATGGTCCTTTGTATATCTTCATCATGGAGATTCTGATCTATGTATATTGTACGTGGCGATGACCACATATGTGATATCATGTTTCATGCCTATTCATGGCCATTGTACTCTTATGTATCCGGGACTGCTATATGTATTTGCAGTTATATGCAGAGTTGTATTATTGTACTATGCTGATTGGGTGGCTGGTCTTCCATTTGGGACCCTTCATCACTCCACTTCTGGGATGGACTTATAATGTATTTCGTCCATCGTATAACACCTTTGACCTCATACATTAGGGGGCATCTGTTATAGCGGATTTCACCACTCAAGGTGAATCACACATTGTATGGCATTCTCCTGTCCCACTGCAGACTCATTAGCCCCTATGGACCACTTTTTGTCCTTTGATGTTTCCCTGATCATCCCTACAAACATAAGAAAAATGATATACGTGGATTTTAAACCTATATTCACGTATATACGTGGGTTTGACCCCTATAACCGCGTACATCGAGATGTGTGCATAATCCAAATCCTTTTGGAGTTTTCCTTGACATGGATCTGACTCATTTGACTCCTGGCCTTCCATATGCCTTGATATTGCACGGATTCGACCTTTCATTATCCCTTTGAAAAGCTATATAAGGAACCCCTTGGTACATTGAAGGCATAAGAGAGAATTGAGAGCAAAGAAACTATAGTCCATTGTTGCCGGAACTTATGCTTGAGTCTACATCCCTTTGTCCCTTGGAGCACTTTTGTGTTCTTCCCAAGCTTTCCTTTTGCTAGTGAGCTTGCTATCTAAGTGATGGAGGATTGAAGTGGTGGAGGGCCAAGTGGGGGATTCAGTTTCTATGGTTCACAGACATGCCATCATAGGTTGTATCTATCTTGTAATCTCTGATTTATATTAATAAGAACTATCTTTTCCTATCCAATGATGTGTATTTGAATGAATATTTTATCCATGGGATTATGTCAAATGCTTATACATTATTGATTATATATGCTAGAATAGATCTAACACCATGATATATAGTATGCTTGTATTGTTTACTTATTGTTGAGGAAGTAATCTATCAATTCAAGCTGGAGTTGGAAAGCTCAATAGGGATCTACTTCAACCGTTCGGAATAAGGTACGAGGTCTGATCCTTTAGTGTTAGACATTTAATTTCTATTGCATATTGGGAAAGATTGATTTCTGGAGTCAAGTTGTCTGTTGTGGTACCCCAATCCATAGGAATGTCTCTCCATAACAGGTGGTGGGCTCATAAAGAATATATACTATGGATGGGTTTTCAGGTTACAACCAGGTAAAAGTGTTACCTAAAGAATAGAAGAATACTACCTTCACTATGCCCTGGGGTACCTTCACGTATGCAAATATGCCATTCAGATTGATGAACATAGGAGCCACTTTCCGACGAGCTATGGATATTGCTTTTGTAGATGAAAGGGACATTTTTGTGGTGATTTACATGGATGATATTAAGGTGTATTCTAGGTCTGACTGTAACACCCTGGTTTTGACCCCATTGCATTAGATGTACATGATGTATTTATTGTAATAATTATGGTGCGGAGCTAAATGCCAAGGCCCCACCATTGATTGGATTATGCTATGTTTCAGATTTAAATTTGTCACCGATGGTGTACCGGGGCATGTGGCATGCATAGTAAGTTTTTCCATCATGTAAATATGCATCTTTAATTAAATAACCCGACCAGCTACAATCGCGGCAACTAAATTGAGAAGGGGCATTATTTTCACAAGGATAAGGGTGGGGAATTGTTAAACCTTGGCCAATGGGGGAAAAACCCATGTGTCTTCTTTGTTTTACCCAACCACCTCCATTAAGAATTGTTGCTGGTAGTTTGAGGCAGTTATTGTTTGGGAGTGGGTGTGGCAAGATTGTCAGTCCTTTCCCACACGCACACTCTACCCACGGTTGACTTCACAATGGAAAGAAAACCACTACCATCACTCATGCACAGAGATACCACTCCATCCATGACGGTGCTGAATGCTCACGCACTTCCAATTCACGTCCTCTCTGTAGGATGTTCACCTTCATGCAGGAGGGGAATTCTTGTTCATCTTCGCACATGACTAATGTCCGTTCATTATCCTCATGCACAGGAATTTTCCTGGTTTTTTGACTGATGCAGCGAGCTGAGAGCCATGCTTTTTTATCCACGATTTGCTGTAAAAGGCCATTCATGTTTTCGGCTGTCTCACAGACTGGTATGGTCGTGTAATTTTTCCCGTCATTTTAATGTTAGAATTGGAACCGCTGTTCTTCCCGTGAGTCATGGTTGTCGCCGTTCTCCTCATGATTTGATGTGTGGCTGTGGTCTCCCTCACGCTGTGATTGTTGTGGTCTTATTTACATTTGGGGTCTGGTGCAAGTTTCTCTCATGCACATACTGTTTGGGGTCGTTTTCCCATGTTGTGAGCTATGTTCACTGATTACATTTCGGTACTGTTGATCTTCCCCCATGTTCACTGATATGTTTGGGACTGTATAATTCACTTGGGATCCGTTTTCCTTGTTAAGCTGCAATAGCTGATTAATTTCCTACGTGCAATTGTTGGTCTTTAGACTGTATTGGGAGCAGGGATGGGGACTTGGTTTGCTTGACAAACCTGGTGGCTAGAAACCACATAGACAGAGCTAGAGGGTTGTCTTTCTTCTCCACAACCCCTGAATAACACTGGAAGGGAATGCAGGGCCTGAGGGACTATGTAGCAGAGAAGGGATTGATTCCTTGTGTTGGGTGTGTGTGGGTGTCTTAGAAGCCAGGCTAGTTTTGGTGTAGGTGTTCTTGGCTCTGTAATGAGCTCACCAGCTTAGCATTTAGCCTTTCCCAACTCCTTAATGGCCTGATCAATCCAAATGTGTTGTCTTGGCTGTGTTTGTGCACCCTTGGCTATGTGTAAGCCTGCTTGTTCCCTTATTCCTTGGAGAATCATGCCTAGCTCGGGGGTGGCAGCATTGCTGAGAGATTAAGGAGCACACTCGCCTATGGTTGGGTGGAACGTTGCAGCGACGTAGCTGGTTGCGAAACGAATTCATCATAAGATAAGTAATCTTGTCCATTTTTACTTCTGCAACCATATTTTCTATTAATGAATGTGATGAACATGTTGAATGAATGCTTGTATGAATGTATGTTGATTTCGCTGTGTCTGATAGATAATTGTAGCTGTGTATGATAAACACTTGCATCTATGTATGTTCTATCTCAATGCATTCTATTTCAACAATTTTTATAAATTCACATGTACATGGGGCTAGTAGCCCAGATGGTTAACTCCATGGTCACGTCCTCTTCGCTGGTCGGAGGGTTGGGGATGTGACAGCGTGGTATCAAAGCTCATGTTGTAGCATGGGCCTGCATGAGCCATGAAGGGTGCAGTGATAGAAGCAATATTTCTTTCTGCCCATCATAAATCAGTGAATGATTTGGAAATTCAAAAAAGAAATTTGTCTAATTGTTGAATAGTCGGCTCATCGGAGCACTTAGTGGAAAAGACTTCCGACGTAGCGGAGGAGTTAGTGGAAAAGAATTCCGATGTAGCGGAAGAGCTAGGAGGAAGTATACTCGACGGAGCATGGTTGGAAGGAAAATTGCGGAAATTTTCTAAGTGTTTGATGTCCGTCAGAAGAAAATAGTTGATCGAGTGCCCGTCGTTGTGGATGGCTAAATGACTACGCATCTGACGGGTAAATCCTTCGACCGCTGATGCTGTAAAAGGAAATTTAAAAATTAATTTTTTTTTTATAAGTGACGAAAATATTGGCCATTGGAAGAAGAAAGTGGTTTGTGTGCCGCCATTTCGGAAGTCAAAATCACTAGCCTGCCGATGAGAAAAGACTGCCGATGCCGTAAAGAAAGAAAGTTTAGAAAGTTTTAAAAAAAAATTCTAAGGAATCATCAACTATTGGAAGAAGATAGTGGTTCATGCACCCGCCGTTGCGGAAGCTTAGAGAACTAGACTTCCGAAGAGAAGAGACTGCCGATACCAATTAGGTTGTATCGCCGATTGGAGGAGGATCAAAGATTGTGTTCCACCGTTATGGCTGCTGATGGGACTAATTCGCCGACGAAAAGAAGAAAATAGAGCCGATCAAGTGGTGAAAAGGAGGACTAAGAGGGAAAATTTCAAAAAAATTCTAAGTCCAGGAATCATCGGTCGTCGGTGATGGTCAGTGGATAGAGCTTCCGACAGCCGATGAGCTACGTCGGATGAAGTTAGTGGATTGAACGTCCGCCGTTGCGGCTGACTAATGGACTATTTTTCCGAAGGATTAGTGGATCCGATCGCCGATGAACAAAGGAGAAAATTAGTTGTTTTGGTCGCCGAAATGTCGGATCGATAGTTGGGATGAGACCTAATCCTGTACAGGGAAATTTTGAGATTTTTCAGTGGGATCTTCAGCTATTTTTCAGTGAATTTTTAGGGCTAAAAAGGAGAAAAGAGGCAGCGATCTTATGCGCCAAATTTTGCAAAAATCAATGATTTAAAAAAAAATGAGGGCGCTGCCCTCGACCCTCCCTGCAGTGGCATAGGGAAGCCACAAGGGGGAAATCCCCCTTGACCTCCGTTGTCCCCCTCAGACAGACGTTCTTTAATGAAGAAAATTCTATGTTTGGGAAAAATTGTAATTTTATGATTATTCCAGGAGAAGGTAAGTAATGTTGGGTTATATCAATATTATGCATCTAACAGTTGTGTTACTAACACGTTTGCAGAATCATAGTCACCTTCAAGGGAAGTATTCCAAGCAGTGCAGTTTGGTAAGTAAGTGGTGGTTCAGTTATGAGAACCCATGACAGATATGATGCTTGGGATTCTTATGAGCGAGTAGAAGATGCCATGGGAGAAAATGCCCGTAATAGAAATGATGACAAATAGTCTAATGGAAGGAGATTCCAAGAGACACTGTCAGATGTTGCAGCCACCATGAGAAGCTTGATTAAATCCCAGGAAGAGCAGCATCTATTGAATGCTGCAATGTTGCAGAGTTTGATAGACTTGCAGAGAAAGATAGAATCTCGACGAGGTACAGCAAGACCAGAAGGCAGTAAGAGCAGTACTTGGAGAAGAAGAAGGACTTCTAATGGATCATCTGATTCTGAAGGATCCAACGGGGATTCAAGTTCTTCTTCTCCTAAATGGAAAAGAAAGAGACACCATATGGATCGCTCTCGAGATGAATTTAAGAAGGATAAACCTCCTACATTTGATGGTGAGGTAAAGACTGGACAAGAGGCTGAATCTTGGATTCTTGGAATAAAGAAGTACTTTCAAGTGCATAACTATTTAGGAAACATGAAGGAAAGATTTTACATATTCAATCTAAATGGAAGAGCATCCATTTGGTGGGAACACTTCAAGCAAGTAAAGAGGATCAGTGAAAGAAGACTTAAGTGGAAACAGTTTCAGAAGTATTTCAAGTAGAAATACCTCTCTGACAGGTATTATGATGATAACATTAAGGAGTTCCATGATCTAAGATTGGGACAGCAAACCATGGAAGAGAATGCAAATAAGTTTTTAGAGTTGTTGAGGTATGTCAAGTACATCAGAGATTAAAAAGTGAAGTTCCAGCATTTTCTGAGTGGATTACCTCAGTCTTACAAAGATAGAATTGAGTTTTATGAACCTAGAATTCTTGAAGAAGCAATAAGGAAAGCCAAGTATTGCTATGAGAAAAGTAAAGGAAAACCTGACTACCATAAGGCATGGAAGGACAAGAAGAATGAAAAGTTTGACCAAAGAAAGAAAGGTTTCAAACCTTCTAACTTCAAGAATCAGTAGAAGAAGCCATCTCACGCTGCAAGTAAGCCAGTTGGAGTGACAAGAGAAAATCCTAAAGATCCACAACAAAATAGAGGGCCACTCCAATGTTGGAAATGTGGAGGACCCCACATGCGCAGGAATTGTCCACTCGAGAATGAGAGTGCAAGGCCATCTTATAACCTTCAAGAAGCAGAAACAGTGGGTCAAGTAGCAAGGGCACTACCTAGGATTTGTGCAGCACTGGAGGACCTCCAGGAAGATCACCAATCAACTGTAGTTGAAGTAGCAGGTAAGATTGTTGAGCAATATATTTCTATTTTGATTGAACCTGGTTCTACTCATAGTTACATTACTCCTAGAGTAGTGGATATTTGTGATTTTAAGAAAGAAAAGCATAGGAAGTCTTGGTTAGTTCAGCTATCCACTGGAACTAAGAGAAAGGTTAGTGAAGTGGTAGAGAAATGTCCATTGGTCATGAATGGATTGGTCACTTGTGTATATCTTCTCCATAATTTTGAAAATTAATTAATACATTGGTTAAGGTCCTACCTGGAGAAAACCTACAAGAACCTACATAAACCTTTTAAATATTAATAATTTGTATCATTAGTACCTCTTCCAACTATATGTAATTCTTATAAAGATTAAGGAATTTGAACCATTAACCTATGTTTTCTAGACCGATATTATACCATTGAAACTATTCTCCTAATGAAAATATGATAACTTGCTTGATAGACCATATGAATATGATGTGACCCCCATCTCCTTATAAGTATAGTTTTTAACCTACAATGTCAACCCTCCATCTCTTTATAATTATCAAACAAATTATAGGTATATACTAGCTAGTATTGTAGGTGTTAATGATGGAAAGGACGCCTTTCTAATTCCTACAACACTTGTTATATGAAGTAGTGAACCACAACAATCTTGCAGCTAGATGAGAAAAAAAAAATATGGCTATATAGATCCAAAATTTCATCTATTAATCTATCCTTAAGTATTTCCTTAACCATCATCCCTAATTGAAAATGATTGACACCAAATTAAGTAACATATACTACCTTGAATAATGGACATTGCAAATGAGGAAAAGTTGTAATTTATCTTGCACTAGTGGAGCATATGAAGGAAAATGGTTGTGATCAACCAAATATTCATACTTACAATCCTTTGATGAATGGATTTCACAAGGAAAATGACTTGATTCAAATAAGGAGGTTGAGAGGGTATACCATGAAATCGACCATGTATATTAGCCTATTGTGATGGATGACATGAATTAGTTAAATAATGTAATAACCATGTCTTATAATGCATTGATTGTGAGGTTTATTTGTATAAGGATGGGGACAGTCAGTTTGTTTCAATGAATTCAAGTGCACTAGTAATCAATATTATCTTACCACCTAAGGGATGCCATTTTCATCTAAGATTAGATGTTGAGGTTATAATATCCAAACATAGTATTATTTCTAGTTGGTATCTACTGCATTTATACCTACGTGGATTTACCGGTTACCTAATCAAATTACTAATATATCATTCAAGGTCCCATGTCAATAAGCAAGGATACCATAAGGATAAAATAATTGTACTAAATTAGTCTATTTGCATAGACTCTCTTATGATTCTACACAAGATATTTTTTCTTTTATCTGCTATTTGTAACTACTGGCATCATGATATGACGCATTATTGTTTCTTTCCTTACTAAGAGGTATATCATATACATTCAAACAATTATTTCTTGGTTGGATTTATGATCTCTCTTCTCATGGAGATCATATGAGATAAAAATTTTATGGTGGTATGCCTTACAGATTTACTTTCTTAATTGACATATCAATTAGGTAACCAGGGATATTAGAATAATTAGAAGAGATATACAATGTTACATTTAATCTATATGCTCTCCCTAAGTTTGACAATTCATTAATACATTGGTTAAGGTCCTACCTAGAGAACACCTACAAGAACCTACATAAACCTTTTAAATATTAAGAATTTGTATCATTAGTACCCTCTTCCAACCATATTCAATTATTATAAAGATAAAAGGAGTTTGAACCATTAACCTATATTTTTTAGACCAGTATTATACCATTGAAACTATTATCCTAATGAAAATATGATAGCTTGCTTGATGGACCATATGAAAATGATGTGATCCCCATATCCTTATAAGTATATTTTTTAACCTACAATGTCAACCTTCCAGCTCTTTATAATTATCAAACAAATTATAGGTATATACCAGCTAGTATTGTAGGTGTTAATGATGGAAAGGACACCTTTCTAATTCCTACAGCACTTGTTATATGAATTAGTGAACCATGACAATCTTGTAGCTATATCAGAGAAAAATATGGCTATATAGATCTAAAATTTCATCTAATATATACTTTCAATGTATGTGCCCCAACTAAAATGTGCTTTAAATCTCCCAAAAAGGTGGATACTCCACCAACATGTTCCCACAATGCAACCAAACTTAGATTCAAAGGGAAATGTCCTTCTAAAATGATGCAAAGACCACAAAAGGAGGGCTTGATGATCCCCCAAACTTCCTCTTAACTCCAACAATCCATCTCAAGAGTGATGAAAGAACTTTCGTTAGGGAAATGTTACAATGTGAGAGTGTCAACATGGAAATCAAACAATTCAAAATGAAAATAAATTGTACAATCCATGTCCACAAAACACTCCATTTCAACTCCAAGAGGGACTACTTCCATAAAGTGACTCCAAGCATGTAATACCTCTCATCAATGGCATATAAAAGAGTGTTATGATTTCATAATAAAGTTGGATGTCCCAAGTCTAGCTAGGTGTTGTAATCACTCAGTTCACTAAGTTACCAATAATACACATAAGAATCATATAATCATAACAAAGACAAGATATAAGAATAGTAGGTTGAATAACAACTTATATTACAAAAAATACATATAGGTTCATACAAACATCAAAACCGAACCAAGTTTGTATCTAGCTCAATAGCCTATTATATATGATTACAAAACAGTTATGGATAAATACTTGTCGATTCATTCAACCAACACAACCTATGGAGGCCGAACTAATCTCTAATTAGTCGGCTCATCGACTAGCTCCTCCAACATCTCCCTCGGGAACAAAATCTTTCTTTGTCCCGAAGAAATAGGGGAGGTAACCAAAAATATCCAGTCTAAAGTAGTTTTTCCTAATTGCTATGTTCTTCATGGGTTGTGCAGTTAAATGGATGGTATTTTCTATATGCATATCTCCACAATGGATTCTTGTAATGGCTAGTTGGTGTTAAAATTATGTCCAATTCCGGAGAGAATTCTGAATACCAATGGTCAAGGTAGTAATGCTTGGCAGGGTCACCATTTTATCTTGTAGCGAGAGGTCTGTAATATTAATCATGTCAGATACCAACAATTTAGATTTTTCCTCTACTCTGTCAAGTAATCTTTTCATTTGTGGACAAATCTTGTCAAGTGTTTCGAGGCTAGGGAGTTCCTGATTCATCCATTGGTGTGTTTGTTTCTCTAATTTCTCAAGCTTTGTTGATTCTAGTACTATCTGATCTTAGATTGTGCTCCTCATTGTTTCTTCAAGTCTTTATTGATTTTCTAATGTTTTGATATGTTCACGAGTCTCTCTATCTTGTTGGAATACTTGGCCATAATAGGTATACCAGTTTCACAATACTTCTTCTGCGGTGGTAGACTCGTCCAAATGCTCCTGCAGTACCTTGTGGGGTTCTGAAAATATTGTGTACTGATGTCTCAGTAGTGCAGAAGTATCTTCTTTTTGCTCATATTTCTTGGTCTACAACTGTGTCTAAAGGTATGACATGACACTTTCCAACAACTCATAGGATCTTTCCAATGGTTTGTCAGTGTCGGTCTTTGTTATTCCTAGTATAACTGTTTGTGTCAAGTCCGTGCATTTGGTCAAGAATTCGACCGGTATGTATGGTTGATGCGCAGTGAGGACTAATTCAGTAGTAGCAGAGACCTAGGATGTTGATGCATATTTCTTTGTTCTCTTCAGGATGAACAAACGTTTTGTTTGTGCGGGATATGTAGAGGGTGCCACTTTCCCTCTTAAATGTCATCATATAAGTATATAGTTTAAAGGATAAATGTAACTTAACAAATGAGTAGTTGGAGCTGGTACAATCTCTCCAACCTCTCTCATAATGTATAAATAAGTATCAAATATGAATACAAAGGTGGATTGGACATCCCTTTCCAAATATTTGTCTTTGACGGCTTTGTATGAGCATAATGTATGCTTGAATGTGATGTGAAATCCTAGCTTTCAACACTAGGGCATGGAAATACTAGTTGAAAGTACAACAATCTATTCTAGACATGAGGTGAGCTCTACAAGAAGGGTGTGGTTTTCTAGTGCTTCCTTTAGGGTTGAGCATTGACTCAAAACTGCTATTTTATTGCTTAATCTAGTCAAATGAATTCCCAGAACCTCCTTATGACTGATGTACATGCTTCAAAAACTACCCAGAACTTGTCAAAGCTTGTTTTTGCTGCTATATATCACTATTTTAGGGTTGTTTTGACCCTTAGACATGCCCATATTTGATCTGAATTATTTTTAAGAGGACCCAACATTCCCAAAATTGCCAATAAATGCTCAAAAATTTCTAGAAAATGTGTTTTTACTGTGCCTCTGACTGAAAATTACACCCATATTTGATATTGGAGTTTGTACAAGGACTGATAGGTTCCCATAACTACATTAACAATTGCTTCTATTTGAATAAACCCAAACCTACAACTTGCATTTGGAATGTGACTTACTTCCATGTGTCGATGTTTCAACCTAGGAGACTTCCATAAATAAGAACTATGCTCATATATATAACCTACGGTAAATAGTGTCCCAGGTAAATTATAGTCTTTAGTGGTCTAGTAAAGTACAATCTTTGGTGGTACTTGGTGGTCCCGGGTAAATAGGAGACTTCCATAAATAGCGTTCCAAGTAAATTACAGTTACAATGCTCATATATATAACCTTTGGCAATAAGGAACTAAATTGAATGAAGGCTGAGATTTGTTTGCAACTTGCTTTGGCATGACTTTTTTTTCTTACTATTTTGACTCTTGAGTCCATGTGAATTAATTTGTTACACATGTTCCATTTCCAGACTCCATATCTATTGAGTAGTGCTTTATACCAGTTATAGTATATGATGAGGACTGATAAGTGTCATGTCATATATTGGTTACAACTTACAATGCATTTTTTTATAGAATATATTCAAATGATTGAATATATAGTCTCTGTCGTCCAAATTGTCATAGCTAAAACAACAACCATTTTGATCTATGTCTTCTTTGATATTGTAGCAATCATCTTGAGTAACAACTTACATGCTGTTATGAGTGTCTTTGTTGAAGAGGGCATTATTTGGAGACAGTTGGATTTTTTCAATTAGGGTTTTTACTTTTGTAGCAAGGGTGGGTAGATTCAATTTCATCTCTCATTGGTTAGCAACAAGCAATAGTACAATGTTTAGCATCTAGGTCCACACCCCAAACCAATATAATGGATGTTGGAATTCAGGGGTCCTTTTCTCATGTTTCTAACTTGTTCTTGATACTAACTTCTGAATCTTAAATTATTGAACTTAATGGCTATTTGATCCTACATAGAACCAAGGATAAATTGATCAAATTTGGCATTGAATTAATACCTTCATTAATTTATCCTTAATATTACTATTTATATTGAAGTTGGATTAATATTTTTTCCTTTCAGTTAACTGTTGAATTTAGCTAGATCATATATGCATATGTCAAATTTGTGTCTGGTGACATTTAGCTTATATATTTCAAGTTTGAGAAATTCCTTTCAAAAAATTTTTATTGTTCCATGTTGTTCTGGGAATTTGATAGAATCAAAAGGGAATTCTATGTGTTTACAAATTGACCATGGAATTTGATTTTTATATGACAAACATCAAGACTAGTTTAGTTAGAGTTATACCTTTTGTTTTTACTGATGTATTGCTTGATAGAATATGTGTTTTATTTGAATGAAAAATGAAAATGCTAAATGTTACAAATACATGTATTATGAACTTATAGGAAACCATCATTGAACATCCTGTCAAATGTCCCTTCAAC
The DNA here is from genome assembly GCA_001517045.1 of Pseudotsuga menziesii. Taxonomy (NCBI): domain Eukaryota; kingdom Viridiplantae; phylum Streptophyta; class Pinopsida; order Pinales; family Pinaceae; genus Pseudotsuga; species Pseudotsuga menziesii. The sequence goes on from LPNX010940589.1 coordinate 56,580, forward strand.
AAAAACTTGATCCAAAGATTGGATATGGGTTAACTCTCATCCATGAATTCATCTGGGTAACGAACTGTAATGCTTGTTGGTTCTTTAGGAGAGAAACCTAGATATGTGTTGCATATTTAGTTTAGTTGCATCGAAGTTTTCAAATTCTTAGGTATTTTTTCACATCTTCAAGGTTGGTGGTTTCTATCTACAAATTTAGGGGGCAATTACTTCTTTGTGTTTCCTATTATGAGGGTAGAAAGATGCTGTCTGCTTTATTTATTTACAACTATTGAGCTAGTTCCAGGCCCAACAACGAGGTACTTGGCCAGAGAAACATTTTCAATGCTAGTGACCAAATTACATATATCCATATATCCAGGGTCATCAATGATACATATGGTCTATAATCGTCATTTGCATTTGGCCATTTCCAGCATCTAATTTCCAAGAAATTGTTTATTTCCCATGCCTCGATTCATGAATTTGAAATGTTTGGTAAGGGTTTTACTATTTACATGTGGAAAATTTGGTTAGACCCAAAATTTATTCAACTTCCATCAACTGCCCTTGAATTTTGACTCGTTGAGTCTTTTGGTTTTGGATTTCCATCCAGCTTCCTAAGCACTTGAATAATTTGAAACATTAAGTGACCATTTATTGTACATTTTGGATGGTTTTGCATGAAGTGCTCTCAGATATTATTTCTGGGACACTATGAGTGCTTCTCTGCCTTAGGTTAAATGTTCGATGAATATTCATGGCATCTTTGTTACAGTGATATCTAATTTGGCTATTAATGTTGTCTTTTCCATAGACTCATTCACATTTAAATGTTGCAATGCATTCCCTAGCTATTTTTTCCTGAGAAAAAAAATCATAATTTCATTTCCCTGGTTATATCTACTGAGTCTATGCCTTATGTTTTTGAACATTGATTGTTGTATTCTTTTATGACATCTTTGTGGGCGTTTTTTTTCTGCTCTATCATGTGGATGTTCCTGCAAACATTCAGATGTTTGTTTGACATTTAGATCTTGAGATATTTTTATGCTTTCAAATGTGCAATTGCTTGAAACAGGTTCACTGCTCAGCATTAAAAGTTCATGGGCCTGTCATTCTCTAGCATATAAGTTCTTTGTACAAATTTTTCAATTCTATTCTACTGTGTTGGGTATAGTGCTACATCTTTTATGTGGTCTTCAATAGATGCAAAATTCATGTGGATTTCCTTCAAATTGTGTTTATGATTATGTTAAAACACCAAGCTCCTGCTTTGAAACTTGATGAATGAGATTCAATATTCACTGTGCTTGTGCTGCAATACACATTTGAGAATATTGGTTTTCTTTGTTTTGGTTTTTAAAATATTGTAAATTAACCTTATTCATATTCCTCTTTTTCAATCAAAAAGTAAATTTCCGACTTATGAAGTTTAACCTTAACAAAAACCATTTAAAATATAATTCTGACTTGGCTGTTATTTTCTATCTCGTTAGGTAGTCATAAATTCCCCTAATCTCCTCAATTGTTCATGGAGGTTTTTATAGTTCCACCATCTTGATCTGATACTGTGTTAATTTTGAAGTGTGCACACTCCCAACTGGACATTCATAATGGAGAGAGTATGAAACATATTTTTATTAATCTTGATGTGTCAATAATACAAAGAGTTTGTCATGTATATCATGGAATCTCACATTACATATTTATAGCTCCCTTACAATGTCATGGTGTTTTAACCACTAAGCTCTAACCTCATCATTTATTGTTATATTAGTCACATATTACAACACAAACATTAATGTGACTGAACCAGAAAAAATTTAAGTCAATGCTTACAATAAGGTCATACAATAATTATTTGTACATTAACATAATGATAGATCTTGTCGTTTTCTCCCCAATAATACTGCTATCAATGGTTTTCTATGAACTGAATCACAACTCCCACTACATTATCAATGTATGGCTAAGTGCAAACCGTGGTGTGCACAAGGATTCAAGGTACACTTTGATACATAACTCATGACATCCAAGCCTTCTATGTGTCTTTCTTTAGCTCAATCTCCTTCAATCTATAAAGTGTGGAGTGCAATTTTATCTGCAACTTGGAAGCAATTCTTATTTGTAATGCATATGATTTTTTGTTTTTGAATTTTCTTCCTATGTCACATTAATATCAGACCAAAACATGAAAATAAGTTATAACATTTCACCTTAAATATGCATTTCTCAATAATGCATATCTCCTTTGATTAGCAAGCATAACTTACTATCATAAGGAATAAATTCTTTCTGGAGGTACTTTAGGTCATAATAGGTTAAGTTTAGGTCTTAAGGATTAATGACTCCTTGAGAAGTATGAGTCACTAATACAAAAGCGCGGGTTTTTCCACGGAGTTTTTCCACGTTTCATACTTTTTGGTGTGAAATCGGAAGCAAAATGAACTTGCCGTCACTGTATCGACGCTTACTCGTCGCTGTATCAACGTTGGTAATCTCCTCCGTCGCTATATCGACGGCTTCCTCCTTCAACGTCGCTGTATCCACGGATCTACGTCGCTATAGAGACGGCAATGTCAAGCTATGTCTTTTTAGTTGACCCAGGGCGCTTAAGTCAATGTTTTAGATATATGAAACCAGGCTCGCGGGCAGGATTCATTTTCGAAGGCTTCAGTGCCAGTCAAATAGAAGGCCATGACCGAATTTGCCCTACAAAAAAAATTCGGTTTCATGGAGTGCCCGTCGAAAATGAAATGAAGCAGAACTGTGTACATTGACAATGGAAGGGCAACCCCAAAATTTTTCCCTTCCTGGGTTTTCAATGGGCTGTAGGAGTTTGGAAGATTTGGATGGGTGACAAGTCACGGTGGACCTGGGCCGCTGGTCCTCTGGGAGTCGTGGTTTTGGTTTCACGGTGTGGCTGTTGTACCCACGGGCCACATCTTCAATCTCAGGGTCATTCATTCCTCTCACCCACTACGCATTACCCACTTCACACTCTGCTCATTCCCGCGTCTCAACGATGATGAAGACCATGCTCTC
>LPNX010940595.1:3018-23155 GCA_001517045.1 Pseudotsuga menziesii
AAGCATTGATAGTTTTATTTGTTATTTTTATTGTTATGTTAAAATGAAATTCCAAACCAAAACAATTCCTTAAAATACAAACACTTCCTAATTTTATTAATGACAAACCAAAAAATATTTATAACATTAAATATTTAACTTTGTTTATTCTCAATGTATTTACTTCCAAGTTCAAATAGAATCTGTGGTTCCATAAAAGAAAATTAAAATATTACAAGGAGATCATTAACCCTAATCAACAGTCATTTCCAAGCTTCTTAAGAAGTGAAATAAAATTCTAAATCTTTATCTCAAATAGAGTCCTACATAGTATCTACCATCAAATCTTACTTTATTTAAAATTGATCACCACTTTAAGGTAGCGTGACAGTCCATAAATCAAATTAAAGTGCTAGTCTTAATTTTAGATAAAAATGTATATATTTATGGTGCCTTTGAATAATGAAGGGTTTTGGAAATAATCACATTTCAATTGAAAATAATAAATTAATTATATACTTCTAAAAAAACATGTTAAATAAGATATTATATTTTCAATCAAATTTATTAATAATAAATCTAAAATTATCATATTGATAATAAACATTATTTGAATGTAAATTTTCAAATTTACACATTTCTAAAAAAACATGTTAAATAAAATATTAGATTTTCAATCAAATCTATGTTATTAACAATAAATCTAAAATGATCACATTGTCAACAAACATTATTTGAAAACATGTTTTTAAATTGTTTTAAAAAAACATGTTAAATAAAATATTATATTTTCAATCAAATTTATGCTATTAATACTAAAGCTAAAATTATCATATTGACAAAAAACATTATTTAAATACAAATTTTTAAATTGTATTAATTCTTCCAATTAAGCAACTATTATATTGGATTGGAGTTTAAATATTTTTATTAAAGTTAGTTCACCATTGAATTAATCTATTTTTTTAATATAAATTATATGTATTATATAAAATTAATAACATTGAATCAATATTATAATTAATACAATATATTTATAATAACAATAATGTTATAATAAAAATACATGTTAGAAATAATGTTTTATAATAACAAAGAATCCACCAATAACATTATGGTACTTTCCAAAATATGAAATAAAGTTTGTTTTGAGTGTTTAAATCCAATTTTAATATAATATACTATGCCAGCGGGGATGTATACTTGACTGGGCTAATTTTTTATAAACTCGGCTCAGGAAAGACAAATCCATGATTAAGTTCCTTTATAGAAGAAATAAAACATAGTATCTATGTCAGTGAAAGGTGTAATAAAGGTACGTTATATCTGTATAAAGGTGCTTTGTTTCAGTATTTGTCTCCCTTAATTTAGTAGATTACGTCACGGAAAGGGACTCATTTCCCCAAATGATTCATTGGGTAGTAACACCTTTAGATTATTGTGCTATTGAGACTGAAAGAAAAAATTCCTTCTCCTTGGGAATGAGAGTGAACAATTATGACTACAACTCCCTTGGTTTGCTTGGGTCCGATACAACTCTTACTTAAATGGATAGCTAGCTGGAGGTTGGGTTTAGTGCTGGCCAGGCACAGTACCAGTAACAGTACCAACAGCAGACTAACCACCACCAATAGCACATGTTGAAGATGAGTAAAATACCAGCATCATCAGTGGCAGTAGAAGTTTAGGTTACTTATTTTGTGAGGGGTCTATGCCGGTCGAGCAAGATTGAAATAGAGAGCAAGGTGCATTTAGCTATTTCCTGACAAAGTGAGGCATGAAGCCGCTCTCCTATTAACACACATATTTGAGATAGGGTTTCAAACCATTCATTCCCCGGCAGGACAACCCGAGTAGTGCCTATCATGCATGCGTACTTGATGGATCCTCTTATATATCGAGAAATCGCGTATGTAATTAAATCAGCAATGAGGGGCACAGTGAAGAGAGGAGCGGAGCTCCGCTCCTCCGCCCCCATTATCTCATCTGCATGGAACGCCTTATGCTTGTCTTAATTATTTGAAACGAAGTGTTTCATAAGCGTCCAGTTGGGGTTGGTTCTTCACAATTCGTACCTCGTGTACTCATGTCATGGGGAATAAATCATTATCAGCTGATTATATTATGATGGATGAAACTGCAGGGATAGGCTGTCGATCGATAGGATCTCCTTTTCGATCAGATTTTTTGTGCAATTTCCAGCCTTCATGAAATCTGGATTGGGCATTAAACAAAATTTGACATTGAAACCTGAGAAAAACTTTCACTAAATTGTTCACTTTTTCGAGAAAATGTTCGTATTGCACTTAATTTGGCATGTTTTGCAAAAAATCAATGTTTTATTTTTTTGAGATTTGGCTAGAAATCACACCCGAAGTTGACCTGTAAAATTGTCGCCTATAGGAAAATTTGTAACTCTTTTTGGATTTTTTTTGCATTAAGGGCACTATCGAATTTCTCGTGGCAATTTTCTGGTATAAGATTTTAAAAATTTAACGATTGCCTAAACAAATGTAGAATTGTTGTTCATGCTAAAGGTCTTCAAAGCTTGAAAACATTTAAGAGAATGCTCCATGTGTATGGTTTTAGCCATATAGCTGGAAATGCCATGCTTCTCTTTGAATAAATGAAAACCCTCCAATCTACATAATTATGCCTTTGTAATTAGTGTTGACAATTTGACTGCAATTGTACTCGCTAGCACCTCCATCATGACACATAGAGTCAGTCTATCAACTGCTATAAGGACTACTATCAAACTCATCTGAGCCTCGTCCATGGAAGAAAATGCTAAGTGAATTTCCTACGCAGAACTCTATGGCTTGGAACCTCCCACTTCCATGGTTCAATTATCGAACCCATGAAGTTAACTCCGAGCCAGCTTGAAGTCTTAGTTAGTATCTTCGGTAAAAGGGAATAACTGTTTGAGACAAAAAATAAGATGTTGATTTCACCAAGCGTTGTTGATTGTGATTCCTGCCATGTTGAAGACAATTGTGACGTGCAAGTATCCCGTATTCATTTCTTTAGGACCATTTTATATAATGAGAAATTCCGTATGTAATTAGATCAATAGGGAGGGGCGCGACGAAGGGAGGAGCAGAAGTCCGCTTCCTTGGCCGCCCCTCACAGGTGGCGCGATTCGCGATTCTGAGAATCGCACCACCCGTGAGGGGCGGCCAAGGGAGCGGACCTTCGCTCCTCCGCCCCCATTATTTGATCTGCACAGAACGCCTTATGCTTGTCTTAATTATTTGAAACAAAGTGTTTCATAAACGTCAAGTTGGGGTTGGTCCTTCACAACACGTACCTCGTGTACTCATGTCATCGAGAATAAATTGTTATCGGCTGATTATATTACAGTGGATGAAGCAGTTTCCGCGTCCAAGCGGACAGCTGGTTTCACCATAGTACCATTGAAGTATTACTTATTGAACCGGACCAATAAATAAGACTTGGTTTGAGCGGGAAAGGTGAATTATCTTTAATTTGTAGCAGTCAGTCTTATATGCGTGGAGGCTCTGCATGACTTTAAATTACTTATGTAAAGACATATTCATGAATTGCTCGCACCGTTTTAGGCGAACGAGTGGGTGTGCGAACGTCTTTCTTTACCATGGGTGGATGGGGAGCAATCGATCACTTTTTATCAGCCGATGTTATAGGTTGCTTTGACATCTTAAATCATAGCATCCTGTTAAAAGCAGTACTGCATTTCAATTTGACTCACGATGATCGTATTGGCGCTCTAATCATGAATTTTGCAAAAGTCACTATATTAGATTTTGAAAAAATTCTCAGAAGTATATGAGATAAGCATGTCGTATTTTGCACAATATATGCATAGATTGGTCTTTATATAATTTATTATTTAAATATTTTTAAAAAAATAGTAACCGTCCCATTGCATATCCTTGTACCTCTAATCATGAAATTTGCAAGGGTCACAATATTAGACATTGAAAAAGTTCTCAAAAGTATATTAGATAAGCACGTGGTATTTTGCACAATATATGCATAGATTGATATTTATATAATTTATTATTTAAATAGTTTTCAAAAAATAGTAACCGTCTCATTGTATATCCTTATCATGAATTATGCAAAGGTTACAATAACGTTAGATGTTGAAATAGTTCTCCAAAGTATATGAGATAAGCACGTGGTATTTTGCACAATATATGCATAGATTTCTATTATATAATTTTTATTTAAATAATTTTTAAAAAAATAGTAACCGCCCCCATTTCATATCTTTGTCATTTTCAATAGTAAATGTGATTTATATAGATAGCTCTTTACACGGAGTGCTTTACCATAGTTTTTTACATGTATTTATTATGGGTACCATAGTTGTTTACATATATTTATTATTTATAGAATTTATTTAAATTTAATTGTATTAATTTTAAAAAATTTAATGAAATTTGAAAAGATGTGTAAATTTGTGAAATATTTTTAGGGTATATTAGTGATAAAATTAAGTTGATTAATTTTTTTTAAAGTTCAAATATATGTGTGATAAAAATTTGTTAATTTAATTTATTTTAATCAATATAAATTTATCTTTAGATTTTGGTATAGTTTTTTTAAAATATTTTTTTATTTTAATGATATAATATATCTTTATTTTACAACATCTCCTTTATATTAAAACTACTCAATACACTTATTCATAAAATATTCATATATTAATTAATACTTATCATTATTAAAATATAATAAAAACAAACAATCTCATAATAAAATATGATGTAAGTAGTCATATTTGTGACTAATTATAACAATCACACAACTAAGACAAAATTAAATTTCTAATAAATTATTAAAAAGGACAACCTTGATCACAAAATTGGACATTTCATTTCTTACAAAATAATGATTTGAGGTCTTCATAATAATTATGTTCTTGGGGTTAGGGGGTTGTTTTAATCTTTCTTTCATTTCTTTAAAATATAGATTCTGAATCTATTAATGAATTTTAATAATTTCACATAAAACATTTTAGATGGTTTTTATTAGTATCATATTTGTAACTAAACCTCTAAAGGATTTTTTGATTATTTATATGAATAATTTGTTCTTGTATGGTCTAATATATGATTTCATTATGAATCACAACATAATTTGTTGGATTTTATATGGTTAGAGTGGTGAAATTATTCATGAAATATATGTTTTGTTTAATATGCAAGTTTCAAAAAGCTTGTAATTTATCTCTTAAATAAATTTTTTGTTTTTTCCGATTTAGGGGTTGATTCAAAATTTTTGTAAACAACAATATGGGATGTTTAGGCCATGACTCTATTTTTTACCCTGAAAAAAAAAACGTGTATACTGGTATCAACAGTTTTCTATCTGGGGGTGTTTTTTGTGTCTTTTATGCAAAAATAACTGGTTTTATGGCTAGAGTTCTCGTTCTTAGTATAAAGTTCTCGTTTCATAGTATAAGTGGTTCTAATTGATCATTGAGGATAAAAAGGTACAGTAGATATTATATTTTTACATTGGGATTGCACTTTAATTAATTTAGGAAAATTAAATTATTTTTCCTAAGTTTTTTCTAGTTAATTGAAGCATGGCACACATGTGGAGGAAAAAATATACGTCTTAACACATCGGCACAAATGTGGAGGCATATCAAGGGATAAAAAGGCACATATCAACTTAATATTAATTATTAGTCGTTGATATTGCCCTTCTTCAATTGGATTAGCGTCTTTTTCTCCCACACGTGTGGCTCAATAACTTCATGAAAGGAAGTGATTTGGTATTCCCTTGGATTAAGAAAGAAACCCATTGCATTTACCCTTGGTATTATTATAAACACACGATATTTGGATTTTATTTATTATTTTCTCTCCTAAAGGTGAAATTCATCCTCCTAAGGCTAACGAGTTTCTCTTTAATATAACATTATTTCATATCGAGGATGGATGCAAGCCATTGGAATGGGGCTTAACCACCTTGGGATCATCAATTAATGTAACAACGTTTGTAACCAAATTTGGACCTATTCTAGGGTTTGTATTCCCCCTTGATCCTATAAAAGGTGGGACGGTTTCCTCCCAAAGGGTTGAATTTTTTAGGAATAAAGAAATTTACTTCTCTGAAATTTATCTCTTGCATTTGTTCTAATGTTGGGTGTTGATGTATTTGTAACTTCAGAATGTATTCACTTGTATATCTTATGTATTGTACCCCAATGTTTCTATCGAGAAGTATCTATAATATAATTGAGTCATGTCATGCCCCAATGTTCCTATCGGGACATTCAATAATGTAAACAAGTCATGTAAAGTCATAGAGTGTAACCCTCCTTATTGATCAAGGGTTAAAGTCCCCGTAGTTGTGGGGCCCTAGGGTTCTTAGAATTTCCTAGAGAAGTCATCCCTAGTGAGTTATTGTCAAGTCAGGAATTAGTATAAATAGAGAGGGAGCCTCTCTATTTAACACACATTCACTCACACTCAGTTGTAGCACATAACTGAGAGAGAAAGAAGAAGCTGGGACAAGAGAGAGAGAGAGACTATTGCTGTCGGGAGATCATCTTACTGTCTTTGGGTTTTACTTTTGGCGCTGATTCTATCTCTGAGGAAGTTGCAGGGTTTTCTCCTTTATGGTTTCCCTGAGGAAAATCTTTGTGTTCATTGTCTCTTGTGATTGATTGATGTGCTTGTTATTCTCTCAGATAAGATCCTAAGATCATATAGCTTAAATGTTAAAAATCTAACATGGCATCAGAGCTAACCTTAGAAGAAGACACTATGGAGCTGCTGAATCTAGGGCTTCCTACTTTTTGGATCTCTCTCCACATATTTTCAGCAAAAGGAGGCTAGGATGATTTTCCTCCGTAGGGCGCATCTTTCTGTCGAAGCAGAATTTGATTCTGAGCATTTTTAGTTTTTGACCCAACACTGCTGCGGGAAATTAGGGCTTTCCATAGAAGTGGAATTTTTGAGTGAGCCCAGGCTTGGATTGATCTCCTCCCCAAAATCAAATTTTAGAGATCAAGATCAAATTTTTCGGTTGGGTAGAACTCCGGGAAAGTCAAACCCTAATCTGTTCCTGAACAGAAAACCAACTTTGCAGAAATTCAGCTCCAGATCCAGTTCTGACATCTTAACCCGGTAAGATCTAAAGCTTTTGTATTTCCATTTGAGGTTATCTATTAATATGTCTCATCATACCAAGCTTGATGAAAATATTGAGGGAGCTGATAACTTCCAAGCTTGGAAGTATAGGACCTCCCCAGTCTTGGAAGAAAATGAGTTGGACTCTTACATCAATGAAGAGGTTCCAGTTCCAAAGGGAGATGAGGCTAATGCCTTGCACAAGAAGAAATTGGTCATGGCTAAGATGATTATTGCTGATTCAATCAAGGATCACCTCATACCACAGGTGCCCTCCCTAAAGACACCTAAAGAGATGTTTGATGCCCTAACCAAGTTATTTGAAGGGAAGAACATAAACCGAAAGATGACTCTGAGAAACCAATTAAAGAATGTAAAGATCCAGAATGCGAAGACCATCCAGTCTTATTTTACAAGGGTCTCTCAAATCAAGGAACAAATTGAAGTGGTAGATTAATAAGTAGAGAATGCAGAAATTGTGATGACCACCTTAAATGGTCTCCCTAGGGCATGGGACTCTTTTATTCAAGGGATCTATGCCACAAAGAAGCTAATCAAGTTTAGTATATTGTGGGAGGAATGCTCACAAGAAGAAGCTCGAATATTAGCATGAGAAGAAAAGATGGGAAGTGAAGATCAAGTTCTCACAGTACAATCCAAGAAAAGAAGAACAGACCATCACAAAGGTAAGCACTCTTGCCAAAAGAAAAACACTAGAAAATATAACAAAGATTTGTCTAAGTACATTTTCTATACATGTGATGAAAGAGGACACCGTGCAAGAGATTGTCCTAGCAACAAAGATAGATCCCACAAGAGGAAGGGAAACAAGAAAATACATCATGCTCATGCTGCAGAAGATGATGAGCCTTCCAAGAAGAGAATCAAACAAGACAGTGATGATTCTTCAAGTGATAAAAAATATGTTTTGATTTCCGCTCTCACAGGAAACATCACACATGGAAGCAATGATTGGATTATAGACAGTGGGGCTTCCAAAAACATGACAGGATTAAAAGAATCATTTGTGAAACTATCAGAACATGAATCACCCCACAAGGTGAAACTTGGGGATGACTACCAGTATCCAATAAAATGTAGTGGAGAATCCTCCTACAAATTAGACTCTAGAAAGTCTATGAAAATAAAGGATGTCCTATTTGTACCAAGACTAAATAAGAACCTTCTCTCGATCTCTGCATTAGATGCAAAAGGCATGAGATTTTCATTTATAGATGGACAAGTTCTCATGTGGCCAAAAGGAAAGACTATTGACGATGCATTATTAATTGGAGAACAAGAGGGATGACTATACAGATTAAAGGGCCAACCAGAACAAGCTTTGGTTCATGACTCAGTAGAACCAAATGAACTTTGGCATAGAAGGCTTGCACATGTGCACTATAGGACACTACCGCTTGCAAACAAAGCTATTGAAGGTCTTCCAGAAATACAAGCAAATCATGAAGGAGTATGCAAGGTATGTGTGAAAGGAAAGAACACAAAGAAGGCATTTCCAAGTAGCAAAAGCAAGGCTAAAGGAATCTTGGAAATCATTCACTCCGATGTATGCAGTCCGATGTCATCCAGTTCATTAAGTGGGTATGTATACTATGTTTCTTTCATTGATGATTTTTCTAGGAAGACATGGATATACTTCATGAAGAACAAAGATGAAGTATTCAACAAGTTCAAGGAATTCAAAGCCTTGATAAAAAACTACACAGAGAATAAGATCAATATTTTCTGATCAGACAATGGCGGAGAATTCACATCAAATGAATTCAAGGGATTATGCAAAGATTCGGGGATTAAGAGGGAGTTGACCACTCCATATAATCCACAACAAAATGGGGTTGTAGAAAGAAAGAATAGAACGATCATGGAAGCTGCAAGGGCAATGCTTCATGATCAAGATATTCCTATGCAACTATGGGCAGAAGCTTCCAGGATAGCTGTGTATGTACATAACCGTACTCCACATAGATTACTTGAGAACAAGACATCTGAAGAAGTGTTTTTCGGCAAGAAACCAGAAGTCAGTCATCTCAGAATATTTGGCTGTCTAGTATACATTCACATTCCAAAATAAAAGAGGACAAAGTTAGATCCTTCAGGAAGGAAGGGTATATTTGTGGGATACTTTGAAAGCTTGAAGGCTTACAGAATATACTTCCCAGGATTCAAGAAGATTAACATCAGCAGGGATGTAACATTTGACAAAGAATCAGCTTACAATAAATCCAGAAAGAGACCTGCTGAAGAACCTGAAGAAATAAAAGTACCCAGAATTCATGACACAACCATGAATGATGCAACTCAGGAAGAAGGTCGAGAAATAAAAGAACCTCAAGAACCTATAGATCCACATCAGGAGAAGAATCCTCATAAGAGGAAACCTGCATGGGTACAAGAAGCTATCCAAGGTGTAGAAAGATATGGGGCTCCAGAAGAGATACAGAGAGAGAGGAAAAGAACCAGGTCATGCTCTAGTTATGTAGCCCTATTATGTGACTTCATTGATAAAGAACCTTCCAACTATGAAGAAGCGACAGAAAAGAAAGAATGGAAGGATGCTATGATTGAAGAGTATCAATCGATCATGAAGAATGATGTTTGGGATGTTGTCCCAAGACTAGAGGGGAAGTTTGTTGTGACTTTCAAATGGATCTATAAGATCAAGCATGATGTAGATGGTAGCATAGAGAAATATAAAGCAATATTTGTGGCTCGTTGTTTCTCCTAGAAAGAAGGAATAGATTATGAAGAAAAATTTGCACTTGTAGCCATATATACTTCCATCATATTAGTACTTTATTTAGCTGCAGTAATGAAATGGAAAGTATACTAGATGGATGTCAAGACAGATTTCTTGAACGGTGTATTAGAAGAGGAAGTATATGTGGAGTAGCCACTCGGTTTTGAGACACATGACAAAGAGACTCATGTGTGTGAGTTAAAGAAAGCCTTGTATGGTTTGAAACAGGCATCCAGGACATGGTACGACAGAATTGACAGCTTCATATCCAGTTTGGGATTTACCAAGAGTAAAGCAGATTCCAACCTTTACTACAAGGTTGAATAAGGGAACCCAGTGATACTCCTACTGTATGTAGATGATCTATTTGTAAAATGTGAGGATGGGTTGATTACTGATACAAAGAGGAAGCTTGCTCCCGAGTTAAAAATGAAGGACTTGGGTATGATGCACTACTTTCTAGGCATGGAGGTGTGGCAGAATGCAGATGGAATTTCCCTGGGACAAGGGAAGTGTGCAGTAGAGATCCTGAAGAGGTTCAGGATGATGGACTGCAAGGCCATGACCACACCTATGGCATCGAACCTGAAGCTATTGAGTGATGCTTCATTAAAATCGGTCGATGCTACGATGTATCATCAAATGATTGGGTCCTTGATGTACTTGATGAATACAATACCAGATATTTGCTTTGCTGTGAACACATTGAGCCAGTTCCTAATGGATCTGAGACATGTTCACTTGATTGCTGCAAAGCATATTCTGAGGTACCTGAAGGGTATAGTTGATTATGGGCTCAAGTATGAGGCGAACCAGAAGATGAACCTAGAAGGTTATGTGGATTTGGATTGGGCAGGAAGTGCCATTGATAGGAAGAGCACTTCAAGGTGTTGCTTCAGTATGGGATTAGGTGTGATCTCCTGGTTTAGCAGGAAGCAATCATGTGTAGCATTGAGTACAGCTGAAGCAGAGTATGTTGCAGCTTGTTCGGCCAGTTGTGAGGTAGTATGGCTGAGAAAGCTATTGTCTGATTTATTTGATCTACATATGGATGCTACTTGTATATATTGCGACAACCAGAGCTGTGTGAAGCTGTCGAAGAACCCAGTGTTCCATGATAAGTCAAAGCATATTGAGATCAAATATCATTATATCAAGGATATGGTGTAGTGAGGAGCAGCACAGCTCCAATAGGCTATGACAGATGAGCAGATAGCTGATGTGTTGACCAAACCATTAGCCAGAGTGAATTTTGAGTACTTCATGGAGAAGCTTGGTGTTCTCCAGATCGAGGTTCCCTCCAAAGGGAATTGATGTGTCCGTTGGCCTTTTTGACATGGTGGAAGGCTGAGCTTCACATGGTCAGATGTAAGTGCAGAGATATTTTGATGTGATTGTGGGATGTGTTCCCACATGATCAGTGCAGAGACATTCTGATGTGATTGTGGGATGTGTTCCCACATGATTAGTGCAGACACATTCTGATGTGATTATGGGATGTGTTCCCACATGAGCAGTGTAGACACATTCTGATGTGATTGTGGGATGTGTTCCCACATGATCAATGCAGATCCATTTTGATGTGATTGTGGGATGTGTTCCCACATGATCAGATATAAGTGCAGATCCATTATGATGTGATTAAGCGATGTGTTCCCACATAATCAGATATAAGTGCAGATCCATTCTGATGTGATTGAGGGATGTGTTCCCACATGATCAGATATAAGTGTAGAGCCATTCTGATGTGATTGCGGGATGTGTTCCCACATGATCGGATGTAAGTGCAGAGCCTTTATAACAAGATGAGGTCGGATGTAAGTACAGAGCCTTTATGACAAGATGAGGTTGGATGTAAGTGCAGAGCCTTTCTAACAAGATGAGGTCAAATGTAAGTGCAGATCCTTTTTGACAAGATGAGGTCGGATGTGAGTGTTGGGCCTTTCTGAAAATATGATATCAGATGTGAGTGTTGGGCCTTTCTGACATGGGTTTTGGATGTGTTCCTCCCATGGTCAGATGTGAGTGTTGGGCATGCCTTTCTGACATGGTTCTTGGATGTGTTCCTCCCATGATCAGATGTAAGTATCGGGCGAGCCTTTCTGACATGGTTCATTCCATGGTCATATATAAGTGCTGAAGACGATGAATACCTACATGAAGGCTAGGCCTACAACCAGCATGAAAAAGGGTTGGCTCTGTAGAACTTCCTATGATGCGTAGAATTGAGATAGCACCAGTGATGATTTAGATCAAGTGATGATCCAGACTTGAAGATGAAAATGACTTGAAGATGAAGATGACTTGAACTTGATGAATATGACTTGATGATGATCTAGAGAAGAAGACTTTTGCTGATAAATTGCGTCGAGAGAATACCTTCCTATTTAAGAGGGAGTGTTGATGTATTTGTAACTTCAGAATGTATTCACTTGTATATCTTATGTATTGTACCCCAATTTTTCTATCAGGAAGTATCTGTAATGTAATTGAGTCATTTCATGCCCTGATGTTCCTATCGGGAGATTCAATAATGTAAACAAGTCATGTAAATTCATAGAGTGTAACCCTCCTTATTGATCAAGGGTTAAAGTCCCCGTAGTTGTGGGCCCCTAGGGTTATTAGACTCTCCTAGAGAAGCTGGCCCTAGTGAGTTATTGTCAAGTAGGGAATTAGTATAAATAGAGAGGGAGCCTATCTATTTAACACACATTCACTCACACTCAGTTGTAGCGAATAACTGAGAGAGAAAGAAGAAGTTGGGACAAGAGAGAGAGAGAATACTGCTATCAGGAGATCATCTTACTGTCTTTGGGTTTTAATTTTGGTGCTGATTCTCTCTCTGAGGAAGTTGCGGGGTTTCCTCCTTTATGGTTTCTGTTGGGATATAGGGTAGACCCGGGTTTTATACCATTAACTTCACACCAACAAAAGACCCACAGTGTTGGTCCTTTTGGCAACAACCTGCGAACAGGTTGCAGTCTCACCCGAAATAGCTATGGGGTGCCGCAGAATCAGGTTTCTGCAAGCAGAAGAGGGATATTACTGTACCTTTAGATTCTAACAAATGTTAATTAGTAAATACAGAGCTTTGATATTACTTATTTAGCTTCGTGATTAGATAAACAAACAGTGCCTTGCTTAACCCTTTACTAGGAATTCATAGTGAAGTTAGTATTTTGCAGTGATCTTACTTATCAGTTATATATTTATCAATGCATTAAATAACATAAAATCAACACAACAAAACCACAACACACGATATAACGTGGTTCACCCCCAGTTTAGGGGCTACATCCACATAACTATGTTTTATTCAACTCTTTACAAAAACCACAGTTTTGATCCGTGCACTCAGCTGTAGATCCCTTCAAGTCCTCAAAGCTGTGCACACAGCTGCAGGCCTCTGCACACATAGTTGCAGATCTTCTTAATCACCCAAAAACCCTCTACGCACACAGCTGTAGAGGTCATCCACGCACACAGCTGGGACTTAACCTTTCTTACAAACAAGCCTTAGCTTCGCATCAATTCATCTTACATCAAAAGCCTAAAATCAATTCTTTACAAGAGTGCTTATTTATAGTGCACTTATTACAAAACCATGGGAACCCCGAACCCTAAACCCTGTACTTAAACCATGGGTTTATTACAAAAAAGAAGGTTTTTACTCAACCCCGACACCCTTAAGACTATTTTGAGTCGCAACTCTGCTTACAAACTTCCACAAAACCATGGAGTTACCCAAAATTAGGGAACGTTAAGGTGCGCAACCCAACAGGCCCCTAAGACTCACCAGTGTCTCATCCCAGGACACTCTGCTGCTTTTTTGGTGGGAGAATCTTGTTGGCGAAGACAGAAAATGGCTTGCTACGGCTACATCGTCGTCCCTTCTGCTACTGCTACCACGACCGCGTCTTGCTTGATCCTTCATCCTTTCATCCTTAGTAGAATACGACCATATCTTATGCTGCTGTCTGCCTCCGTCATATTTATGGTGGTCATGGGGGTCATTGGGCCTTCTATCAGTGACCCCATCCTTCGAACTACCTCCCGTTCATGTCCTATCAAACATTTGACCATCCACAACTTTGGGTCCTTAACAGGCAGTGCCCCTGTGTTTGCATGCCACTGTAATTTTGCATAAGACAAACAGCATGCCTCCATTCTTCGGGATCCTCCCAAGTCTTTCCTGAGGGGTTGTGCCTTTATTCGTTCCACTTAGAGTGAATTTCTGCCTTAAATTTATTTCTGGTTGATCGTATCTGTATTGGATGCTTTAGCACTGGAGACGCCTCCTCGCAAGGAGGATTGCTCATAAGGTTCTGCAGACCTCTCTCCCTGAACTCTCATAACAATTCCTGGACTTCGCGATCATTCGACATGGTGCTAACTGTAAACTCAAAGAAGTGCACAATGCAGGAGTCAGAGGCCGGTGTAGCTTCTTATAGAATCCCGCAACAAAATATGTCATCATGGTGCATTAATGACACCAAATCTGATTGAACGGCGGTAAATCCGGTCCACACGACGCTATATTTTCCCAAAATATCATCATGACAGGCAGTTCACGTGTCGACGCCGCCAAGTCAAGTTTGTCCCGTCAGTCACATTTTTAGGCTGTGACACACCTTTCTTCTTCGACACTACCACTAACTTCAGCTTCATCTCGATGAGCACCCTCGACATAATATTCACCTTCGACTCATCCTGAACTACACGACAACTAAACTTCAACCTTCAAACTTTGACAGTCTTCAACACTTCGTAGCTTTGAGAACAGCTTCATTATAGTCTAGTACCCAATTCCAACTATTCTTGGTACTTAGACTGTCCTTCTTCCTGTTACTTTTGATTAAGGGGTCCTGGTTTGTCCCTGTACTTCTTTAACCGACTTCCATTCACCATGGAAGGTAAAATTTCTCCATTCAATTTAGCTAACTGGACTGCGCCACCATCAGTAACTCTCTGCACTATGTATGGTCCTTTCCAATGTGTCTTGAACTTCCCCAAGAATTTCATGAATTTACTATCATATAAAAGCACAAGATCACCGTTCTGGAACTGCTTATTCTTAATGTGTCTATCATGCCATGCTTTTTCTCTAGCTTTCTGTACTTGCTGCTGGAACCCTACAATGAATCTGTCCTCTTCAATTTCTAGTATCTTTGCCAGCCTCTCTTTCGTCATATCTGGGTCATCCATCTCTGTGAAAGAAGATATTCTGAGGCTAGGAACAATGTACTCCATGGGCATGATTGCTTCTTGTCCATAAACCAACCTAAAAGGTGTATGGCCTGTCAACTTATTGCAGGTGGTTCTATAAGCCCATAGTAATGCGGGAATTCTAAGATCCCAATCATTTCTGTTAACATTGCAAACCTTCGTCAGAGCATGTTCAAGGATCTTGTTAAAGGCTTCGACAGTTCCATTTTCTTGAGGATGATAGGCAGTACTCTTCTGATGATATACTTGAAATTCTTCAGTCAATACTTCAATAGTCTTATTTAAGAAATGTGATCCTTGATCACTCATAAGAATTCTAGGACACCCAAATCTTGACAATATGTTATCGAAGATAAACTTCGTGGCTGTCGCAGCACTATAGGTCTTGACTGGTTGAGCTTCAGCCCAACGAGTAAGGTAGTCAGTTGTTGTAATAATGTATCTTGCTCTGGATTTCTTCGTAGGGGGATTGATAGGTCCAACAAAATCAATAGCCCATTTATCAAAGGGTTGTAAAGTTACCTGTGGAACTAGAGGCATCTCATCCCTCCTGGATGGTTTTCCTGTCCTTTGACAAATGTCGCAGCTGTGGCAATACTCTCTTGCATCCTTATGAATTATGGGCCACCAAAATTCGGCTATCAAAATCTTTTGTGCTGTAGCTTTTCCTGCGTAATGACCTCCTGCTGCACCAGAGTGTGGCTCAGCCAAAATTAATGGATTTTCATGCTCCAGGATGCCTTTGCACAGTATTTCATCTGGTCCCATCTTATATAGCTATCCTTCTATTAAGGTAAAGTCGGCTTCTCTAACCACTAGCTATTTCTTCTACTGCGTTGTCATTTCGGCGGGTGAAAAACCTGTAGACAAATACTGAACAATATCCTGGAAATAATCATCACCCATCTGGATGGCAAACAACTGGGCATCAGGGAGACCTTCATCCAAACTAATGGGCTCTTCTCCTGACTCGAGCCTCGAAAAGTGGTCAGGACCTAGGTTCAGTCTTCCAGGTTTGACTATGATCTCAAAGTCATATTCCTAAAACAGAATCAACCATTTGCATATTCTTCCACCTAGCACAGGCTTGTTAACCAAATAATTCAAAGCAGAGTGGTCAGTGAACATCTTAAAATGAGATCCTAACAGATAATGTCGAAACTTCTGCATTGCATAAACCATAGCTAAACCTTCTCGTTCTATAGTAGTATATTTTTTTTCTGCTGTGGAAAGTTTTCTACTTGCAAAAGAAATAGGGTGATCAATATTACCTTCACCTGACTGAGCCAATACTATACCCAGAGCAATGGAGGATGCATCGACATGCACATGAAAATGCTTATTCCAGTTAGGGAATACTAAGATAGGGGCAGTTACCATCTTTTCCTTCAAAATATCCAAGCTTGCTTGACACTCAGGTGTCCATTCAAACCTAATATCTTTCTTCAACTGCTTTTCCATAGGGCCTGTTATCTGAGCATATCCTTTAATGAACTTCCTGTAATATCCAGTATGACCAAGTGTAGTGCATAATTGTTTAATAGACTTCGAAGGTGGCAGGTTCACAATAATGGCTATCTTCGCAGAATCCATCATCAATCCTTGCTTACATACAATGTGACCTAGCAGAATTCTAAAAGGGGCACAGAAGATACACTTTTTCAAGTTCAAGGAAATCTGATGCTGTCTACATTTGTCCAGCATAAGTCTTAAACTAGCTATGTGGTCTTTTAATAACCCGAAGATAGTCCAATCATCAAAATAAACTTCTAAGAATTTATGTATGAATTCCTTAAAAGCAGAGATGACTACTCTAGAAAACATGGCAGGTGCATTCTTCAATCCAAAGGGCATAATTGTATACTGGAAGGATCCCATTTCTGTAGCGAATGTTGTCTTATGTCGATCTTATGGAGCAATTCTAATCTGATGGTAACCTGAAAATCCATCAGTAAAAGAGTACACTTATTGACCTCCAACATTGTCTAAAACTTCATCTGTAAAGGGAGTGGGGAAAGGATCATGCAAACAGGCATCATTCAGCTTCCTCAGATCGACACAGATTCTGATTTCTCCCTTAGTCTTTTTTTCTTGCACCACCATAGGACTGACCCATTCGGACTCTTCAATAGGCTCAATGATTCCTACAGCAAGCATCTTATCCAGCTCCATTCAGACTTTTTCCTTATACTTAGGGTTCAGCCTATAAGGGCGCTGTTTCACAGGCTTCGTATCAAGTTTCAAAGGGATATTTATCACTCCTATATCACCAAGGATACCTTTCATCGTTGAGAACTTCGTCGAAAATAGGTCCTAATATTCATGAAGAAGTTGGGTCACCTTGCTCACCATTTCGTCATCCCAATAATCTCCAATGGTAGCATACTTAGGGTTTTCTTCTGACCTAATGTTTATGGTCTGTGTCTTCAAGGGCTGAGTCACTTCAGGTGCTTCAACTGTTGGGCCATGTACTTCACAGTGTCCTTCTGACTCAGGAATGTTAATGTTGTGTGGATCGTCATCCTCATCAATTACGAGGTTATAACATTCTACTACATTGGCTTCTTGTTCCTTCCAATCAGGTTGGTATTCTGCTATTTCTTGATCATCAAATACTTTAGTATGGATCAACCTAACAGCTGCGTCCAAAGCAGAGAAACCTCATTAATAGAAAATGTCAGCACAAAACTATCAAAAATACAATCCCAACTTATAGTACCGTGGCGAAGCTCGACCTCTGCATACCAATTCTTTGCTATAGGTTCCAGGGTGTGCACAAACCTATGTACCCATTCTTCATGAGGTACATGCTTCCATGCCTCGTAGCATTGCTCCAAATGTCCCTGAGGACTACTCTTACCATTAAACCTGCTTCGCACCTCCTGAGGTTGGTCCCTGAATCTTAGGCAAACAGACTTATGGCATGCTTCCCAACTATGAATGTACTTTTTGTGACCGTTCCACCATCTGGCTTCTGTGGCTCTGAATGCTGAATCCAGAGTCTCCATTTTCTGTGAGTCTGGTACCTGCTCTGAGAATTGAACAATAAAATATTCTGGGTCTGTCGAACCATCAAAAACAGGTAAGGTTCTTGTCTGTGAGCCAAGCCATCTGAGAGACTTGGTAATTCTGGCACATTGATGTCCATGTAGCTCATATAGTCTATTCTGCCAATTCTCTAGACCATCATCTGAGTCTGTCATGCAGGAGCTGTCACACTTCCAATCCATGATACCTTCGGTAGTAGGATCAACATAATCTTCTTCCTTCACTGTGATATTGTAGATATGGTCCAAAACATCCTGGTCTTCATCTCTTACTGGATCGGTGTACCTCTCTCCTTAAGAAGGATCCAATGGGACTATGACTCTCAGTCCTTTCCCTTCGAAAGTCATCTGCCTCTTCTTTAGGTTGATTACTGCATCATTATCTATTTCCCATTCAATGCCTAGTAGTGCTGGATAGGGGTTACTGTCATCAATTATTTCAATTACCTCGAAGTCTGCTAAGGTACTGACTCCATCAATATCTACTGATATACTAGGGAGTCTTCCTAGGGGCATAATCTTCTGCTGATTGGCTAATATTAACTGTATAGGGGACCATTCCAGAGTAGGTTTTCCCATTTGTTCCCATGTCTTCTTAGTTAAGACATTTAATTCTGATCCGAGGTCCAAGATGACATCGGTCATGTCATATTCTCCTATCTGAGCATTCAATCTCATTTCCCTACCAGTTCTTCTCTCTCTATGAACAATTTTTTCCTTACCAGAACTTCGCTACGGTTCGCAAGAAGCAATAACTTTCTGCAACTCATTTAAAGCATTCTGATTTCTCAAAAGCTTCATACAACTCTATAAAAAGGAGGACAGTGTACTTACTTTATCCGTCCAAGCTTCTTGCGGCTGCGACTGCTGCTGAGGCTGTTGTGCAGGTACTACTGATGTGTTGGGGTCAACAAAGTCTCTCTTGGCTTCCATAAATATCTCTTTTTCTCTTTCGACATCAAATGCTGGGATTTTTTCTGGGGCCTTGCGAACCCAAGCCTTGGCCGGTTGTTTCTCCTTGTTCTGCACTTCTGTCGTAGCTCCACTCCTGGTAACAACATTAATGGCTGGGATAGGTCGTTGCTCCACAGCAATCAGCTGAATATTCTGAGTAGGGGCACTATTTATTTCTTGAATCTTCGCTATTAGCTGCGGGCATTGCTCAATCACATGGTCGACAGTTCGGCAATATCGACATGTCGTAGTTGGGTTCCGACAGTCTCTAGCTAGATGTCCTGCCTGGTTACAGTTATAGCACCCAACCTGGCCTCGACCTCTGCCAGCCATACCACCATGACCACGACCTCCAAAAGCTCCGCGACCTGATGTACTACCACGGTAACCATATCCATCATTTCCTTAGCCATCATTTTGTACTCGATAAGCATCATAAGTGCGTTCTCTCATGAGGTCAAAGCTGCGACACTCATCTTCGTTGTGTCCCATTGACTTACGGAACTTACAATAAGGGTTCTTAGGGACTTGCACATACCTCTGCAGAAGATAGAAGTCTTCAGGTCGATGCTGGCCAGTTGTGCTACAGATATCACAATATAGAACACTAGGGTTGAACGGGTTTGGTGCACCAGAATTCAGGAAATTTCTTATTGCAGGACATTGTTCATTTTCATGACCCTCTGTCTGACATCGTGTACACCAAACCTCTTCGTGACTAGCTTTCCCTTTTTTCATATCGCGAAGCTCCAGATCCATCGCTGCCAACTGCGCTTGTATTTGAGCAATACCAGAATTATCTTCGATAGGGGATGTTCCAAGCTTCATAGCGAGTTCCAAAGCCTCCTGCTGAATCACAACCTTATGTTGCATGAGTGGAGTCCTAATGTGTGGTAACAGAGCTGCGATGAACCATTCCTTATGCTGCGCTGGTCCACTGGTGAAACTGACTTGATCTAGCAGAACTTTGAACCTCTGGTCAAAGTCCCACACTGATTCTCCTCGCCTCTGCTGGATTTCCTTTAGCTCAGTGATACACT
>LPNX010940595.1:23741-34658 GCA_001517045.1 Pseudotsuga menziesii
CCCCTTAGTCCTTTGAAGAACTATCATTCGGATTCACTGAAGGACGTACTTGTGTCAATGGCGAACTCCTTCACAAATGCTTCAAGGGTTCGCGTTGTCCAAAAATCAACAGTGCGGGATATCTCGTTGTTCACCCTTTTCAATATATTAATTCTTGCAGGGGTCCAATCAGGAAACTGACCTTCTCGGAAGTTCATCCTTCTCTCTGTTAACCTGGATAACCACTGGTGCAACTCTATGTGGATACTACCAAAGAAAATTTCATAAACATCAGAAAAAACATACCTTTGTAAAAATTCATTTGCACTACGACACGGATCTTTGTTCTCTTGTACAACAAAGTTTAGATAAGTCTCTTCAATCCAATCACCGATTTCTTTCACTGAGGGTCTCCAAAACATAGCCCTTGAGGTACGACGTAAACCCCTCTTGAGTAGATACTGAGTTCAACCGGCAACAGAACCAATTTGTTGGGATATAGGATATACCCGGGTTTTATACCATTAACTTTGCACCAACAAAAGACCCACAGTGTTGGCCCTTTTGGCAACAACCTGCGAACAGGTTGCAGTCTCACCCGAAATAGCTATGGGGTGCCGCAGAATCAGGTTTCTGCAAGCAGAAGAGGGATATTACTGTACCTTTAGCTTCTAACAAATTTTAATCAATAAATATAGAGCTTTGATATTACTTATTTAGCTTTGCGATTAGATAAACAAACAGTGCCTTGCTTAACCCTTTACTGGGAATTCACAACGAAGTTAGTATTTTGCAGTGATCTTACTTATCAGTTATATATTTATCAATGCATAAAGGAACATAACATCAACACAACAAAACCACAACACACGATATAACATGGTTCACCCCCAGTTTAGGGGCTATGTCCACAGAACCATGTTTTATTCAACTCTTTACAAAAACCACAGTTCTGATCTGCGCACTCAGCTGTAGATCCCTTCAAGTCCTCAAAGCCGCACACATAGCTGCAGGCCTCTGCGCACACAGCTGCAGATCTTCTTAATCACCCAAAAACCCTCTACGCACACAACTGTAGAGGTCGTCCACGCACACAGTTGGGACTTAACCTTTCTTACAAACAAGCCTTAGCTTCGCATCAATTCATCTTACATCAAAAGCCTAAACTGGCTTCTTTACAAGAGTGCTTATTTATAGTGCACTTATTACAAAAGCATAGGCACCCCGAACCCTAAACCCTGTACTTAAAACATGGGTTTATTACAAAAAAGAAGGTTCAACCTCGACACCCCTAAGACTATTTTGAGTCGCAACTCCGCTTACAAACTTCCACAAAACCGCGGAGTTACCCAAAATTAGGGACCGTTAAGGTGCACGCCCCAACAATTTCCTCGAGGAAAATATTTGTGCTCATTATATCTTGTTATTGATTGATTTTCTTTTTATTCTCTCAGATAAGATCCTAAGATCATATAGCTTAAATGTTAAAAATATAACATTGGTTTCTTGGTGGATACTCAATCTATTATGAGAAGGAATATAATATACTACCAAGGTAATTTTATTTTGCTTCCAAGCAGGGTAATCTAGCCTAGGGTCTGAATTGAATGGTTTCTTCCTTATTTCCCTTGCTATTTTATTATTGCTTAGATACATATTGGATGGTAAATTTGATTTAATTTGTCTAACTATTGTGTGTAAAGTTTGTGTTTACCACTCATGCCTTAGGATCTAGGTTATCATATTCATTTTAGGTTTCAAAGAGTCCTTGGAGTGGCCATATGATTGGACTAGGTGGCCTTCCCTTAGTTGGATCTTGCAAATTTGATTCAAGTCCTCACATGTTCCTTGACTCCATGCATGGCCCAATCAATTTAACTAAACACTAGTCTAATTTATAACGTTTAACATTTTATTTTATTTTCGTACAAAATTCTTGCATGTTTTTTCATTCAACTCTCTATCATTTTGTAGGTACTTGGAAAATAATATGAAGAGAAACAAAACATTTTATTTAAACCCTAATTATCTCTCTCTCACCAACGCTTTAGAAGTTTCTTAAGCAAAAAACCCAAGTATCTTTTATTTTTCACAAGTGATATTTCATAGAATATTTAACCCTTGTGTTTTGGTTTAATTTTAAATTTTAGGGTTAGATTTAAAATTTGAGTTTTTATCAACCTTGTGTGAACATCCACCTCCACATGTTCACTATGGTTGAAGGATCTTATTACAACACTGAAATTTCCTCAATAAAAGTGTTCCTTTATAGGACATATCGGCCCTCCTATCTTGATGTTCATAGATCATTTTTCATTTGAGCGATTGTAAAATGTAGGCCCACATTTTCTATTAAACCAAAAGGACAACCTCTTAGTTTTCTGATACAATCACCAAAGTTAACGGATCTAGGAGAGGTAGTTAAACTATGCCATGAATATTGAAGGAGGTATTGTCCACTAACTCAACAATCTCCCCCTCAGCACTGACTAAGGCACTCAACACTAATCGAGCTGATTTAAACCCAAGGATTTTTGGATATGATACCAATTTTTGGCCCACATTTTCCATTAAACTAAAAGGCAAAGCTATTATTTTTTTATACAATTTCCAAATTTAACGGATCCATAGAAGGATATTAAACCATGCCATGATTCCAAAAGAAGGTGTTGACCACCAATTCAACAATGAATTTAAAGGATCTTTGCATAGTATCCCTAAATTCCCTTCCCAAACCTATTATTGGCAACCCTCCATTGGCATCATAATACTAAATCTAAGCTTAAATGAAATCCTATTTGGCACTGATATCTTTCCTTTGATTAGCTTCTTTTAGGATTCGAGGGTTAATAAAACTGAAGATTGCATTTACAAGGACTAATTCATCTTCATAAATTTGAGCTTGATGACAATGGAGTATTACTCTTTTAGTAACATTAAATAATAAATTTGTGATCAATTCGATCCACTGGTGGACTATCATTACTACCCATACATATTATGTCGTCTCCAATTCACAAGTTGTGATAGTAAGGGAGATAAAGATTGTTTCAATTTAATGCTAATCCACTTCATCAAATCACCCTCCTTGGAAGACATTAATACCTATCTGAGTTTCCATTAGTTATTATGATCATAAACCTTGGATTTTGAATTATGACTATTTCTAGGTTAATGTTGAACATTATTATGAGTTTTCAAATCATTAATTGAAGGGCCATACTAGTATTCCTATTTTCCAACTTTGCAGACTTATACCCCATTTTTAAACCATAAGAAACTTTGACATCCTTCCTCAATTATGGAATACAAATACATAAGATTGCATTTGGATTATTAAAAGGAATTATAATATTTCATTATTTTTCAAAGAGATATCACTAATGTGAAAAATATTGCACAAGGGTTAATCCTTCCCACTTGGTGAGGGGAAAATCCTTATAGGATACAATAAGGCTTCAGTATTAGGTGACCCTGTGGGTAGGGGGAGTGATCTAAGTGATCCTACAACTGGTTGTTAGTGAAACAAAATAAAACAAAGAATAAGGGGTAGGAATGCAAAATCCAACAACCAATAGCTGCCAAGCTACTTTTGTGTTGCCCAATGGTCAAGCATGTACAACACCTAGGAGATTCAAGCTCCAATTGAGGAAAATAATCCCTATTAGGAAGGTCTATTTGTTGGAATATTGGACAATACTAAGAGGAAGGGGGGGGGGGTGAATCAGTATTGATAACTTTTAACAATTTAAACCACTTTTAATTTATTCGTTAACACACATGATTAACAAGACCACAAAGAACACAAATTTATTATGGAAGCTGAATTGCATAAACCACCAATACTTCCTATTACTGCAGAGTTATATTTTACAAATAGTTTTTCCATGCTACTACATACAAGGATGGTATTACACCATATTTACTAGTAACTACTGGAAGGAGGCTATGACCCCCTATTTTATCAGCTAATATTGAAAGGATTAATGTTGAACATTATTCTATGTTTTCAAATCATTAATTGAAGGGCCATACTATTATTCCTATTTTCCAAGTTTGCAGACTTATACTCTTTTTAAACCATAAGAAACTTCGACATACTTCCTCAATTATGGAATACACATACATAATATTGCATTTGGCTTATTAAAAGGAATTATAATATTTCATTATTTTTCAAAGAGATCTCACTAATGTGAAAAATATTGCACAAGGGTTAATCCTTCCCACTTGGTGAGGGGAAAATACTTATAGGATACAATAAGGCTTCAATATTAGGTGCCCCTATGGGTAGGGGGAGTGATCCAAGTGATCCTACAACTGGTTGTTAGTGAAACAAAAATAAAACAAAGAATAATGGGTAGGAATGCAAACTCCAACAACCAATAGCTGCCAATCCACTTTTGTATTTCCCAATGGTCAAGCATATACAACACCTAGGAGATTCAAGCTCCAATTGAGGAAAATAATCCCTATTCGGAAGGCCTATTTGTTGGAATATTGGACAATACTGAGAGGGGGGGAGGTGGATAAGTATTGATAACTTTTAACAATTAAAACCACTTTTAATTTATTTGTTAACACACATGATTAACAAGAACATAGAGAACACAAATTTATTGTGAAAGTCGTATTGTGTAAACCACCAATACTTCCTATTACTGTAGAGTTATATTTTACAAATAGTTTTTCCCTGCTACTACAGACAAGGATGGTAATACACCCTATTTACCAGTAACTACTGGAAGGAGGATACGACCCCCTAGTTTATCAGATAATATTGAAAGTATTAATGTTGAACATTATTCTAAGTTTTCAAATCATTAATTGAAGGGCCATAATATTATTCCTATTTTCCAAGTTTGCAGACTTATACCCCGTTTTTAAACCATAAGAAACTTCGACATCCTTCCTTAATTATGGAATACAATACATAAGATTGCATTTGGATTATTAAAAGGAATTATAATATTTCATTATTTTTCAAAGAGATCTCACTAATGTGAAAAATATTGCACAAGGTTTAATCCTTCCCACTTGGTGAGGGGAAAAGCCTTATAGGATACAATAAGGCTTCAGTATTAGGTGCCCCTATGGGTAGGGGGAGTGATCTAAGTGATCCTACAACTGATTGTTAGTGAAACAAAATAAAACAAAGAATAAGGGGTAGGAATGCAAACTCCAACAACCAATAGCTGCCAAGCTACTTTTCAATTGCCCAATGGTCAAGCATGTACAACACCTAGGAGATTCAAGCTCCAATTGAGGAAAATAACCCCTATTAGGAAATTCTATTTGTTGGAATATTGGGAAATACTGAGAGGGGGGGGGGTGAATCAATATTGATAACTTTTAACAATTTAAACCACTTTTAATTTATTCGTTAACACACATTATTAACAAGAACACAGAGAACACAAATTTATTGTGGAAGCCGAATTGCATAAATCATGAATACTTCCTATTACTACAAAGTTATATTTTACAAATAGTTTTTCCCTGTTGCTACAGACAAATATGGTACTACACCCTATTTACCAATAACTACTAGAAGGAGGCTATGACCCCGTAGTTTATCAGCTAATATTGAAAGGATTAATGTTGAACATTATTCTGATTTTTCAAATCATTAATTGAAGGGCTATACTATTATTCCTATTTTCCAAGTTTGCAGACTTATACCCCGTTTTTAAACCATAACAAACTTCGACATCCTTCCTCAACTATGGAATACAAATACAGAAGATTGCATTTCGCTTATTAAAATGAATTATAATATTTCATTATTTTTCAAAGAGATCTCACTAATGTGAAAATTATTGCACAAGGGATAATCCTTCCCACTAAGTGAGGTGAAAATCCTTATAGGATACAATAAGGCTTCAATATTAGGTTCTTCTATGGGTAGGGGGAGTGATCAAAGTGATCCTACAACTGGTTGTTAGTGAAACAAAATAAAACAAAGAATAAGGGGTAGGAATGAAAACTTCAACAACCAATAGCTTCCAAGCCACTTTTGTATTGCCCAATGGTCAAGCATGTATAACACCTAGGAGATTCAAGCTCCAATTGAGGAAAATAATACCTATTAGGACAGTCTATTTGTTGGAATATTGGACAATAATGAGAGGGGGGGTGAATCGGTATTGATAAATTTTAACAATTTAAACCACTTTTAATTTATTCGTTAACAGACATGATTAAAAACAAAAAACATAACACAAATTTATTGTGGAAGCCGAATTAGGTAAACCAACAATACTTCCTATTACTACAGAGTTATATTTTACAAATAGTTTTTCCCTGCTACAACAAACATGGATGGTACTACACCCTATTTACCAGTAACTAATGGAAGGAGGATATGATCCACTAGTTTATCGGCTACTATTGAAAGGATGCTTCTACGCCATATTTACTAGCTACTATTGGAAGGAGACCGTGACTCCCCTCCAGGAAAATTGCCTTCCCTAGCACCACCCTACATCTCTTATATGATAATTTGATCTCTGACTGTTGTACATCAATCGATCTATCAATTAAATGTATAGATACATTTATTTGAAGGTTTAAAATGTTGTTTATATACCTTCAAACATATCTCTTCATTCAGTAGTCACATATCTTCATCATGACTCTTCATAGTCAGATAAACTAATTCAAAATTACTTCTCTGTTTGTCATTTTTAAATATGTTTAATTTACCAGTCATGACCTTCCGTAGTTTCCTTTCTGTAATGCCTTTCCATAACAAACTCTCTGCAACATATATTTTTCGCATTGACCTTTCCATAATCATCTTTCCGCAATTACCTTCCCCAATTAGCTTTCTGCAATTGTCTTTTCACAACAACCTTTCTAAAATTTGTGGGAACTCATTCCTTTTGTAATTGTGGGTTGTGTATTGAGGAATATGCATTTTGAATCTTCTCAAAAATTTCTCCACAATTATATTTCCACAACAACCTTTTCGCAATCAGAAACTTCTTCCTTCCGTAATTGCGGATTGCAGATTGCGGGTATGCATTTCGACTTTCCTAAGCAATTGCTTCCACAATTATCTTTTCACAACAAATGTGAACTGTCGATCACTTTGGAATAATCCTCCTCGTTCATTGATCAGTTATCAAACACATAAATTCACTTTGGCGCTCCGGAGTGTTATCTTCCATGCACATTTACTTTGCATATTTTTTCCCTACCGTCGATCTATTTTCTTAATACGATATGAGCCGTCGAACTTCTGTTAAATAATTGGATTGCAACTTCATGACTCTACGTTGATTGATCAGAGAATTGATCAATCAAGCTCAGTCGGAATTTTCCTGACTTGATTCCCTTGCTGAATCCTCTCATGTGTCTTTCCATCCTTATCACATTTGCCATCGCTTTCCCTTCCATCACTTATTCCTTTGTCATTACCAAACTCTTTTGACATCAATGACAATTCCATCCAACACTATTTAGTCCACGCTAGATTCTAATTAGATTGAATAACAAATGAGAATAATACTTTCCCCTTGGAGGAAGGTGGCAAGGGAGCTTGGAATATTCTAACAAGAGGGAAGAGGTGAGCTACAAGGGAGCTCAATCACAATTGCAACAACATAACCTTGCTTTGATTTCTTCTTACAATATACATACTTATGGATTCCTTTTATAGGCCAATAGGTGGCCAAGAAACAACTAGATACAAGTGTGAATCCCATCACCTCATGAACTTTCTTAAAGTTACACAATTGGGGCTATTCAATGAGCCCAAGTACATGAGAATCCAATTTCAAATTTTTGGAGGTGATGGAAATTTCATGATCCTTTAATGTGTCATGGATGGTTGATATCCCACCATTTTGACATTCAGACAGTTATCGAGGGAAAACCCACACAAATATTACGCGGGAACCAACCTGGTAATATGCACGGTCATGCATATAAACAGATATTTGGCTATGCAGTTTTGTCTTTTGACCGTTCTTTAGCATTTTGGATTCATACTACTCATTAGAGGAAATTTGAGGTCTAAAAAGGGCCTCCTAAGGAAAATAATAAAATAATAGTTATTAATTTTGGATGAAGAATGAAAAAACTACTTTTTGTGTTTGTATTTTCAACATATCTCCCTGTGTTTTTCCTCAAATTCTGAGTGGGAGAACTCAGATGTAGAATTTAATCCTGCATCCAATGAGTACTCACAATGCATAATTTTGACAGACCCCTCTACCACAAAAACAAGAAATACCTAAAAAAATGTGATGATGACATCATCATCACATTTGTTTAGGTATTTGTTGTTTTTGGGGTAGCGGGGTCTGTCAAAAGTATGCAGTGTGGGTACTCATTGGATGCAGAATTAAATTCCGCATCCAACGAGCTCTCCCGCTTGAAATTTGAGTAAAAACACAAGGAGATATGTCAAAAATACGAACAAAAAAAGTATTTTTCTTTTATAACAAATATGTCAATTCAACCATTATGGTTGACTCATTTTATTGAAATTCTATTGGTTTTTCAATTCCAACTCACAAAATTTATTGTTGGCACGTTTTCTTATAAGGCCCATTTTAGACCCCAAATTTCCTCTAATGTCTTGGATCCCATGAGCATGTATTTGGTGGGCTACATGCTATATGTTGATGACACCTTACTGTGAAAAGAGTGAAAATGTTGCTTGTGTGCGATATTTAAGCGTTAACAAATGAACCATGATGTATGACATTCAAAGGGTAATGTAAATCCAATAATTCATTATTTTGTCTTTTTGTCCTCTCTTTTTCATGAACATTGAGAAGCAGGTGTGGAAGGATATGGTTATCCCATGGGGGGGTATTTCTATTGAAGTTTTGAGAAACAATGGTTTTTTTATACAAGCGAGGTGGGCATACCCATGCTCATGAAGATCTACCAGGGAGGATACAAAATGAGGAGACCAAGGGGTCGCCTCATAAAACTGCTAGGATATCGATGGAGGTGGATTCAATCCATGTGAGAGTACATGATCTGAGAAATGATATCACTGGTGTTGAAGAAGAGATACTATTGTAAATCATAAGAATACCATGGGGTTGGGGTATTGGGTTACTATTGAAGTGATAAATGAGGTACTTGATTGTACCATATATCATGCTACCGTTGATTTGAAAATGTGAACATTGTTACCTTCGAAGTGTGCGACTCCCCCTGATGTGATAGATGTGTTGACATCAAGCATAAAGGAGACCACTAAGTTAGGGAGCACTGATGTCTCTCCCTACTTAGTTTGAGGTGGTCCCTTATATTTATTTAAAGGGATCCCAAGGTACCACTATAACCACTTCAACTCTCATAATATGAGGATTTAATGTCGATGAGAGGTGAAGTACTTGATAAGATGAGAGTCTTATCCTACAAATCAAGATCATCATGTAACCAACCGTGAGACTAATTGAACTCACAGAATATTGTTTGATAAGCATGGGGCTCACAAATTTATTTGATCTATGTAAAATTGGGTGGAAACTAAGGGAAACATTCTTCAAAGTATAGGGGTAGATTGTAATAGAGGGAGAGAAATTGCAGATGAAGGGATTTTTTGGAGACACAATAATGAGGGAATGAAGACCAAGAAAACTGATATTGTTGGGGATATAGAGACCCAATTAGATCGTCCAAAGGAGACCAAGGGGTTGTTTCCAAATAATTGACTGGTTCCCACAATTTTGAGTGGGTTGGGGAACCATTTGTACATAAAGAATAATTGGTGGGGACTCCATGGCTTTGGCCATGTCGAGGGACTGAATTGGCAATGGGTAGGATTCCTACAGTTTTTTATGAGTTAGGAAATTGATTTGATGATGGGCGGAGTTCCCATGGTTTTAAGTGATTTGAGGAACCTTTTTCCAAAATGAGATGAGGTTTGTTTTTCAAATACGAATATGGGTTCCCTATTAATCAATACCATGAATATTGTTCTTGTGGGAATTACTGAATAGAATTGGTTGCTTCAAAGTGAGAGGACCCCATGTTTGTCTTCGCAGGGGTGATGGTACAAAAAGGATTTTGCAAATCATGGCGTGCTCATGGAGGTATTACTATCTAATTCTGAATCAAGATCATAACATGTGCTGAGGAATTTGGCGTCATGAAATTATAAAGGTGGGGGAGTAAATGCACAACTATGATAAGATGAACTATGGGTCGATATTTTCAACTGTGGGGTAAATTGCTTGGAATTCTGGGGGTTCGACATCATGGGTTCTGTTACAATAATAAAATAGTAATAAATAGGTAACTATTCCTAATAATAATTAATCATATTAAAATATAGTTTATGAAGAGAAGTGTCTCTTCAATATGTGATGGCCAAGCCATATTTAAGGTAACCATATCCATTGTAATTTATCATCCATTCAATTATTATACATTTATACATTTAATTATTTGAAGATGGAATATCTTCCTCCCTAGACTTGGATATAGGCTAACTTAATCCGGATACGGATTATCCATTACACCGGATACGATGTAACATTGGTATCATAGCTAGGGGTGGCAGGCGTGGGGGGGATTCTCTTGAATCCCGAAGGATATGTAGAACAAACCTTTGCTTGGGAGCTAGGTAGAAGAACCAATAACGAAGCTGAGTGGCTGGCCCTTATCCAGGGTCTCCACCTATTAAACACCAAGAAGCTTCGTAAGGTTTTGATATTTGGAGACTCAAGGCATGTCATCTACAAATTGGTCAATGGATATCCTATAGGAGCTATCAATTGTCATCAGCTATATGTAAAATCCAAGCTTCTCATGATCAACTCCTATGAGACTTATCACATTCTTCGGCAAAATAACACAGCAGTTGACAATATGGCTAATGTGGGAGCCTCCCTCCCACAAGGTCATTATAGTCAGGATGGAGCTCAGCCCATTCTCAAAACCATTCCTTAATGCGGTGCTAGAAGCATC
>LPNX010940595.1:35821-107268 GCA_001517045.1 Pseudotsuga menziesii
ACCCAAGCTATGATGGAATTAAAAGACAAACTTGAGAATTGGAGAAGGACATCAAGGCCCTCATTGTCAACCAAGAAAAAATTAGAGAGGAAACGAAAAATAACAAGGCACTTAAGAAAGAAATCAAAGAAGATTTTTTCTAGTACTAGGAACTAAACTTGATGACAAAGTAGACATCATAGACAAGAAACAAAAAGAGTTAGATGACAAGATGTGTGCGATGAAACATAACATAAGCACCATGGCACAAAACTTGAGCATCATGACACAGAACCAGAATACCATAGTGGAAATGTTACAAAAACTAAGGTGTAATACAAACCATATCAGTAACTCAGATATATTGGACCACTATGTCAACAAAAATGAGAGTAACAAAATTGATCAATACAAGAAACAAGACAAGGAGATTAAATATCGTAGGGATTACCAAAATACCAATAATATATTTGATAAAGATGAGCTCGACCTAGATCATAATGAGAGTCAAGCCAATATCGTTGACAATAAGGACAATCCATACAATGATAAAAGATGGATCCTACAATATGCAAACAAATCCAAGTCAAAGGAATCATATATCATAGATTCATATTCTACCTTAACTCTTCTACCACCATGGAGAAACCTAAATGTAACACTATCAGGTGACTTCGAGTGTGAGAAGCCTCACAAAACTCCACTTCTCGAGATAACTCATAAGGATAATAAAATGAAAACATTGTGCGATGACATCGTAAGTGTCGTAGGACAAGCGACTTCTGAAACAAGGCTTGATATGGCTAGTCACAAAAATATCCCTCATATTCATGTACAAGGAGAATGGGATAACAATAATAAACATAATGGAGTACAAATTCAAGTTACAAATTAAAGGAATGTGACAAACTATTGCATAAAGACCAAGTACATACCTAATACAAGTTCTAAAAAATACATAAAGGAAGTAATGGCATTGTTTCAACAAAAAACGAGAACAAAAAGACAACAACAATAATCTAAGCTTTGAGGACAAATATTTCCTAAGGGGAAGGCAATATTACAACAATAAAATAGTAATAAATAGGTAACTAATCCTAATAGTGATTAATAATATTAAAATATAGTTTATGAAAAGAAGTGTCTCTTCCATATGTGATGGCCAAGCCATATTTAAGGCAACCATATCCATTGTAATTTATCATCCATTCAATTATTATAAATTTATACATTTAATTATTTGAAGATGGAAGTGTTGAGGAGGAAGGGCAGCGGAAACAATAGCGTGAGGATGAGAGAGGGAGGATGAGTTGAATCCGAGCTCAAGCCAAGGAGCGAATCCGCTCTGATACCACTTGAATCCAACTTTCATGTTTGATAGTAAAATAAGAATAATATATTATATGATGAATATAAATGTACAATAAGATTTCCTTTGTACGACTTGAGCCAGCATAGTGAAGGGTTACGCCCTTTCACTAGTAACCTAATAATCTAATTAGTTATAATTAATAATATTTAATTAAATATTCACAACATTAATGTTACAACAATAAAATAGTAATAAATAGGTAACTATTCCTAATAGTAATTAATAACATTAAAATATAGTTTATGAAGAGAAGTGTCTCTTCAATATGTGATGTCCAAGTCATATTTAAGGAAACCATATCCATTGTAATTTATCATCCATTCAATTATTATACATTTAATTATTTGAATATGGAACATCTTCCTCCCTAGACTTGGATACAGGATAACTTAATCCGGATACGGATTATCCATGACACCAGATATAGTGTAACAGGTTCCAAATAATGATGTGGTTTCAATGGTTCAAATGTCCATGGAGGATATCTACTATTTGCAGTAATAATGTTGATGGCACATTAGTATGGGAATTTGAGGATGGAGTCTTGCTCGTATAATGCAAAAAAGATGGAATGCCTTGCATTTATTAGGGGGGATACTGATGAAGGAACGATAGATGAGTGGTGTATCAGGTGTCATTTCAACACCCAATTTTCATTAGACTTTGTGAATGCATTAGCGTTTCTCAAGGCATTGATAAAGGTACTAGTTTCAAATTTCCATACGAGAAGCCATACTCATAAGAACTTATGGAAAAGGAGCATATTGAGGAAATGAAATACATTGTTCAGCTGGGAGACAACTAGTTAGGAATCTAAATACAAGGGATACACTCAATTGAGATCAAGCCAATAAATGAAGATCAATACAATTGTGTGTGTAATTCCCAAACTAATAGAAAATCGAACACGCTTTGTTGGTGTGTAATGATTTGGACTTAGCAGTTTTGTTAGGAAAGGATGAGGTTGAGGTTCCCCCTGTACAAATTAGGATGCATGTGTGGCACTGAATTTTTTTTTAATTAAATTCTTCTAATGACCGAATTAAAAAATTCCAAACAAAGAAAGAATTTGGGGAAATTTTGTCTTGACTAGTCTTGACTCTAGGGGATTTGAATGGCACAAGAGGGTCTTGAATTTTGTAGGGACTGATATGGTGAGTCTTAGGACCACTAAATGGAATCTCTGGTAACTTTATAATAGGTTATATACATCTTAAAATAAATTTGGGTACATTGGAAAACATAGTAAAATTACTAGTATTTTATGGCGTAATTCCCCCTAGGGCAGGAGCAAAAATGGATCTCCAAATCCTATGTGACCCTCCAAACTTGTAAAAAAAAGTATGGGAACTGATATTAGAATTCATTTACTATAATTTTTTATGGTTATAGGTTATTTAACATATATGTAAAGCTTCTCATTCGAATGCATAAATTTAGTGATATTTGCTTAAGGGAAATGACATGCACTGAGCTTAAATTTTGAGTCATAAATTGTATATGTAATCATTCATAAAAGAGGATAAGGAATGTATACCACTAAAATCATATACATATATCACAAACAGCATATAACATCAGATCCAATTCACAACACAAATCATATAGACAACTCCATTGAAATGGGAAACCAACACATGGGAACTAGTCACACCATAGCTTGGAAATGTGGAAATTTGCATATTAATTTCTACTAATTTAGAATTACACAGAGTATGGGAGACATGCTACATAGCCACAAATCATTCACCCATTATTGGGCATCAACAAGGTGCAACCACCATTCACACAATTGTGTCATCATAGAGAAATATGGAAATATAGAAGTAGGGATTGAGAGAATGGGAGGAGAGATGGGTCACGAAAAGTAGAATACTCCTATATGAAATAAAAAAATCCATTAGGATTCAAATTATAGTTCACGGTGGCCTCTCCAATATCCAACTTGGATGAGAATCTAACTCTCTCAAAATTGGCTCCCTAGTAGGGCAAGTGAGCACTCACTGTGCAATGGACAAGCTAGTTCTTTCCAAAATTCCAAAGGAAAATTATCAAATGATAAAAATATATTATAGTTCCTCATGAAATATTTTTATAACCCTCCTAGGGTCCTCCAAGGTCTAATTACATACCATGGGCTTCCTCCAATTCATCCTTTATGTTTAGTAACCTCCATGACACTTCTCCTTCTCCTCATCCTTTCATCTTCCTCCAAATCCGAATTGTTGATACTAAATCCCAAGTGCAACCTCTTGGAGGCTTATTTTATCCATTACATTTAATATTGTCATAGGTATGTAATTAGTTATTCAATAGGGTCTGATTTTTCATAGAATATTCCATCATTGTTGTCATAAAACGTAGGGAATCTCTCTCCAAGTGGCACCTAGTTTCTTTATAGCCTCTCCTCTTCCATGGGGAGTTATTCCTCTTCACCTATTTGAATACTTGGCCTCGTGACATGTTACTTGACACCTATTCACATTCTAATAACGTTCCATTACTCATAATTTAGAATTTGGGGTTAATTCATGACATGTGTAAGGAAGAATCTAGCCACCCAAGGTCTCCATAACCCTCCAATGTCCTCAATGAGAAATGCCACTTTATTTTCTAAATATTTATTATTTGTATGACCAAATTTAATGTGTAAATGAAAAACTAAGGTTCTCTTGGGTCTCATAGATCCCTTATTTCAAGATTTAATTCCTCCTCCCCAACTTAGGGAACTTGTAGGTGGGTGAAACATTGCTAAATAGTAGTCTCATTGGGATGGGGACATGGCAGTCCTCTCCACCCAATAATGCTTGTCCTCAATCAATTGAAAGTTTGTATCTGATTTTTTTTTTCATCTTCCCAAGTGGCTTCCTCACTAGGAAAATACTTCCATTGTACCAAGTATTCTTTTATTGTTCTGCTCCTTAACCTTCTTTCCCTTGTTTTCAATATTTTGTCTGGAATGAGGGCAAGTTGTCCTTCATCATCCAAAGGAGTTAAAGTATCTGAAACTAAAATATTATGACCTATAACCTTATTTATACATGAAACATGAAATACATTATAAATTTTACTTCCTATGGGAAGCTCCAATTCATAGGCCACTTCTCCAACCTTTCGAATCACTTTGTAGGGACCACAAAACCTTGGTTTGAGATTTTCTAAACCTTTACCCTTTATTTCAGTTTTTTTGTAGGTATACAAACTCAAATATACCAAGTAATTCACTTAGAATTTCCTCTCCACTCTATGTTGGTATGAATATTTTTTTTGCTGATTTTGGGAAACCTGCAAGTTATCTTTCAAAACCTTCAAAATTTATTGAATTTCTTCAATCCAATCCTTATACTTTGGAGATAAGATATCACCAAAATCATTGTCAATAAAAGTGGATGCATCATAACCATAAATGGCTTTGAAAGGAAACATGCCAATGGACATATGAAAAGTAGTAATATAACAAAACTCACCCAAATTTAACCATTTTATCCATGCTTTTTGCTACCCACTAACATATATCCTCAATTATCCTTCCAGCCATTAATTCACCCTCTTTGTTTGGCCATCAGTTTGTGGATTATAGCTTGTTCTAGGTGTCAATTTTTTCCCCACCATTTTGAAGAGTTCTTTGCAAAATGCACTAAAAAATATGTTATCTATGTCACTAACAACGTTCTTAGGAATCCCATGCAATATGAAAAATTCTTTAAAGAATAGTTTAGTCACTTGTACAGCAGTGAAAGTGGTAGTCACAACAAATAAATGAGCAAATTTAGTGAGCCTATCCACTACTACAAATATGCAATCCTTACCAAGTACCTTGGACAAACCAGTGATGAAGTCCATGGAAATGCTCTCCAATTTTTGTTCTAGAATAGGCAAGGGGTGTAAGAGGCCAGCTGGATGAGTGTGATCTAATTTTTTTTTTTGACATGTGGGGAATTCATTAACATATTTCATAACATCAGCCTTCAACCATTCCCATGAGAATGTTTCCCTCAACATTATGTATGTTTTGAAGAAACCGGGGTGACCTGCTAGAGGAGAATCATGAGATTTCTTTAAAACTTTCTCCTTCAAATTCGAACTAGGGACCAAATAGATTCTATATTTGTATTTTATTATTCCTTCCAACTCCTTATACCATTCATAATTGTTAGTCCCATAAAAATTTCACAAGAAAACTTATCCTTGGCATACTTTACGAGTCTAATATGGATTTCCAATTTTTTGCTACATCCATTAGAGAAATAGAAGGTCTTCTAGATAAGGCATAAGATAACAAATTATTCTTTCCCTTCACATATTCAATATAAAATTAAAAATATTGAATCTTACTCACCCACTTTTGTTTCCTTTCATTTAGATCCTTTTGAATGAGGACGTACCTTAGGATGTTATGGTCCGTTTTGACAACAAATTTTTTTCCCACCATGTATTGCCTAAACTTGATCAAATCATGCATGATGGATAACATTTGCTTATCATAAATGGAGTAAATTTTATCATGAGTCTTGTATCTTTGTACTCTCAAAATCTATTGGGTGTTTTCCTTTCTTTAAGACTGCTCCAATGCCTTCTCATGATGCATTGCATTCCAAAACAAATGGTTTAGAAAAATCAAGCAAGGCTAGAATAGGACAGTTGATTATTACCTATTTCATTCTTTGGAAACATTTTTCAGCCCCTTCATGCCATTGGAAAGCATCTTTCTTTGTCAAATCAGTGAGAGGTGAAGTGGGTTGGGAGAACCGCTTCACAAACTTCCTATAGTAGGTACAAATTCCAATGAATCCTCTCAATTCAGTGAGATTTTTGGGACGAGGCCATTCTATAATGGATTTTATTTTTTCCATATCCACCTGCACACCATCTTGACCAATGATGTTTCCAACATACAATATTTCTTTCAAACCAAACTCACATTTTGACCGCTTAGAAAACAATGATTGATCATGCAGAATTTTTAATACCTCTTCTAGATGATGAAAATGTTCCTTCCATGTTTTATTGTAAATAAGAATGTCATCAAAGAAAAATACCAAAAAATTACAAATATTCTTGTTGAATATATTTTTCATGCATGATTGGAATGTGGCAGGAGCATTTGTCAAGCCAAAGGTCATGGCAACAAACTCTAAGTGAGCATGGTGGCATTTGAAAGCAATCTTTGGTATGTCTTCTTCCCTCATTCGAATTTGATGATAACCAGATCTAAGGCCAATATTTGAGAAGAACTTGGCTCTATGGAACTCATCCAAAAGCTCATCAATCCTTGGGATGGGATATCTATTCTTCATTTTTTTCTTATTCAAAGTTCTAAAATCAATGCACATCCTCAAAGTTCCATCCTTTTTCTTTACCATAACAACTGAAGAAGCATATGGGGTAGAAATAGGCATTATGAGACCTAACTCCAAAAGTTATTTAATTTCCTCCCCAATACCATATCAAATAATTTTTGGGTGTCTATATGGCTTCATCTTGATAGGTTTTGTTCCTATCTCTAATTCAATGATATGCTCCACCCCTCTGTCTGGTGGTATTCCTGGGGGAAGGTCTCCAAAAACCCTCTCATACTTACTCAATAACTGTTCTATCTCCTTAGGATGCTTGGAAAACTTCAAGTGAGATTTAGAATATGTAATTAAACATTCAGCAACACATTCTATGTCTCCATGCCTCTATATAGACCTCATACTATGAGAGGACACCACTTAATTTGGGTAAGTGTGCATTCCTCTCAACAAAATGGGTTTCCCTTCCAAATTTTTGAACCTCATTTCAGGGACTTGATAGTTCACTATATGCTCCCCTAAATAATACAACCATTGTACTCCCAACACCACATTTGTATTAGCCACATTCACTACATAAAAATTGTCAGTGATAGTATGATTTCCTATAGAAACTTAAAGCTTTGGAATCCATTTAGTGCAGTCCATAGAATTGTCACCTGGAATAATTATTGTGAAACCATCGAAATTTTCACATTGTAACTTTCTCCTCTACACCTAGGTTGCATCTATGAAGTTATGAGTGGCTCCTCCATCCACTAGAATCGTGACCTTTTGACCTTGTATGTTACCCTTGAGCCTCCGGGTGTGGAATATAGGCACACTTGAGAGTACTACAATTTTTCATGTCTTGGGAGTGGGTTCTTCTTCTTATGATGTTTCATACCCATCTTCATGGGCTGCAAGTTTTGATTCTTCCTCCGCCCCCTCTTCATCATCTTCAGAGAAAACTTCAATGTAGTGTGCCTTACCCCTTGCACACTTATGTCCTATTATATTTTTATCATTTATGCAATATGATCTTAGGATCTTATCTAAGAGAATAACATGCACAACAATAAACACAAGAGACAAGAGACACAAATAATTTTCCTCGGGGAAACCATAAAGGAGAAAAACTCGCAACTTCCTCAGAGATAGAATGAGCACCAATGGTAGCAATAAAACCCAAAGATAGAAAAGATGATCTCCAACAGCTATTCTCTCTCTCTCACTTGAGAGAGATTCTTCTCTCTCACTCATGTGCCCCAGTGAGTGAGTGTGCGTGTGATGTGTAGAAATGAGGAGAGCCTCACTTCTATTTTTATTCGTCTGTTCACTTTATTTCCACTCCAACAAGTCAACCTCACTTAACAATTACTTACCAAGGCTGACTTCTCTAGGATAGTCTAATAACCCTAGTGCCCCACAATTGTGGGGAATTTTCCCTCGGATCAACAAGGTGGGTTAACCTTGACTCAATTGTGGGGACTATTTCCCCGACTTACAATGGAGGGTTAACCTCAATGACTTTACATGACTTGTTTACATTATTGAATCTCCTGAATGGAACATCGGGGAATGACATGACTCAATTACATTATAGATACTTCCTAGAATAAACATCGGGGT
This sequence comes from Pseudotsuga menziesii, assembly GCA_001517045.1. Lineage (NCBI taxonomy): Eukaryota > Viridiplantae > Streptophyta > Pinopsida > Pinales > Pinaceae > Pseudotsuga > Pseudotsuga menziesii. The sequence goes on from LPNX010940595.1 coordinate 44,078, forward strand.
ACAATACATAAGATATACAAGTGAATACATTCTGAAGTTACAAATACATTAACACTCCCTCTTAATTAGGAAGGTATTTTCTCGACACAATTTATCAGCACAAGTATTCTTCTCTGTATCATCTGGATCATCATCAAGTTATCTTCATCAATTATGGATCATCACTGGATTTGGATCATCACTGGATCTGGATCATCACTAGATCTAGATCATCACTAGATCATCATCGAGTCTAGATCCTCACTTGATCTAGAGCATCACTGGATTATCACTTGATATCGAGCATCACTGGATCATCATTGTTGATTCTTCTATCTCAACCAAATGGTGCTATCTCTTCATTCTTCTCATTGTATAAATTTCTACAGAGCCAACCCTTTTTCATGTTGGTTGTAGGCCTAGCCTCCAGGTAGTTCTTCATCTTATTCAGCACTTATATCTAACCATGAGAGGAACACATCCAAGAACCATGTTAGAATGGCCCGCCTAGCACTTACATATTTCATTCTCGAAGAATGGCTCTCAGCTCTAGGCTGAGTGTCAGTCCCATACTGAAACAAATTCCTGGTAACTAACCAGGTGCCTCCATTCTCCTAGAGAATGGCCTCTCAGCACTAAGCTAAGCTTCAGTCCTGGACTGAATCAATTTCCTGGTAACTGACCAAGTGTCTCCATTCTCCTAGAGAATGGCTTCTTAGCACTAAGCTCAGGCTTCAGTCCCATACTGAATCAATTTCTTGGTAACTGACCATGTGCCTCCATTCTCCTAGAGAATGGCTTCTGTAGGTCTTCATCATATTTGGCCATACTGTGGAATCCTTAGGACTGGTTACGTGCATCAACAAAACCTTGAAAGAGCATTCTAGCTCAGACTAAAGGATCTCCAAGGATCTTTTACATGTGACGGTCACAAAACCTTGAAAGAGAATCCTAGCATAGACTATAGGATCTCCCAGGATCGTTTTTGTGTGACTACCACCACAAAACCTTGAAAGCACATCCTAGCATAGACTATAGGATCTCGGATATTTTCTATGTGGTCAAGAAAAACCTTAAAAGAGTGTCTTGCAACCTGCAAGAATTCTAAAGAGCATCCCAGGATTTTTATGAGCACATAGCTCAACCTATCGGATCTCTAGGGTTGATTACATGCCTCTAGTAGCAAAACCTCAAAATATCATCCTAGAATAGACTATAAGATATCCCAGGATTGTTTCTATGCTACCTGTAGCAAAACCTCGAAAGAGCATCCTAGCATAGACTATAGGATATTCCAGGATCTTTTCTATGCTACCTGCATAACCTGTCCATGGCCAAACTGTAGAAAAATATTGAAAGAGCATCTGAGCACAGACTATCGGATCTCGGAGGATATTTTACATGCTTGTCTGTACAATCTATCCATAGAGTATCATCTTGATACTCATCACAACATTATCCTGATGCATATCATCATCATATGATCATCCTGATCATCATCATAGCAGAAACTGAAGCATCATCTCGATACTCATCACACAGCGCTTACATCCAAATCCATGGGAAGGATCCTCTTATCATGCTTGGAATGGATCCTACAAATGTATCCTATCACTTCTTCCTTGAAGTATCTTCTATCTGAAGAACACAAATCCTCTCTTTGAAATACTCAAAATTCACCCTGGATAGTGGTTTGGTCAACACATATGCTATCTGCTCATCCATCGTAACATAATGGAGCTTCAATACTCCTATCTACACCATATCCCTAATATAGTGATATTTTATCTCGATGTGCTTCGACCTATCATGGAACACCACATTCTTCACAACTCTAGTTGTCACAGGTAGCATCCAATGGGAGATCAAATAACTCAGATAGTAGATTCCTAAGCCATACTGCCTCACAACTAGCCGAACAAGCTGCGACGTACTCTACTTCGGATGTAGTCAGTGCTATGCAGGATTGCTTCCTGCTAAACCAAGAGATCACACATGATCCCATACTTAAGAAGCACTCTGAGGTGCTCTTCCTATCAATTGTACTTCTTACCCAATACGAATCCACATAAGCCTCTAGGTTAATCTTCTGATTTGTATCATACTTGAGCCCATACTCAACTGTACCCTTCAGGTACCTCACTGCATGCTTTGCAACCATCAGGTGAACATGTCTCAATGTGTTCACAACAAAGCAAATATCTGGTCTCGTATTTGTTAGGTACATCAAGGAACAAATCATCTGATGATACATCATGGCATCAGCCATCTCTGATGAATCAACACTCAATAGCTTCAGGTTCGATACCATAGGTGTGGTCATGGCCTTGCAGTCCATCATCCTGAACCTCTTCAGGATATCTACTGCATACTTCCCTTATCTAAGGGAGATTCCATCCACATTCTACCATACCTCCATGCTTAGAAAGTAGTGCATCATATCCAAGTCCTTCATCTCGAACTCGACATCAAATATCCTTCTTGCAACTTTAGTGAGTTCCTCTTTTTTGTCAAGAACAAGTCATCGACATATAACAGGAGCATCATTGGTCTTCCACCTTCAACCTTGAAGAAAAGGTTGGAATCCACTTTACTCTCAGTAAAGCTTAGAGTCATCAGTAATGTGTCCATCCTATCGTACTATGTTGAACCTCGGGATCTTCTACAGTTACTCCCTCTAAAGCGGAGCATCATTCTCCCTCTGCCTTTCATACTTTATGCACTGAAACATTTTGTATTGGAGTGACAAGTAGCTTCCTCTGCTACTAATATTCATGTATCCATCTAGGGTCACTGGATACCAAGATCCTTTATCTTCAAAACATTCTTCTTGCACCCATTTGTGAGCTTGTCATCCTCTATAGGCTTTCATCTTCAACCTTGTAGCGAAGGTTAATATGTTCATCACTCTAGGTGATCTTCAAGCTCCTCATGTATGTGTTATCCCATGGGTTCCTTCTGAGCTCGTACAAGGCATTCTTTCATTTGCACACATGAGTCTACCTGTCATCTATCTTAACTTCCAATGGATGCAAATGTATCTTCGTAGTCTATGCCTTCTTTTCATGAGAAGCCTCATGCTACGAATCTTGCCTTGCATCCCACGATGTTTCCATCTACTGCATGATGGAGCTGTGAAATTCCCTTTAGGTCTCGATAATACATCCTAGAGATCATTCTTCCTGCACTGGTCTTCCCTTTATTCTTGGCTACTTCTTCATCAATGATGTCGCTGCATTCGTCATATTATTCTTCATCTTGGATCATTTCTCAAACTGTCGTCACTTGTTCTTCGGAACAAGTCTCAACCTTCTTTGCTTGTAGGTGATTGTACATGATCTTTCCTACAAGTCATATGCACCAGTTATATGGTTAGAAACATTTCATAAGGTATATTCATAATGAAAAATTCTTATGCATAAATATATGACCATGCAACTATTTTAGCGAATACAACATTCATCCATATCTCACGGAAACTTTCTAGATGCCTTCCATCTCTACCAGGACAACATTGAGATTGTGCACTAATCCAATATCTCAGCAAAGAGGTTTCATTCTAGGTAAGGAGCAATGGATAGTTTTATAGCACCATGGGCTACTTACCCATCACATGCATATTAGTAGTATATTTTCATTAATGGAAACATTCTATCATGCATAATACATCAATTGAATATAAACAAATGCATAACAAAACAATATCATGAAATGACAATTGAATACTTATCTTTATTTGTTTCGTGGGTAGACTCCTTCTTTCAACTTCATCATCTTCTTCATTCATAACAACATCATTTCTTATCCAAATGCTCAAGATGGATAAGAGGCTCTACAAGAATTGAGTTCTTCATATTCCTCATCGCTTGAGGTATCTTCTTTGAATCATGAAATCTTGATCTTCAGTTTCTCGCATCTTCTTTTCTCTTATTATGAGTTGAGCTTCATCTTATGTGTACTCTTCCTAGAGTCTGCTGAAAGTAATCACTTCCTTCTGGCACACATTCCTTGAATGAATGAATCCCATGATCATGGGAGGCCATTTAAGGTGGTTATCACAACTTTTGCATTCTCCACTTCTTCTTCTACCGTTTCAATATGTTCTTTTATTTGAGAGACCCTTGTAAAGTATGACTGTATGGTCTCTGCATTCTGGATCTTCACATTCTTCAACTAGTTTCTCAAAGTCATCTTTTGATTTATGTTCTTTCCTTGAAATAGCTTGGTCAAAGAATCAAACATCTATTTCTGTGTCTTTAGGGAAGACACTTGTGGTATAAGGTGATCCTCTATTGAATCAACAATGATCTTCTTGACCTTGACCAAGTTCTTCTTGTGTAATGCTTTTAGCCTCATCTCCCTCGGGAACTGGAACCTCTCTACTTATGTAGGTGTCCAATTCATTTCATTCAAGAACTAGTGAGATCCTATACTTCCATTCTTGGAATTTTTCAGCCTCACCAAGCTTGTCATCAAGTTGGTGTGATTAGTCATATTGAAATGAGAACCTCAACTGTAAATAGCAAAATATTAGATCTTACCGATTTGAGGTGTCCATCCTAGTTCCGGAGCTAGCTGATCTAAGGTTTGTCAGAGAAACCATAATTTTAAAATATTGGAATATTTCAGATCTGATTGGATAGAAAGATATACCTCTTCAAGTCGAGCTGTCCAATGTACTCCTTTTCTGAAAACAGTGGAGGGAAGCTTCTGGAACAGAAATCCCTAGTTTACCAATTTCTTCTGCAGAATTGCCTGATACTATTTCTATGATATCTCTTAAAGTACTACTCCTATATTTCTAAAATTTTGTACTCGGTTATCCTCATCTATCCTTGTTCCAAAACCACAGGTTTCATCAGCATTGGTTTCACCAATTGGGACTTATGAGCATTTTCCCAAGGTGACATTTTTCAGAACTGTTCAACATAGTGAAGTTGTACAGATTGCCACATGTCACTATTTCATCTTTAGGGTCTGAAACTTTTATCATAGAAATTACAGTATGTTCCCTTTCTAGAACATCTTAATAAATTCATGTGGACCATTGTAGCCCGAGATATAGCAATTCTCCCCAAGTGTCTTGTTTGGGGAGGAATCATGGGAGAGGCTGGAACCCTAACTTGGAGGAATCATATCTCCTAGAATATAGAAAATATGAGGATGAAACTTAGATATAGTGTACATAAGGAATTTATATTTTACTTGTGAAATTTTTGGCACATGATCCTTCTCCAATCTCAAGATATAGCGAATCTACCAAAACTACTAGTTGCAGTATTTTAGGGTTTTTCAAGCCCGGGGTCGAACTAGGGTTTGACTTTCCTAGAGTTTCACCCAAGCAAAAATATTGACCTAGGTCTCTAAAATTAGATTTTTATGAGGAAAGAAATCCTATGCCAGGATCACTCAAAAATTGAAAATGCCCAGAATCAAATTTTGCTTCAACAGAAAGATGCCCCCTTCAATGGAGAATTGGCCTAGCCTTCTTTTGATGATGGATTGTGGAGAGAGACCCAAAAATTAAGAAGCACTAGCTTCCACATCTGCACGGTTTCTTCTTCTCAGGTTAGCTCTGATACTATGTTATATTTTTATCATTTAAGCAATATGATCCTGGGATCTTATATGAGAGAATAACATGCACAACCATAAACACAAGCAACAAGAGACACAAAGAATTTTCCTCGGGGAAACCATAAAGGAGAAAACCCCACAACTTCCTCAGAGATAGAATGAGCACCAATGGTAGTAGTAAAACCCAAAGAAAGAAAATATGATCTCCAACAACTGTTCTCTCTCTCTGACTTGAGAGATATTCTCCTCTCTCACTCATGCACCCCAGTGAGTGAGTGTGCGTGTGATGTGTAGAAATGAGGAGAGTGTCACTTATATTTATATTATTCCATTCACTTTATGTCCACTCCAACAAGTTGGCCTCACTTAAAAATTACTTACTGGGGCCGAATTCTCTAGGAGAGTCTAATAACTATAGTTCCCCACAACTGTGGGGAATTTTCCCTCCGATCAATAAGGAGGGTTAACCTTGACTCAATTTTGGGGAATATTTCCCTGAATTACAATGGAGGGTTAACCTCAATGACTTTACATGACTTGTTTACATTATTGAATCTCCCGATCTGAACATCGGGGCATGACATGACTCAATTACATTATAGATATTTCTCAGAATAAACATCAGGGTACAATACATAAGATATACAAGTGAATACATTTCAAAGTTACAAATACATCAACATGTCCCAGAACCCAAGGTTGTTGGCATGTGAAACATAACTTCTTTCTTACAATATATTCTTTGCTTGGTCCTCCTTTATTTTCTTTGGAAAAGGAGTCACTTTTCCATGGTTTCTTACCTTCCTTGAATTTGGAAGGGAAATTAGTCTTGGGGGAATATTTGTTTCTTGGAAACACATTCTAAAATTATATTGTCCAATTCATGGCATCCTTCAATGTAGTTGGTTTGTGGGATTTCACGAACCCTCTCAAAGGTTTTGTAAACCCTTCAGTAAATTGTAAAACCAACCTAGCCATAGATACAGTATAAACCATTACTAAAATATTTTCAAATTCTAACATATATGCTTTAGGAGTTCCAACTTTCTTCAATTGTGTTAGTTCTTTGAAAGAAATTTTAGGGTATTTTCTCTCAAATCTCTCCATTAATATATTGGAGAAACCCTCATAAGATAAAATATGATCATGTCCCAAGGTTCTATGACCATGAAACCACCAATCACTAGATTCCCCTTTGTTAGAGCACAATCCATCCTTAGTACTATAGTCTTAGACCTTAGACACTTTTATTTTCTTCTATGCAGTGATTTCTATGGTTTAGACTTAGGGAAATTGATCATTTTCCATAATTGATGCGCTCCTAGTTAATCATTCTACACATTTGTTGCACTCCAGATTTATCATTCTGACACCTAGGCACCCACATTGATTGTAGTACCAGGCATGCACTCCCCTTTCGCCTTTTCATGGATTTTGAATCCTTCGAGGCGTTATTGCATGAACTAGGAGGTTTTTGGCCTTCCTTGGGAATTTATTGCCTCCTTGGGCCACTACGAATCACCCATGTGCTCAACCACACCTTCCATACATCCACACATGTTCTAGCATGCCTCACCCATGTTCACACATGCATTCGTGACCGTTTTGGGTGATCATGAAACTCTTTGGTCCACCTAGGGGGGTTTGAGGGTCAAATATAGTGTTGGCACTTGTATGCATCCAGATGGCCTCTAAGGCCTCACTATTTTTCCCTATTGTACTATATACCTTTTCTAGACATATTTACATGGTATAAAATCATAATAATATATGTTATTGGCTTCATGTGTGTATGCAAATTTTACTCTTTCAGTTATTTTGCGCTTGTTTTGTAAACTATTTCAAATTGTGAGAATTTATTTGCTCCTAGATCCAACTGTGAATCAATTATCACATGGTATCAGAGCTGATTGGAGCTGAAGGTCAAATTCATATTGTTTAAGCTGCAATTTGAGGGATTTTCCAGATAGATTCGAGTGTTTTCCATTGCAGGTACATTCAACACTTTGTTACCAAGAGTGCAAGCAGAAATGGAGTAATCCCATGTTTTGTTGAATCCATTCAACTATTTTGAATGGAAGGATGATATTTTTATCTAGGTCAGGCCGAAATTCTTGTTTAGGGTCACCATGGGGACATAAGTTGAACCAAACTCTGCTATTGAGAAATCGAAGTTCTTCAACATACTTGATGAAGCATTTGGAATGATTTGTCTCAACATTTCAAGAGACTTTCTCTTCCATGTAGACAGAATGAATAATATAAATGAAGTATGGCTGAACTTGAAGCTTTGTTTGTAAATACTAATGAAATTAGAGGTCATAAGCTCGAAAATGAGCTCATATATTTGAGTCTTGCTCATTCTGAGACAATCCAATATTTATTCACCAAATTCAAGTCATTGGTGCTTCAAATAAAGGAATGTGGCATAGAGAAGAAGAAGGAGGAGCTCATAATTTCCATAGTTTTGAATCTAGGGCCATATTACTCTGTGTTTGTAAGCACATTTCACTTTATCAATCTCACAGCTCGAAACTGGCGCATTCCTACATTGGTGGAGTTCATGGAGTCTTTGACCCAAGAGAAAGACAAGCTAGTGCAGATGGGTACCATCACATCCAAAAAATACCAATATATTTCTGCAGGAGCTTTGAATCCATCCAAGTGCAAGAATAAATCCAAGGATTCAAAGAAAAAAGACAATAAGAAACAAGAAAGACCCAAATCTTCAAATGGAGGTTCAAATCCTTGTAAGGAAAAGGACAAGAAGAAGGAGGAGAAGACCAAATGCACCTACTATCATAAAGGATGGCATCCAAAGAGTGCATGAATGAGGAATACCATTGATATGATGGTGCAACTATTGGAGAAGAATAACATCCCACTGCATGAGGGCGCAAGGAAAAAGGATGCTGGTTCAGGCTCAGACAACAAGGAGTGGTGCCATGCATTGGTTGCTTGTTCTTCATACTCTTCATTCTTCATTATTTATTCAAGAGAATCAAGGCACATGGCCTCTTTCAAATATTTCTTCACATCCATGTATTCAGATAGTGGCCCAACTGTTCGAATGGGTGATGATTCAGAGATCCAAGCCAATGGGATTGGCAGGATCGATCTTGAAGATGGATATTTTTACAATGTTCTATTTGTACAAGACTTGGTAGTGAACCTACTCTTAGTGTACCAAATGACACACACTGGAGAATCCCAATAGATTAACATTTACTCCAGACACATTGGAGATAGATGAAATCTCTACCAACAAGGTGGGGGCATTGAAGTTTGTTGATCATCAAGATAAGATGTAAAAATTATCCCATTTCCTTCCCTACTCCAGAGGGAAAGCACTCCTGTCTCATGCCAATGAAACCATAAATCCATGGCATGAGAGGTTCCTCCATTTGAACTACATATACCTCCATACATTGAGCTAGGATTTCATAGTAGAAGGGCTTCCTCCTATCAAGAACTCCAATGTTGCATGCATTGGTTGTGTAGTTGGCAAGCATCCAGAGTGAAGATATGAGAAGGGGAAGAAAATGAGAGCTACTCAAGTGCTTGGCTTAGTGCATTCATATATTATTGGGCCTCATCCCACACACTCCTTTGGAGTATAAAGGTATGTACCGACCTTCATAGATGATTTCTCAAGGTTTTGTTGGATCTACTTTCTCAAACTCAAATCTAAAGTCTTTGAGACTCTTAAAGTTTGGAAATACCTGGCTGAGAATCAATGTGGGAACAAGATAAAATTCCTTCATACTGATAATGGTAAATAGTATGTGAAAAATAGGTTGCATAATCTCTTTCAAGAATGTGTCATCCAAATGTAGCATTTGGTCCCCTACACACCACAACAAAATGGTGTGGCAGAGAGGAAGAATAGGGGGCTCAAGGAGATGGAAACTTGTATGATTGAAGCTAAGGATTTGAGTCCTAATCTATGGGTTGAATCCATTAACTTTGCTGCATAAATTTAGAACATATATCTTCATAAATAAATGGATGGAAAAACACCATATGAGGCTTGGTTTGGTCACAAGCCAAATATTTCACATTTCGTAATTTTTGGCTCAAGGGCTTGGGCTAGGATACCTACAAAAAATAGAAAGGCCTTGCAGCTACAAAGAAAGGAGTGAATCATGGTTGGTTATTCTTAATATACAAAGGGATACAATATATTTTATCTCTCAACTCAAAATACTTTCATAGAAAGAAGTGTGCAATTCGAAGAAGAGGCCATTCCATATTTCGAACTTGCACCGGGGGAATGCTCTTCTCCTCAACACCAAGATGATATAAGTGATGCTTCCCTTTCTGATATTTATGAAATTTCTTATTTTTATATGGTTGAATATGATGTTTCTTAACATGACTCCCACACTCTTCCCAAGTGGTCTGAGAAAAATCTTGAATTTGCTGGGGATTTAGTTGGAAATCCACTAAATCCTAGGAAGACTAGATGACAATTTCAGAATGCTTCTTTTGCGAGTGAAGTGTATATTGAGAATAAATGATTCATGATGGTTGGATATGATCCAGAATAATATCATAAATCATCAATCTACCTAACATGGGAAACAACCATGCAAGAAGAGTTCAACTCTCTACAGGAAAATGAGACTCGGGAATTGATTCCCTTGCCTTCCAAGAGGAAGCTAGTGCAATGAAAATGGGTGTATAGGAACAAAGTTGATGCTGATGTGTCTGATATAAATTAAAAGTCCAGTTTGGTTTCCAAATTATTCTCTCAATTCCAATGAGTGGACTATACAAAGACATTTTCACCGGTTGCAAAGATGGACTCCATCAGGCTAGTTTTAGCCATTGCTACCTCCAAGTGCTGGGAGGTTCTCCACATGGATTTCAAAAGTTCATTTATTCATGATGATATACAGGAGGATATATATATTCAGAAACCTGAAGGTTCCAATAGTATCCTTCTCTTGTATGCAGGTTAAATAAGTCACTCTATGGCCTCAAGCAAGCCCCAATGGCTTGGTATGCCAAGATGGACAAATTTCTTCTTTCACTTGGTTTTGGAAGATGCAAGTATGATACTAATGTTTATTTGAAGAATGTTGGTGATGTATTGAAGGTAATAGTACTCTATGTTGATGACATTTTTATTATAGGTAGATGCACCATAGCAATTGGGTCAATCAAAGAATCTTTGCACAATGAATTTTCAATGACCAATCTTGGCTTGTTGAAATAATTTCTTGGTTTGGAAATTGTTCATTCTGAAGAAGGGATCAAGGTCAGCCAAAAAAAGTATGTTGAAGACCTGTTAATAAATTTTTAAATGGTTGAATATAAGTCATGCAAGTTCCTATTCCTTTCTGGTATCAAACTAGGTGAAGTTGGTGACTCTCCATTGGTGGACAACTCATTGTATAGGCAACTAGTCGAGAGTTTCTTGTATCTTACTCATTATAGACCTGATTTAGCATATGTTTTAGGTGTCATAGATATATATATGCATAATACTATTGAGATACATTGGAATGCATCCAATAGGATCCTTCAGTATGTACAAGGCACCATGAACTTTAGGGTACACTATCCTGCTAGTTCTCCACTAGAACTAGTTGGATTTTCTGATTTTGATTGGGTTGGACATCCCAATGATAGGAAGTGCACTTCAGGTTATGTATTCATGCTTTAAAATGGTCCCATATGTTGGTAAAGCAATAAACAACACACCATCTCCCTATCTTCATCTGAGGCCAAGTACAGAGGAGAAGTGAATGCAACTACACAATGTGTGTGGTTGCAAGGTATTCTTCAGGAACTTGGAGTTGCATTTGATTCACCCACAATAATTTGGTGTGACAATAAAATTGAAATAAATATTTCTATAGATCTAGTGCAGAGAAGTAGGACCAAATAGATTGATATACACATGCACTACATCCAGATCTTGGTGCATGATCAGGTGATAGCCTTGCAGTATTTCCCATCTACAAAGAAAACTGTTGATATTCTCACCAAGTAATTCACAAAGAAGACCTTCACCTACCTGAGATCACTTCTTGGGGTGGGTGATACATAGTGATGGATACCATTCAACTTTATATTTTTGGCTCCATGTCCATTTTTTAGGAGATTTTTCGTTCCCATGTGGTTTTCCTCTTTTCCTTGTTTTCATGGACAAATAAAATTTTATGTTGTATAAGGTGACTTGAGCCTTTGTTTCCAAGTCCTCCATGATATTTTGGATAAGTTGTACTAAGTCAGGATTAAGGGGGGGTGTTGTAGAATAATCCATCCTTAGTACCATTTTATTATACCTTAGAAACTTTCATTTTCTTCTATGCAGTGATTTCTATCGTTTAGACTTAGGGAAATCGATCATTTGCCATAGTTGATGCACTCCTAGTTGATCATTCTATACATTTGATGCACTCTGAGTTTATCATTATGATACCCAGGCACCCAAATTAATTTAATTCAACTAGTAATTCACTCCCCTTCCCCCTTGTCAGGTATTTTGACTCCTTTGAGGTGCTAGTGCATGAACTAGGTGGTTTTTGGCCTTCCTTGGGAATTTATTGCCTCCTTGGACCACTGCCACTCACCCATGTGCTCACCCATGCATTTCATACCTCCACACACATTCCATCATTCCTCACCCATGTTCACACATGCGTTCATGACTGTTTGGGGTGATTAGGAAGATATTTGGTCCACCTAGGGGGGTGTTGGGGCTCGGACCTTGAAGGTACTTAATTTTGGAAACTCCGCGGTTTTGGTGTGAAGCTTGTAAGTGCAGTTGCGGTCCAAAATAGTCTTAGGGCATCAGGGTTGGGTTGAAGACCCTCTTTTTATAAATAAGCCATGGTATTGTAATAGTGCACTTGTATAAATAGGCACTTATGTAAAGGAGTCAAGAAGGTTTTTTGTGTATGATGATAATTTGATGCGAAGAAGCTAAGGTCTATTTTTGGGGTTAAGGCTAAGTCCCAGCTGAGTGCGTGGACAACCTCTGCAGCTGAGTGCGCAGATCAGAACTATTGTTTTGTAAAGTGTTAAATATAAATGCAGTTCTGTGGACGTAGCCCCTACACTGGGGGTGAACCACGTATATCTTGTGTTGTGGTGGTTCTTGTTTATTTTGTTCCTGTTATGTTTTATGCATTTGATAAGTAGATGAATGATAAGCCAAATATATTGATAAGTACTAACTTCGCTGTGAATTCCCAGTTAAGGGTTAAGCAAGAAACTGTCTTTTTATCTAAACTGTGAAGCTATTTAAGTGAATGTCGAAGCTCTGTATTGCATAATTATTCTTTGTTAAGGATAAAGGTACAGTAATATCCCTCTTTCGCCTGCAAAAACATGATTCTGCGGCACCCCATAGCTATTTCGGGTGAGACTGAAACTTGTTCGTAGGTTGTTTCCGAAAGGGCCAACAATGTGGGTCTCTTTGTTGGTGCGAAGATAAAATTATAAGAACCCAGGTCTGCCCTAAGCCCAACAAATTGGTTTCGTTACCGGTTGAACCAGTATCTGCTTCAAGAGGGATCTACATCGTACCTAGAGGGATATGTTTTGGAGGCCCTCAGTAAAAGAAATCAGTGACTGGATTGAAGATACTTATCTGAGATTTGCTAAACAAGAGAATAAGGACCTTCGTCATAGCTCAGAAGACTTCTTGCAAAGGTACGTTTTTTCTGATATTTATGAAATTTTCTTTGGTAGTATCCACATAGAATTGCACCAATGGTTATCGAGGTTGACAGAAAGAAAGATAAACTTCAAATAAGATCAGTCTCCTACCTGGACCCCAGAAAGAATTAAGCTATTGAAAATTGTGAACAACGCGGTATCAAGAGCTATTGACTTTTGGATAACACGAACCCTTGACGCATTTGTGATGGAGTTTGCCATCGACACACATACTTCTTTCAGCGAAGCAGAATGACAGTTTTTCAAAGGACCAAGAGGTAAGTACCTGAATTCATTAAGTCTGAAAATTAAAATGCCCTTGGATGAGAAGGCATATTACTTATTGAATTAGATTTCTAGATTTATTGCTACTAACCTATGTTTGGAAGCGAAAGTGACTTCGACGAGCAAAGTGGTTTGCTTCGCAATGGTAAAAGATATAAGAGAAATCTTGGATCCTATATCCTAGGCCAGAATACCGATTATACCTCATTAAGCCCAGAAGAGTCTGAATCTGAAGAAACCCCTTTTGTTAGAAACCCTCCTATAACTTTGCAGCAAAGATCTATTATCCGTGAGAACCCTTCGTAGTCTGAAAGTAACCCTAGCCCGAGTAGTCCTGTCACAGGTCAGTCTACCTCAAAAAGTTCCCTTCCTCCTATTACCAGTATTCCTCCTCCTCCTCCCCCTCCCCCCCCTCTCGATTCAATATGGCCCATGTGAATGATGATATCAAGCTCCCAGTCTTTAAAGGAATTGGATCTTAGGATCCATAGCAGTTTTGGTTCTTATGCGAAGTTGTCTAGACTGCTAAGAATATTATGGATCAAAATACAAGAAGAGAACAGCTGGTCACCTCTTTCAGAGATCGAGCTTTTACCTAGTTTATGAAGTTTTCCAGTACTCAGAATTATGCCTTGGCTGATATTAAAAAAGCAATGATCAAGGAATTCAAGAAGACTAAATCAGAGTCACAGTGTATAACTGAACTAAAAGAAATTCAGCAGAAGCGAGGTGAATCAGTTTGGGACTTTGATCAGAGGTTCAAGGTTCTGTTGGATCAAGTTAGTTTCACTATTGGACCAGAACATCATAAAGAATGGTTCATCACAGCACTATTTCCTCATATCAGGACTCCACTTATGCAACAGAAGGTTGTTGATCAGCAAGAGGCGTTGGAAATTGCTATGAAACTTGAAACAGATCCTGTTGGAGATAATTCCGGAATAGCCCAGATACAGGCACAGTTAGGAGAAATGTCTTTGGAGCTATATGAAGAAAGGGAAATCTATTCGAGAAGAGGTTTGGTCTACACGATGTAAGATAGAAGGTCATGACAAAGAACAATGTCCTACATTAAGAAATTATTTGAATACTGGTGCACCGAACATGTTTAACCCTACTGTCCTATATTGCGAGATATGTAGAACACCTGGCCAACATCGACCTGAAGATTGCTACTTACTGCAGAGATATGTTCAAGTACCTAATAATCCCTACTACAAGTTCTATAAGTCAGTTGGACACAACGAAGATGAATGTCATAGCTTTGACCTCATGAGAGAGCGAACCTATGATGCTTATAGGGTACAACCCGATGCACAAGGAAATGATAAATATGGTTACCATGCTAGTACATCAGGTCGAGGTAATTTCAGAGGTCATGGCCGTGGTGGTATGACTGGAAGAGGACGAGGCCAGGTTATTTGCTATAACTATAATTAGGCAGGACATGTAGCTAGAGACTGTCAGAACCCAACTACGACATGTCGATATTGCAGAGCAGTTGATCATGTGATTGAGCAATGCAACCAGTTGATAGCCAAGATATAAGAAAGAAATGGCGCTCCTACTTAGAATGTTCAGATGATTGTTATAGAGAAAAGACCTATCCCAGTCGTTAACGTTGTTACAAGTAGTGGAGCTATGACGCAAGTGCAGAATAACGGGAAACAACCTGACAAGGATTGGGTCCGTAAGACCCTAGAGAAAATCCTAGCCTTCGATGTTGGAAGAGAAAAAGGAACATTTATGGAAGCTAAAAAAGACTTTGCTGATCCGAGAACATCAGTAGCAACTACGCAACAACATCGACAACAGTTACAGTTTCAAGAAGCTTCATCGGATGAAGTAAGTACACTAACATCATTTTTACAGAGTTGTATGAAGCTATTAAGAAATCAGAATGCTTTGAATGAGTTACAGAAAGTTATTCAATCTTGCGAACCTCAGCGAAGCTCTGATAGAGGAAAAACTGTTAATAGAGTTAGAAGGACTGGAAGAGAAATGAGATTGCATGCTCAAATAGGAGATTATGACATGACTGATATCATTTTAGACCTGGGATCAAAAGTGAATGTCCTAACTAAGCATACATGGGAACAAATGGGAAGACCTATGCTTGAATGGTCCCCTATACAGCTGAGATTAGCTAATCAACAGACGATTGTGCCCTTGGGAAGATTCCCTAGTGTACCAGTGGATATTGATGGAGTCAGTACCTTAGCAGATTTTGAAGTCATTGAAATAATTGATGATTGCAACCCCTATCCAACATTGATAGGAATTGAATGGGTAATAGACAATTATGTAGTAATCAACCTTAAGAATAGACAGATGATTTTTGAAGGAAAAGGATTGAGAGTCATAGTACCGTTGGACCCTTCTCAAGGAGAAAGGTATATAGAGCCAGTTAGAGATGAAGATCAGGATGTTTTGTATCATATTTACAACATCACAGCTAAAGAAGGAGACTATGTTAACCCTACTACTGAAGGTATAATGGATTGGAAGTGTGACAGTTCTTGGATGACTAATTCAGACAAAGGCCTAGAGAATTGGCAGAATAGACTTTATGAGCTACATGGACATCAATGTGCAAGAATTACCAAGTCTATCAAATGGTTTGTCTCATAGACAAAGATATTACCTAATTTTGATGGCTTGACAGACCTAGAAGATTTTATTGTACAATTCTCAAAGCAAGTACCAGATTCACAGAAAATGGAGACTCTAGATTCAGTATTCAGAGCCGCAGCTGCCAGATGGTGGAATGGTCATAAAAAGTATATTCATAGTTGGAGAGCTTGTCAAAAGTTTCTTCGCCTGAGATTCATGGATCAACCTCAGGAGGTACGAAGCATATTTAATGGTAAGACTAGCCCTCAGGAACATTTGGAGTAGTGTTATGAAGCATGGAAGCATGTACCTTGTGAAGAATGGGTACATAGGTTTGTACACACTCTGGAACCTATAGCAAAGAACTGGTATGTGGAGGTGGAGCTTCGCCATGGTATTGTAATTTGGGTTAGCCTTGTTGCTAGTTTTGTGCTCACATTTTCTATTAATGAGGATTTCCCTACTTTGGACGCAGCTATTAGGGTGATCCATACTAAGGTGTTTAATGATAAAGAAATAGCCGAGCACCAACCTAATCAGAAGGGACAAGAAGCTAATGCAGTAGAATGTTATAACCTCACCATTGATGAAGACGATGACCCTTGCAACATTAATATCACTGAGTCAGAAGGACATTGCGAAGTACATGGACCAGCAGTCGAATCACCTGGAGTAACTCATCCCTTGAAAACAAGGAAAGTAAACATTAGATCAAAAGAAATGCCTAAGTACGCTACCATTGGAGATCATTGGGACGAAGAAATGGTGAGCAAAGTGACTGAACTCCTCCATGAGTATCAGGACTTATTTTCGACTAAGTTCTCAAAAATGAAAGGTATCCTTGGTGATATAGGAGTGATAAAAATCCCTTTGAAAGCTGATGTGAAGCCTGTGAAGCAGCGCCCTTATAGTCTGAATCCTAAGTATAAAGAAAAAGTCAGGATGGAGCTAGATAAGATGCTCGCTGCAGGAATCATTGAGCCTATCGAAGAGTCCGAATGGGTCAGCCCTATGGTGGTACAAGAAAAGAAGACCAAGGGAGAAATTAGAATCTGTGTTGATCTGAGGAAGCTGAATGATGCCTGTCTACATGATCCTTTTCCTACTCCCTTTATAGATGAAGTTTTAGACAATGTCGGAGGTCAAGAAGTGTATTCTTTCACTGATGGATTTTTCAGGTTACCATCAAATCAGAATTGCTCCAGAGGATCGACATAAAAAAACCTTTGCTACAGAAATGGGATCTTTTTAGTATATTGTTATGCCCTTTGGATTGAAGAATGCACCTGCTATGTTTTCCAGAGTAATCATATCTACATTTAAGGAATTTACTCATAAATTCTTGGAATTTTACTTTGATGATTGGACTATCTTTGGTTTATTGGAAGATCATATAGCCAGTTTAAGACTTATGCTGGACAAGTGTAGACATCATCAGATTTCATTGAACCTGAAGAAGTGTATCTTTTGTGCACCTTTTGGAATTCTGCTAGGTCACATTGTATGCAAGCAAGGATTGATGGTGGATCCTGCGAAGATAGCTATTATTGTGAACTTACCACCTCCGAAGTCTGTTAAGCAACTTTGCACTATGCTTGGTCATACTGGATATTACAGGAAATTCATTAAAGGATATGCTCATATTACAGCCCCTATGGAAAAGAAATTCAAGAAAAACATTAAGTTTGAATGGACACCTGAATGTTAGGAAAGCTTGGATATTTTAAAAGAAAAGATGGTAAATACCCCTATCTTAGTATTCCCTGACTGGAGTAAGGAGTTTCATGTTCATGTCGATGCATCTTCCATTGTTTTAGGTGTAGTATTGGCTCAGTCAGGTGAAGGTAATATTGATCACCCTATTGCTTTTGCAAGTAGAAAATTGTCCACAGCAAAAAAGAATTATACTACGACAGAACGAGAAGGTCTAGCTATGGCTTATGCTTTGCATAAATTTCGACATTATTTGTTAGGATCTCATTTTAAGATGTTCACTGACCATTCTGCTTTGAAGTATTTGGTTAAAAATCTTGTGTTAGGTGGAAGGATATGTAGATGGCTGATTTTGTTTCAGGAGTATGACTTTGAGATCATAGTTAAGCCAGGAAGACTCAACCTGGGGCCTGACCACTTGTCGAGGCTCGAGTCAGGAGAAGAGCCCACTAGTTTGGACGAAGCTCTTCTTGATGCCCAGTTGTTTTCCATCCAGATGGTTGATGACTATTTTTAGTATATTGTTCAGTACTTGTCTATAGGGTTTGCACCCTTTGAGATGACAACACAGCAGAAGAAGCAGCTGGTGTTTAGAGCAGCTGACTTTAACTTGATAGCAGGACAGCTATATAAGATGGGACCAGATCAAAATACTACGTAGATGTGTCCTGGAGCATGAAAAGCCACTGATTTTGGATGAGGCACATTCTGGAGCAGCAGGAGGTCATTATGCAGGAAAAGCTACGGCACAGAATATTCTGACAGCTGGATTGTGGTGGCTTATGATTCATAAGGATGCAAGAGAGTATTGCCACAGCTGCGATATTTTTTAGAGGATAGGAAAACCATCCAGGAGGGATGAGATGCCTTTGGTTCCACAGGTAACTTTACAAGCATTTGACAAGTGGGCTATTGATTTTGTTGGACCAATCAATCCCCCTACAAAGAAATCTGGAGCAAGATACATTATTACGGCAACTGATTACCTTACTCATTGGGCCGAAGCTCAACCAGTCAAGGACTGTAGCGCTGATACAGCTACGAAGTTCATCTTTGATAATATCTTATCGAGGTTTGGGTGTCCTAGAATTCTTATGAGTGATCAAGGATCACATTTTCTGAATAAGACTATTGAAGCATTGACCAAAGAATTTCAAGTATATCATCAGAAGAGTACTGTCTACCATCCTCAAGCAAATGGAACTGTCGAAGCCTTTAACAAGATTCTTGAGCATGCTCTAACAAAGGTTTGCAATGTTAACAGAAATGATTGGGATCTTAGAATTCCAGTAGTATTATGGGCTTATAGAACCACTTGCAAGAAGTTGACAGGCCACATACCTTTTAGGCTGGTATATGGACAGGAAGCAGTTATGCCCATGGAGTACATTGTTCCTAGCCTCAGAATATTTGCCTTCACAGAGATGGATAATCCAGCCGTGTTAAATGAAAGACTAGCGAAGATACTGGAACTAGAAGAAGGAAGATTCATTGCAGGGTTCCAGCAGCAAGTACAGAAAGCTAGAGAAAAAGCATGGCATGATAGACACATTAAGAAGAAGCATTTTCAGAATGGTGATCTCGTGCTCTTGTACGATAGTAAATTCATGAATTTCCCAGGTAAGTTCAAGACACATTGGAAAGGACCATACATAGTTCAGAAAGTTACCGATGGTGGCACAGTTCAGTTAGCTAAATTGAATGGAGAATTTTTTCCCTCCATGGTGAATGGAAGTAGATTAAAGAAGTATAGGGATGGTACTGTACCCCCCTGATCAGAAGTAATAGCAAGAAGAAGATTCTAAGTACTAAGAACAGTTGAAATTGGGTACTAGACTATAATAAAGCTGTTCTCAGAGAGCTTCAGCAAATTGTTGAAAAGTTTACGAAGTGTTGAAGGTTGGGGAAGAAAATTCTGTCGTGGGTCGAAGTTCGAAGTTATGTTGAAGCTTGTGTCAGGATGGGTCGAAGGTCAATATTGTGTCAAAGGTCCTTATTGTGGTGAAGATGAAGTTAGTGGTTGTGCTGAAGATGAAAGGTGTGTCGAAGCTTAAAATGCGACCGTTGGAAAAAATCAGAGTTGGCGGCGCCGGTATGTTAACTGCATTAACTGCCTATAATGATGAGATTTTGGGAAATCTAGTGCCTTTTGGACAAGATCTACCGCCGTTCGATCAGATTTGGTGTCTTTAATGCACATTTATGGCAGATTTGGTCGTTGGATTCCATAAGAAGACACCCAGACCTACGAATTTTGCATTACGCATTTTCTTGAGTTGAGTCCATGTCAGCTGATCGCGAAGTCTAGGAACTATTTAGAGAATTAAGATAGAGGGGTCTGCGAATCCTTATGAGCAATCCACCTGCATCTGCACCTCACGAAGAGACTCCCCCAACACCAAATCAACCAATGCAGACACAATCAACCTGAAAGAAATTTAAGGTAGAAGTTCACTCTAAGCGGAACAAAGAAAGACATAAGCCATCAGGAAAGACACCAAAGGATCCCGAGATGAATCCACCTGGTTTAGCAGAGCTCCCACCTGAAGGTTTTGAAGATTTTGGTGAGGATGAGAACGTTGCATCGCAGCGACCACCATATCTTCCGCCTATTCGACCAGGAGTTCAGCCACCTCGGCGAACAACCAAGTTCACGTTACGCACCCCTTCTCTGCCACAGGGTGTGCAGTTGGTGAGAACGGAGGAAGTTCAAGGGATGGGGTCACTGATAGATTTAGAAGTCCCAATGATTCCCATGACCACCATAAATATTACGATGAGAAAGATGATGCCGAAAGATATTTCGAGAAGGAAGATAACAGAATGAGAGACGATCATAGGGAACACAGGAATTCTCCTAAGGATGACAGGATGAAGGATAGAGCAAGCCATGGAAGTGGTAGAAGTAGCAGAAGGGACGACGATGGTGATAGGCATATAAGGGAGAAAGACGACAGGAGGATTAAAGATGATGCTTACAGAGATGCAGACGGATACAGAGCTCGACAGAGTGCAAAAGGAGATAGTGGAGAAGGAGCACGTACCTGAAGATATCATGTGCAGCCTCAACAAGCAATTTACTATCTTCGCCAACAAGATTCTTCCACCAAAAAAGTAGCAGAGTGCCCCGGGATGGGACACTGGTGAGTCTTAGGGGCCTATTGGGGCTTGGACCTTGAAGTTCCTTAATTTTGGAAACTCCGCGGTTTTGGTGCGAAGATTGTAAGCGGAGTTGCGGTCCAAAATAGTCTTAGGGGTTTCAGGGTTGGGTCGAAGCCTCTCTTTTTGTAAATAACCCATGGTTTAAGCCCATGGTATTGTAATAGTGCACTTGTATAAATAGGCACTTATGTAAAGGAGTTAAGAAGGTTTTTTTTGTATGATGATAATTTGATGCGAAGAAGCTAAGGTCTATTTTTGGGGTTAAGGCTAAGTCCCATCTGAGTGCGTGGACGACCTATGCAGTTGAGTGCGCAGAGGGTTTTGGAAGAAAGGTTCTGTAGCTAAGTGCATAGTTTTGGGTTGTTGGGAAGATCTACAGCTGAGTGTGTAGATCAGAACTGTTGTTTTGTAAAGTGTTGAATATAAACGCAGTTCTGTGGACGAATCCCCTATACTGGGGGTGAACCACGTATATCTTGTGTTGTGGTGGTTCTTATTTATTTTGTTCCTGTTATGTTTTATGCATTTGATAAGTAGATGAATGATAAGCCAAATATATTGCTAAGTACTAACTTCGCTGTGAATTCCCAATTAAGGGTTAAGCAAGAAACTGTCTTTTTATCTAAACTGCGAAGCTATTTAAGTGAATGTTGAAGCTCTGTATTGCATAATTATTCTTTGTTAAGGATAAAGGTACAATAATATCCCTCTTTCACCTGCAGAAACCTAATTCTGCAGCACCCCATAGTCGTTTCGGGTGAGACTGCAACATGTTCGCAGGTTGTTGCCGAAAGGGGCAACACTGTGGGTCTCTTTGTTCGTGCGAAGATAAAAGTATAAGAACCCGGGTCTGCCCTAATCCCAAGAGTTGGGTTTGAGGGTCAAATCGAGTGTTGACACTTTTATGCATCCAGATCACCTCCAAGGCCTCATGATTTTTCCCTATTGTAATATATACCTGTTCTAGACATTTTACATGTTATCCAATCATAATAATATATTATATCGGCTTCATGTGTGTGTGCAATTTTTACTCTTTCAGTTATTTTGTGCTTGTTTTGTAAACTATTTCGAATTTTGAGAGTTTCTTTGCTTCTGTATCCAGCTGTGAATGAATTATCACAGCCTTTAAGATTAAAAAATTCCATTTTCAATCCATCTTCTTCAACCATAGGATTTAACTGAAAATACACACTTAATTTTTGCAACCAAGCACTAGCAAAAAATTGGGAAGAACCATCAAAGGAAGGAATAGTTAGTTTTCCCATGGTATAATTTAATTATTGATTAAGAGGAGGTTCTATATTCCCACTTCATCCTTTCTCAAACTAAAGAGAGGCCCTAATGAATTGATAGAAAGGTAGGGATTTCCTATATTTATCACTTAGTTACTGCCAATCATTTGTTGCTTCCCTCACATCATAAGTAGTGTAAGGGTCCTCTTTGGACTCTAAAAACTTAGGTATTTTAGGTCCGATCTAATTCTTGAATTCATGGGGTCAATTATGAGGTCCAGTCTTTGAAAAAATGGCTTCCCCATTGGTCTTCTTCTCATCACGAGGTGAGCTACTACTACTCTCGGATGTTTACTTACCCCCAAGTTAGCTAGCCAACAATTCAAATCCTTGCATAAAAAAAAATACCTTCAAGAGATGCTTTAATGAATTTTTTAATATCCTCATTATCTCCCTTATCATCCATATCTCCCAATCCTAGTTTTTCCTTAATCTCCTTGTAAAAAGAACTAACTTCCCCACTTCCTTCTCTTCCAATGTGAATGTGATCTTCAATCTCAGTGTCTAATGGAGGGAGGTCATAATTAGGAAAAATGAATAAATAAATCCAAAAGGTGCTAATATAATGCTCTCATACCACTGTAATTACTCAATTCCAAACAAAGACAAAATTTCCAGAAAATTTGTCTTGACTAGTCTTGACTTTAGGGACTTCGAATGGAACAAGAGGGTCTTGAATTTGGTATGTAATGATATAGTGAGTCTTAGGACCACTAAATGCACTCTATTTTCACTTCATAATAGTGTATAGACATCTGCAACTTGATTTGGAGACATTGGAAAAAATGGTAAAATTACTAGTAATTTGTGGTGCAATCCCCCCTAGGGTGTGAGCAGAAATGGATCTCCAAATACTATGTGACCTTTCAAAATTTCAAAATAAAATATGGGGAATGATATTATAATTCATTTAATTTAATTTTTTATGGTTATGTTTTATTAGACATAGATGTAAATCTTCATATTTGAATGCATATATTCAGTGATATTTCCTTAAGGGATATGACATGTAATAGCTTAACTTTGACTCATAAATTGTATATGTAATGGTTCATAAAATAGAAAATGCAGAAAATTAAAAGAATATCATAATATCACAAACATTATATACCATCATATCCAATTCGCAACACAAATCAGATATACAACTCCATTGAAATGGGAAACCAACACATGGAAACTAGTCACACCATATCTTGGAAATGTGAACATTTGCATATGAATTTATGCTAATTTAGACTTACATAGAGTATGGGATACAAATTAAAGAGCCATAAATCATTACCCATTCTTGGAAATCAACTGGACTCAACAAGGTGCAACCACCATTCACACAAGTGCGCCATCGTAGAGAAATATGGAAATATTGAAGTAGGGATTGAGAGAATGTGAGGAGAGATGGGTCATAGATAGTAGAAGCCTCCTATATGAAATAAAAACACTAAATTAAGCTCAAAATTATAGGTGAGGGTGGAATCTCCAACATCCAACTTGGATGAGAATCTAAGTCTCTCGAAATTGGCTCACTGGCAAGGCAAGTGAGCACTCACTGTGCAATGGACAAGCTAGTGCTTTCCAAAATGCCAAAGGAAAATTATAAAATGATAAAAATATATTCTAATTCCTCATGACATATTTTTATAACCCTCCTAAATTCCTCCAAGGTATAATTCCCTCCCATAGTGTTGTTCAGGATTAAGCACCCTTGTAACCTAGAGTCCGGGGTTACCAACTTACTACTAACCTTGCAGACAATTAGCTTTACGAGATAATGGAAAGGGAATAGGAAGAAAGTATTGACTTACCCAATTACCAACAGTTGATCCAAGCTTGATATTCTCTCACTCCTCTTCTCTACTAAGCTTCTAGGGATGCACCTCTTTCACCTGCAAAGAGTGAATCCTTCAAGTAATATCTCACGCATATATATATTAGAGGTTAGATAAACAATATATCAAACATATAATCAAATACATTCATTAACCACAATACATGAAATAGACTCAACACAAGGTTGGAAGAAGAATTCTCTTTATTAACAATCAGTGAATGAGATAAGAGTACAACCCAACTTCTGAGACAAGGACTCCTCTGCAACCAAAGGACTATGAGTTCTGTTGCTCCAAGATTTCTAAAGATATACCACCAGCATAACTTTTCTCTCCAATCTTGATTGATTATCACCCACCCAAAGGCCTCTATTTATACTTTTAGAAATAGAGTGGTTTCGAAGGCTGGGGTGTTTGAAACAATTGGGATAGTTAAGGATTAGGGTCCAACTAATCTCATATAATTGTGTTTTATATTTTTTAAATCCAAACTAAGATGTACATGACTATTAATATAGGCAACTTGCGTATGACACACGAGTTGCTCAAAGGGAACTCGTGTACGCTGGTGTACCCGGGTTTCAATGAAAATAGTCGCATACAGTACACAAGTTGTAATGAATATAGTCGCGTAGGCAACTCAACTCTTAAAAAAAATATATAGCAAGCTGGTTTAAGGGTAAATGCATCCCAAGTCATGCCCATCTATAGTGCTTTGGAAAACTTCAATCCTAATTTGTCCTTTTGTGTACAAACATAAAGAATGTTGGCACTCGGATGGAGAAGTACCATTTGGGTTGATAACAGATGCCCCCTAATGTGTAATTTCAGAGGGAAGTGATGGAAGAAATACATTATAATCATTATCTTGGAGAACTCAGAGGTCCAATGGAGTAGAGGAAGTACCTGAAACAAATACATAGTAATGTCATATTCAAATTCATATTTGAGGATGCCATGTTCAATATACTGGAACACTAGCTCCTTTACAATATTTGAGTACATCATATGATATGGGATCAAGACCACGTATATTACAAAGGTTGATCAAAGCCACAATATACAATAATGACGATTCTTCAAATATTTGGAAACTGTGTAAGTGAACACAACATAGTCTTGCGCAACTTAGGTTATGAACCTAAGGTCTTCATTAAAAATCCAAAAGAACCAGTACCATCCAGGCCATGTGAATAGATATGTTGAAGTTGAACATGGATATGATTCAACATATTGTCAACCAAATATGTGATAATTGACAACTGAAGCAAAGGAATTCACCACTAATGAAAGTGAATCCGAAGGTATTATCGTCAAAAAAATCTAGGTCTTCATCATCAGCAAGTGCTGATGAGAAACCATACTGTGATGATGAAGGAAATAGATCCTGCAATGGATCACAAGAGTGACTAGGAACTGGATAAAGGAAGAGATACACAAGTAATATCAGATAAGACAATGATGAGATTAGGATACAAATTAGATGCAGGGATAAATCCTTGAACAGTGAGCACGACACAGAAATGACCTAAGACAACTTTTAACTTTGCAGATAATACAACTAGACTTATATGTCATGTAGGAGACATGATCAGATTCCCCGGGTATAATGGAAAAGTGGAGGAGTAAGACACTCGAAGTGATAGTTGAATTGAAAGTGAACACTGAGACATGAGTATCAAAAAGTACAGAGAGTGCTATGTTCAAGGATGGCATGTTGCCACCGACTGAAAATCAAAAGAAAAATTCTTCCTTATCTTTCCTGTTAAATTTTAACGAGTCCAGGAAAGTCAAGTCAAGTCTCTCTTCATTTTTGACAAGCTTGAAGAGAAGAGGGCCCTAATGATTGATAATTTCACTGATTCATGGATTTGATGAGCTATAACTAGTACATGCTCACTTAGTGTTTTCATATTTAGAGCGTCTGAAAACTCCGAAGAAGACTCCAGGGGTGTCCTTTTTCATCCAATTTATTCTCCCGAGGTCGAAAAAGTATAAAACATACCACATAAGAACTCTCTTAACTTGCGTAGAAGAAAAGGTGAACCTTTTTCGTACTTAGTTAGGGAGGTCCGAAAAGGGTTAAATTACCACCTACCCAACTTTCCTTCGACAGCAGCATATAGCTTGAGTTTTATGAGTGTGAAGGAAAGCAAGATCACTCAGAAAGATCCATTTGAGTACGAGAAATGGGGCTTACAACAATACACTCGATGCTTTGTTCTTGTTGTTTAACGAGCATGAAAAAGACATAAAGTACACTTGGAATATTTTTCATGTTTAGGTTCAGAGCACGAAAAAGAGAAAACTGAGCTCATACCAGGTATTCCTTTTCGACAAATTTAGTCCCTTAGGTTTGAAAAAGTGATAAACCTATGCCTGAGAATACTCTTCTCAATTCTGTAGAAAAGAGAGCGATCCTATTTCATATTATTCGACATGGTTCGAGAATGAGATAACCTACCACCAATGTGGATGCCCATTCACATATTATTAACAAGCATGAATGGACAAGTTTACTCGACAGTCAAGTCTATTTTGAGGAGTTAGACCTGGGCCTAAATAAACTCCATAGGGGCAAGGAGTCTTTAAAATAATAGCTTGTAAAAAGAGATCAAAATGAGGCTCAATTTGGCATGAAAAATAGCTAAGGAGACTCCCCTAAACCTATGACAAATGCGTCATGAGTACCAAAAGACAATAAATGGGTTCTAATATAGGATACTCATGTGAGGAAAGCCCTATCCACAAAAGAACAATGGCATATACAAGATACTAAAGGTTGAAATACTATAGTTCGCTGACAAAGTAGTATTTCTAGGGTTAGGATGGATTAGGTATAAATGCAAAAATGCATATGAATGACCGAAATCCTATCCTATATGAGCGAAAAAACAACTTCAAATGACCTTAGACCTATTACATTGAAGAATAAAGACCTGGTATTAGTTTGATTTTATAAAAAATATGAACTATAAAGTTACAACCCACTTTTGGAATAATATTTCTATAAATAGTTCAAAATAGAAATAAAAAACTCACCATTTGACTTTTAACCCAAAAAAGACAAGTTTTACCTTTTCCTTTAATTGCTAGTTGTGGACAACTCGGTGCACAATTCTCAAAACTGCAAGTGCTAGGTAAATCTACTATCCATGCTCTTTCATTTGATCCAAGCAAATTTTAATTTTGGGCAAAAATTTGATGTTTTCAACCATTCTCAAAGAAGCCACGCTGTGTATGCAGGTATGGTATATCAACAGTCACATACACGTGTTTTATATGCGGGTTTCTTGAAAGCAAGTCATGTACAATACACGACTTGTCTGAAGGACAGTCGCATACACTGTGCGAGGTATGAAAAGGCTATGTAGGGTCAAAATCAAAGTTTTTTCTATGAATTTAATGTTTGATCCTTAGCTTATTATCAGATTGAAACATGGTATTGGAGTGGAGGGAGAGGGATCATGAAGACATGGACCAAGATTCTCTTCGAAGTGCCCCCAGGGTAAATGATTTGCGGCAAAGTGGGTTGCTCAAATTCTTTTGTACCTCATGTATGCGATCCAATGTTCTCCTACTAGAGTTTATGATAAACTATTGGGATCATGATCATAGATGCATACTGTGCGCCTGGTACTCAAAAGAGGGGTAGTTGCATCCCTATTGTTCACATTCGTAGCTTTCCATTATAGGTGTTGGCAAGTACTATAGTGAGGCTTGTAGGGTCATCATCACTTCACCTTACAACTCGAAACCAAATGAGACTTGCAGTGGACTATCTACAGGGAGCCCTATATGACTAGTGTTCAGGAGTGATCCCGATAATGAGGAAACAACTCTCTGATTGCAAAAGAGGCCAGCAGAAAAACTTTGGTTATTCTAGCATATTGGTGGCCTTTTTCTTCGAGAGGGTGCCCGGTTTGAGTCCTGCAGTACCAATACTAGTTCGTTCTCCCTGTCAACCTAGAATGAGTAGGTGGGGGGAAATATTCCTTCGCTAGGGAGGCGATGGATCAGTTCAGATTATATACGATGACGACTTCTACTTATGGTGGGAGTGAAAACTACCAGCACTGGAATAGTTTCCATTTGCTAGGATAAACTTTCGAGGTGACACCGACCTTGTCCTCCCTCCTGGAGGAGCGCGGGGAGCGTCAGGTATTTTTGTTTTCAAGTTTTTAAATTTTTTTGAATTTTAGTCATAAAAGATATATACATATGTATAAGAGTTTTTAATCCTATAAAATGATCAAATGCAGATATTGGACCAGTCCACCCTGTTGAACATCCACGTATGTATGTGCATCTTGTTGCAGGAGAAGATCATGGCTTGATAGGGTTCTTGAGGGGAAGCTGGCCAGGATTACCCAAAGAGTACCTCATTAGAGGAAATTTCAACTCAAAATGAGCCTCCTATGAAAAATTAATAAAATAATAGTTAAAATAATAAAATAATATTTATTAATTTTGCAGGAAGAAAAGAAAAAACTACTTTTTTGTTCATATTTTTGACATATCTCCCTATGTTTTTACTCTAATTTCGATTGAGAGAGCTCGTTGGATGCGGAATTTAGTTCTACATCCAACGTGTACCCACTTGACATACCTTTGACCAGCCACTCTACCCCAAAAATAAGAAATACCTGAAAAAATGTGATGATGATGTCATCATCACGTTTTTTAAGGTATTTCTTGTTTTTGTGGTAGTGAGGCCCATCAAAAGTATGCTGAGTGGGTACTCGTTGGATGCAGAATTGAATTCCACATACAATGATCTCTTTCGATTGAAATTTGAGTAAAAACACAAGGGGATATGTCGAAAATATGAACAAAAAAAGTAGTTTTTTTTATGATACCTATCCCCAAATTTATATTAAAAATTTGTTTAAGAGGTGCTCCCTTTTTTAATTTTAAATCATTTTGATTGGCTAATACATGATGACATGGAATTTGTATTATATTTGGAAGGCCCATATTAAATTTAAATTTTCTCTAATGACTTTGCGTATTGAGCATATCCCTGCCGTTATGCAGGAGCTAGTGGTTGGTATACCACATGTCCGGATACACCTTATGAGGCGGGTAGCTAGAGCAGTACTTGTGTACATCGACGCTGTTGAGGCTACTGCAGCTGAGGAAGATTAAGAATCTCGAGAGCAAGGTGATCAGGATGATCAGGGGGACCAGGGTGGTCCAGATGACCAGGGTGGACATGATGACCAGGGTGGCCAAGCTTAGACCTCAGAGCATTTTATGGACTTTGATCCATTTTTTGTATACTTT
The DNA here is from genome assembly GCA_001517045.1 of Pseudotsuga menziesii. Taxonomy (NCBI): domain Eukaryota; kingdom Viridiplantae; phylum Streptophyta; class Pinopsida; order Pinales; family Pinaceae; genus Pseudotsuga; species Pseudotsuga menziesii. The sequence continues at coordinate 73,491 of LPNX010940595.1, forward strand.
TTGTATATTATACGGTTATGACTGGATCTGAGGATTAGAAACTCAACCTATCTATATGGACATATATTCAGATATATATATATATATATATATATATATATATATATATATTGCCGATCTTATTTACATTTGTTTTGTAATGTATCTATTGTATATTTTTATGAAAAACGTGTTAAGTGCCAGTCCAAGATATAATTAGCATATGCATTAGTTAATGAATTTTGATTTCTTGGAATATGATTGAATGTAATAAACTCAAAATTTCATTCCAATAACCTAACTTGCATAAACTGACGTAGTAAAATAGGGTTCTGCACCTGATAAGCTCTATTGAGCTGGGAAAACACCAGTTGAGAGTCAAGTCTGACTTCCAGCTGGGTGATGCAACATGACAAAGAATCCCATAAAATCTCAATGACAGCCCTATATTCGACCACATTATTAGTAGCAGGACCTAGGCAAGCTCCTCTAGAGGCAACTAGCTGTCTTGAGGGTGAGTAAATGACCCATGCAGCTGAAGCCAGGTTACAAGTGTGGAAATTAGCGCCATCTGTGAAACCTATGAACCACTTGGAAGACATCTGTAACAACCAACAGATGGTATAAGAACACAAACTGATGAACTATTGTACATAAAATACATACAATAAAATACAGGAAAAAGTGCTAAGCCTAAGCATAGTACTTTTTCAAGTAGAGCCCATTTCTAGGCTCGAGCAGCTTATTCCCCTCGAAATATGTTAATTCATATGCACCTTTATTCAAAAATTTTGACACGACATAAGGTACGAACCACATAGACCAGAATTTCCCTACCCCCAAGGGTTCTTTGTCTTGATCCCAGAGCAAGACAAGCTCCCCTTCATAAAAAATATGAGATTCGACTGATTTATCATATTGATTTTTGACCCTATTTTTATGAGCCTTGTTTGCTATCAGCACATCTCTACACTGCTCATCTAGATGTTCTAAGTGTAACAAACATTCTTCCAGCTCAGTCGTATCAGGTAACACATGAATAGAAATCTTTAAGGAAGGGATTTCACATTCAACCGGGGTTATTGCTTCCACTCCGTGAATGAGTTAGAAAGGAGAGAGCCCTGTAGCAGTTTTCACATTAGTCTGATAAGACCAAAGTGTAGGATATAGCATGATGTACCAATTGGAATGGGTTGCATTAATATTGCGCTTGAGAATAGTCTTCAAGGTTTTATTTATAGCCTCGACTTGACCATTCGCTTGAGGGTTGAAAGAAGACGAATGCTCTTGTCTAAACCCTAGCATAATGGTTAATTCAGTCATCATACTATTTTGGAAGTGACTACCATGGTCAATGATGATCTCTTTAGGGATATCGAACCATGCGATAATTTGGTTGAAAACGAAAAAAGATTCAGTTTCCCCATCATCTTTATAGGTGGGCATTGCCTTTTCCCACTTCGTGAAATAATCTACAGCGACAATGATATGTTTGTGCCCCCCAATGGAGACTGGGTTGCACATCACGTAATCTATCCCCCACTTCATGAAGGGGACCAATGAGATGATGGGAAATAACGAAGCAGGATGCAACCGCATCTCTCCGGTGTAAATCTGACAAGGATGATAGTGCTTCATGGCTTCCACACAATCTTTAAAGACCGTGGGCCATAAATAACTGGCATATAAGATCTTCTAGGTCATTGCTAACCCAGATAAATGACCCCCACACGCTCCATTATGGGCATCATTTAGGACAGTCTCTGCTTCTTCGTGAGTAATACATCGATGCAAAATGGAATCTACCCCCATATGATATAAATTATCTCCAATAATGAGGTAGTTTTTGGCATGTATGCGTAGTTTGCACCATTCTTCCCGTGAGAAGGCTCCAGAGTACTTCAAAGTATGGAGATAGACAAGTATATCTCCATACCAAGGGTCAGAGGTGGAAATCAAAAGGATATGCTCATCTGGGAATGAGTCTTCTTCAATGGCTAGGTCTTCCTCAACCGAAAATTCTGCGATAAGCTCAGCAAAAACTAAGGATTTTTTGGATTTGACAGATTGGAAATCTAAGTGAAACTCTTGAAGAATGACTATCCATTTATTGAATTTCCCTCCAACTATTCATCAGGAGAAAAACATATTGGAAGGGATTAACATCTGCCACTACCGTCGTGATCCTTAGTAAGATGTAGTGACGCAACCTCTGAATAGCATACATAGCTACCAAGACCAACTTGTCAATGTGGGAATACCTAAGTTCAGGGCTAGCTAAAGCATGACTGATATAGTAGATGAAATGCTCTTGGAGCTTATTGTCCTCCTGGACTAGTACTACCCCTATGGTTGACTCAGATGCAGCCAGATACAATATAAAATCATGAGAGTAATTTGGTGGGTGCAATAATGGTGCCGACAACAAAGCTTTCTTTAATGCCTCGAATGCAAGTTGTGTGATTTCATCCCATAGAAATGGTGTGTCCTGCTTCAACAGGCACATGAAACCTTTAGTGATCTTGGCATAATTTATGATAAAACATCGAAAGAAGTTGGACTTCCCTTGTAGGATTTGAAGCTTCCTGATGGAATGAGGAGGAGGCAGATTTACGATGGCCTCAACTTTCAAAAGATCCACCTGAATACCTTTGTTGGAAACAATGAATATGAGCAGTCTCCCTAACTCGACACAGAAAATGCACTTGTGGGGATTCAAGCGAATCTTGTAATATCTGCATTGTTCAAATATTAAACGCAAGTGATCTGGGTGATCAATCCTCTTACAAGAATGTGCTGGAAAATCATCAAGGTAGGGTTCGACAATGGCTTTAATGTCATGAAAGGAAAAATTCATTTCCCGCTGAAAGGTAGCCCCTGCATTTTTAAATCCAAAGGGCATTTTCTTGTATGCAAATGTACCCCAAGGACAAATGAAAGTTGTTTTTTGTTGGTCTTTCAGTTTAATTTGGATTTGATTATACCCGGAGAAACCATCCATAAACAAAAAGACATCACTCCCTGCACAGGCATCAATGATTTGATCTATGAATGGAGTGGGGTAGTTATCCTTAGGACAGGCTTTGTTTAGATCGTGAAAGTCAATACAAACGCATATAGTCCCTTTCTTTTTTTCATAGGAATGGGGTTGGATACCCATTCCATCAAAGCTATTGGGTAAATGACACCGACTTTCAACAGTTTTTCAACTTCAGCCTTAACAGCTGCCGCTTTACATGGATTGACAGGTCTCAATTTTTGTCAAACGGGCCTAGCATTAGGGTATGTTCGGATTTCATGCTCAACTATTCATGGATCTATTCCTAGAATATCCTCATATGACCAGGAAAACACGTCATGGAATTCCTTAAACAAGGCCATATAGATCACAGTCTCCTCCGGAGAGCAGTTTGCACAGGTGTGTACATTTTCCACAACATTTGGGTTTGTAGAGATGTTTATAGGAATGGTAGCAGAAATGTTTTCCATATTCCCCTCAGAAAATATTCCTTCCCTTGGTAAGGGATTGATAGGTGTATCAATATCACTTGCCAGTCTCATATGGAACTCTTGGTTCTCAGTCCTGCTTAACTATGGAAGAAAATAGGATCGATGGTGAAGATCTTCGTAGATCTTATCTTATCTGCACATAGATTCCAGAATGGCTTCATCAGAAGGAAAAACCATATCTAAGTAGTCTTTATAATGCAAAGAGTTCTCCACCCAAGCAGGTAGATAGGCTTATTCCAGCTCCTTTGAGACTGTGAGAGGGACCAGAATGGGATCAATAGTGGTATGAATGATAGCTTGATAAGCTACTTCCACTGCCGATAAGGGAACTTCATGTTCATGGAGGGAAGGAAGAACCCAAGGATCTATTCTATCAACAACCATGGCAATAGACTTCCCTAAACTAGTAGAACCTAAATAATTAATTGGAGCTGGAAAATTGAATGTGCCCATCAATGATGCATACATTATAGCCCCTAATCTCTCTGAAGAAGGTTTAACCTGATCAACCAATGGAACGGTGGATTTGTTAGTTTCCATGCGGCCCTTTCGAGTAAAACTGAGTTGGTATGCAGTAACCAACTTCCCTTCATGTGGAAACACTACTAGCCGAAGTACGACCGATGCAATAGCAGACATGGAATAAGTCCAACTTCTCCCCAAGATAAAGTTATAATCCAAAGGTGCATCAATCGCCTCTACCTCAAAAAATACTGCCTTCCCTGCCAACTTTATTTCAAAAGCCGGTAGGATACCATGTGGACGAAATGACCTTCCGTCGAAAGCAGTAAGTAGGGTGTTTGATGGGACTAGCTTTGGAGATCCAAGAGCTTTCTAGCAAGAAAGGGACATGACACATGTAGAAGCACCCTCATCAACAAATACCCTTCCAATGGTTTTTCGGCCATGGATGACATCTATCTATAAGGCTACATGATAAGGTAGGAAAATTTTGACATCAAAAAAATTAAATTTTGCCATGAGGCTCGATGAATCCATGCTGCCTAAGGCTGCTAAGAGTGAATCTCGTTGGGCAGGACAACTCTATAAAAACTCTAAAGTTGACATCGCACAAGGGTTCTGGGCTAAATATTCAACTACAAAGTAGTTGGAAACAACCCTAGCATTGGGATTGTGGAAGGTTTTCTTGAAGACACCTTTCAGTATCTTGGGCATAGGTTCGGCAGGTTTTTCAATCGTGAGAGGGTTGGAAGTTTCACCTACTGACTTACCCTTCTTCGAAGCCTCTGTCTCATAGTTGTTGTTCCTAGTATAGAGTAAAGTCTGGGAGCGAACCATGTTGATATAATTAGGGTCAGGAGCATTTGGGGTGCCCCCTACTACATTTGAAGCTGAAGCTGAATTCTATCCTTGGGGAAAAGGATCCTTCAGGATAGTCGGTTGTTGGCCTTTTAGCATCTTCTGAGCTTGTCCCATAAGGGGACATTGACGGGTTAGGTGATCTTCATGGCACAACTTACATGGGAATTTCACCTTCTTCTTTTCTTTTTTGCCCCCATCAGCATTGTTTGTGGGTTTTTGCTTGTTTTGGTTTCCCTCAACTTTCTTCCCTTTCTTCTTTATCCCATCAGGTTGCTGATTGCCATTTTGAGAGGATTGTGAAAAAACATTTTCATTATGGGGTGCGGGGGTAGCCTTTGTTGCCTCCGTCATAGAATGTTTGACATATAACTCATGGAGTTGTTTAGCCAAAGACTCTATAGTGGGAGATTTCACAGAACCAACCACAACATCGGCATGGGGTCCATGCTTAGGTTTCTCTACATTATGCGTTGGCCTCGGTGCATCACGGATGATCTCATATAAAATCCCAGACTAAGAATATATCAATTCTAGCTACTAGGCCCTGAGGATGGCCTCTTCCTCATTGGTCACTCCCGAAGTAGATACATCCTTAGATATATATGGAGATAGGGATTTAAGGAACCATTCTAATAAAAAATTGGGAGGAATAGTGGCTTTGATAAGGCTCTTTCATCTTCTCCACTCTTGGATGTGATCCGAAATATGAGTGGCCTTGTCCTGCCAAAAGGTAGGAAACAATTCTATCCTGAAATCATATCAGACAGGAAGTTGGAAGTGACTAAGGAATACATTAACCAAGTCCCAAAAACTATCAAATGTAGCAGAATGTAGTTCAATGTACCATTTTGTTGTGGTACTGGTCAGAATTCTTTGGACCAATCTCAACCGAACTATATCGTCATTCAGTGAGTTGGAAGAGAACCACAAGTGGAAAGTGGTGACATGAGCTCCTGGATCATCACCAAACTTTTCCTTTGAATTTTGGGTTATTCGAGGGAAGCTTGGTAGAAAAGGGTGGCCAAGAGGAGTTATGTATCACATGTGTCTCACCGGGTTGTTCATTAGTTTTGAAAAGTCTGGAAAGTTTAAAGTTTCTAGGAAAGGGAACTTGGGTCTAACTGAAGCATTAAAAGTACCAACTTGGGGGTTAGAGGGTCTTGCCCCCATGTTTCCAGATGTGAAGGAGGGGTTTCCCCCTACTGTCGATTGCAAAATGGTTGGGATACTTTGGAAAGGATTCCACCCATAAGCTAGTGCACTGTTAATGTGTGGTGTAGTGTATGAGGTTTGAGCTGCCCCAGTCAAAGCTGGGGTTTGGAACACAGGAGCAGGTATCGCTCCGCTAAAAAGAGAGAAAAGAAAGCTCATGAATGGAGTTGAAACTGAAGTTTGTAAAACTTGACCATAAGGATTAGGGTTTTTGAACTGTACCCCTACATATGTGGGTGTTGGACCTACATATGGAGTGGATGGGGGAATGTGCCCCCCATTCCAAGGAAAAACCTAGACAAATGACAAGGATCCTATAGGACCACTCTAAGCAGTGTGTGCGAAGGAATTAGGAATAGAAGGTACACTAGGAATTGCAGTGACCACTCCACTAGAATTACCTAATAAAATTGTGGGAGTCGACGGTTGAACCACCTGACTAGATGGAGTTAAAGGTGTAGTAGGTATACTTGTTCTAGGGGCACCAACCGAGGGAGTTGGCATCCCTTCATCTGGAGCAGCTGACATGGATGTAGAAGAAATTTCTCTTGGAGTAGACATTAGTCTGCTCAGAGGGACACCAATCATGGGTGAATTGAAAGGACGAACCTGGACAATCATAGGATCGTTTAGTTCAGTTAGAGATGAATTAAAATTCCTTGCAAAATCATCAGCTTGCAAGTCTTCTATCTAAACTATAGTTAAATAAACCGTAGTTTTCCCTAAGTTCTGGTTCACCCAGAACTTCACTAACTCCTATCGGTTCGAAAGAACCGTCAATGTCTAATCTCCGCCTTTGAGGGGGAGGTGGAGGTTTAAATGTAATAAGCAGAGGAATTTTTTGCAACCTTCGTGACCTTTTGACATATTGGTCCTCCACAATTGTAAATTTGACTCTTCACACCCTAAGGTCGGCTAATCACAGACAAACGATAGAGAAATCATTACAAAATTTCCTAAAGTCTCAACAATCACAAGGGGTATAATATATGCTTTCCCGAAGAAACCTGAGAGACAGTTTCTTGGCATCCTTGAAGAGGTTCTTAGGAACAAGAAGAGGAATCACCCACCACCCTCCTACACTTTCAAAAGGGTTACCTTCCAAGCCTTTCCAAGGTGAACCAGAAATAGCCTTCCGGTTTACATGTGTATAAATCCTATATGTCAAAGAGACTAAAGGCTACCTTAACTATATCAATAGTCTGGGGAGATAGTCACAATCCTGATTCATACGCATGATTAGGTTAGAAAATCCTGAAACTCTATCTAGGACAAAATCCCCAGACGCGCAAAAAACTTAGTTTATGCTTTGACAAGGAATCAGAGGGTTATCTCCTTAGTCCAGCCTCCACGCAGCCTCGTGCTTAACTCCCATTTGAGAGGAGATTCCTAGATACTACCAACATAAAGAAGGATTTACCTATCGATTGTCCAACTACGTCTGAATCTAAACACTTGTGGGGAGTTTACACTTCCTATCCCACAAGTCTAGCCTAAGCTAGTAGGTGTATGACCCTATAAAACAAAGCTTACTAATAAATTTTAAATTATAGCATTCATTTTAAGGGTTGTTCTTAGTTAGGGGATAAGTGGCGTCAATGAATATGATATTATAGACTCTATAAGAAAAGTAAAAATGTGCATAAAATGAATTCCAAAACAAATTGCAACTACCTAAAACAAGATTTTCTTTTTTGTAAATATGAGCTAATGAAATTTACAACTGAGTATGAGAAGACTAAGACTTATTTTTGTAATTTTTGAAATTTTATTCGAAAATACTAAAAATAAAACTACAATATGCAATTAAAATGCAAATGTTTCAAATTTTTTTCCTCACTTTTCAAATTCTTCAAAAATTACCATGCACCTAAATGCAAAATTTCTTGAGTATGTTTGAATAATTAGACCATAAAGCAAGCAATATGAAGTATAGCAGACTTGCAAGAAAAAAATTCAACCACTTAAGGAGGAGACTTGGCCAAAACCTAACTTGGGAAGAATCAATGAATAAAATCCACTGAAATTAGTAAAGGACAAGTGACAAACTGACACTACTTGAAAGCATTACAGAGTAAAAGGTATCTAAAATCTTGATCACTGACTCAGATACACAGCACTGAACATATTACCCAAACAGGAGAACCTACCTCAAATTTCTAAGTGAAATAAGATTCAAACAATAAAACTCAAAGGATTACTAAAAATCACAAAGCATGGTGTATAGGACTTTCAGACTTACAGGAAGATGCGAGCAACAGAAGACGTTAAAGCAGAGTAAAATCTAAACAAGACAGGGACAAGCAACCCTACCTAAAATTTTGTGCTGCTACAAGACATATGTGACTGTCTTATAGAGCAGTCCACGTACTGTACGCGACTGTATTATAGAGAAACCTGCGTATACAAGTTTATGTATGCAACTGTGTAGCACAAAAACCCGTGTACACAACAAATTTTTTTCAAAAAAGAAAAAATAATAAAGGTCTCTAGACACACTACTACAAATCAAAGCAAAGATAAACAACCACACACTGAATCAGAACAAATACTAGGTAGGTATCTATAGGACTAACCCACAACAAGCTGGAATCCCCAGCGGAGTCGCCAGTTCTGTTGTTCAAGATTAAGCACCCTTGTAACCTAGGGTATGGGGTTACCAACTTACTACTAACCTTGCAGACAATTAGCTTTACCAGAGAATGGAAAGGGAATAGGAAGAAATTCTTGACTTACCCGATTACCGACGGTTGATCCAAGCTTGATCTTCTCCCGCTCCTCTTCTCTCCTAAGCTTCCATGGATGCACCTGTTTCACCTGCAAAGAGTGAATCCTTCAAGTAATATCTCATGCATATATATATTAGAGGTTAGATAAACAATATATCAAACATATAATCAAATACATTCATTAACCACAATACATGAAATAGACTCAACAGAAGGTTGGAAGAAGAATTCTCTTTATTAACCATCAATGAATGAGATAAGAGTACAACCAAGCTTCTGAGAAAAGTACTCCTCTACAACCAAAGGACTCTGAGTTCTGCAGCTCCAATATTTCTGAAGATATACCACCAGCATAACTTTTCTCTCCAATCTTGATTGATTATTACCCACCCCAAGGCCTCTATTTATATTTTGGAAAATAGAGTGGTTTCGAAGGTTGGGGTGGTTGAAATAGTTTGGATAGTTAAGGATTAGGGCCCAACTAATCTCATGTAATCGTGTTTTATATTTTTTAAAGCCAAAATAAGATGTACGCGACTATTAATATAGGCAACCCGCATATGACACATGAGTTGCTCAAAGGAAACCTACATACACAAGTTGTAATGCAAATAGTCGCCTACAGTACGTGAGTTTTAATGAAGATAGTCATGTACACAACTCAACACTTAGAAAAAATATATATCAAGCTGGTTTAAGGGTAAATGCATCCCAAGTCATGCCCATCTATAGTGCTTTGGAAAACTTCAATCCTAATTTGTCATTTTCTGTTCCAACATAAAGAATGTCGGCACTCAAACGGAGAAGTTCAATTTGGGTTGATAACACATAGGCTTCCTCCAACTCATCCTTGATTTTTAGTAACCTTCATGACACTTGTCCTTCTCCTCATCCATTCATCTTCGTCCAAATTCGAATCGTTGCTAACAAACCCCAAGTGTGCCCTCTTGGAGGATATTTTTAGCCATGAAATGTCATATTATCATAGGTATGCAATCAAGTATTCAATAATGTCTTAAATTAGGTATGATTTTTCATAGAATCTTCCATCATTGTCATCATAAAATGCGTGGAATCTCTCTCCAAGTGGCACCTAGTTTCTTCCTAGCCGCTTCCTCTTCCATGGGGAGTTATTATTCTTCACCTATTGGAATCCTTGGGTTTATGACATGTTACTTGAAACCTCTTCACCTTCCAAGAACATTCAATTACTCATATTTTTGAATTTTTGGTTAAGTCATCACATGTGTAAGGAATAATCTATCCACCCAAGGTCTCCATGACCCTCCAAATTTCCTCATGAGGCAATGCCAATTTATTTTCTCCAATTTTATTATTTGTATGACCCAATTTAATGCACAAATGACAAACTAAGGTTCTCTTGGGTCTCATAGCTCCCTTATTGCAAGATTTAATGCCTGCTCCCCAACCTAGGGAACTAGTAGATGGGTGAAACATTGCAAACTAGTAGTCTCATTGGGATGGGGACATGACAATTCTTGAGATTCAGTAAGGTGGGGAATAGGTTTGTCGCATGGCGTTGTTGAAAAAATAGGGAACATGGTGGAGTGAACCACATTGTGTGTGTATCAATCATGATCAAATATTTCAACGTCTATTGAATTATGCCCCCTGATTTAGGCTTAGTGACTCTTGATGAGGATTCAAAGATTATGTTTTTCGTGGTGGGGGATTTCAACTTGTATTGATTTATGACCTTGTTGGTGGTTCTTTTACGAATGTTGGTAGTTTTGGCATAGGCATGACTGTCTCAAAGCGTAGTCCTGATGGCTACAAAAGGTGTACCAGGACGAGTTCATAATGCACCAGGGGTTTTGATGCAATATGTGGGTATGGTGGCGTTAGGTACCACATAGGGGTTTACGAAAATATCCTCGAGAGGGTTATCTAAACCATAACTACTATTCCTTTCACCCCTATGGGAGGGTATAATAATAGTATCTGAAACATGGGGAGCACAGAGGGTCTCAATGTTGGTTCCACTCCATGGCACGTGGCAGGAGTCGATGATGATGCCTTTTGGTTGGGAGACTCATTATTGGATGTTAAAATAGTGAACATGAGATTGTTTGTTGAGGTAGCTCGCATTTCAAGTGGGGATCTTGAATATTCCCCTAGGAGGTTAAAATACGTGTACACACCCAGGAATATTTCAATGTACTAAGGTTGGTTGAATTCACCTACTATGGGTAGGAAATTATCAGGTTTTGTATTGGCATGAGGGTCATAGTAGTTAAGCTAGTCAAGGATGATGATATTCCTATTAAGTGGAAATATCATGATGTAGAAGATCAGAGAGGAAACCACCTTCATAGCGTACATGTATCTATGAACCAAGAGGATATTGTAGTCGATTTGTGCTTCAACTAATTTAATATTGATTGTGATCATCTCCCCCCTATATCAATGGGAACATTCTGGTATGATCCTCATGGTTGAGACAGTTTCTCATCATATGCACAGAGAGGGAAATAAAGCATGGGATTAACTTAGGTGATCCCAAAATTTTACAAACATTTGAGGGCATGATGAAAATATATGTGTCTCCATCGATGATGCGCCAATGAATCATAATGTTTTAAAGTATGAGTAGGTCTTGGAATGTGACTGATGAGGGAAATCATGGTTCACCTTTGTCAATGTTGAAATTCATGAGATGTAATTTGGAAGGGTTGATAGTTCCAATTGCACTTAGTAATGCCCTTCAATGTGTTGGGAAAGACTGAAGCACTTCTAAGGTGGACATGGCAACTAGATATTGAGCCAAGTCATTCACAATACTAGAATTATGGGTGGTTTTCATATAAGGGCTATGAGAGGTACACCAAAGTGGTACCTTTGGTATCCTCAGGATTTGATATATGTTGGGGTTTGGATCTTAAGAACCCGTTCCAACCATCCTCTTTATTTTGTTAGTATATTTTGGTAGACACATATGCTTTGTAAGTCATCCTGTTAGTATGTTGCATTATCCCACATTCATGGGGAGTAATAGTTGTTTATATTAGAAGGAATCCAAGGCTAATGAAGGAATCCAAGACTTACTATATAAGTACATGTTAAGGCTAATGAAGGAATCCAAAAGTTATTTTTTATTGAGCTTGCTCAAAGGAGGTTGCCCCATCGAAGTGTCCTACGATCAATAAAACCTCTTATAAGCTCCATTATTTCTATTGTATCATGTATTTTTTAGTGTTTATTGCAGGAGGTTCTTAACATCTGGTATCAAATAACTTTCTTGGGCTCCCTAGGTGGAATTTATGCCAATTTGTTTTACTTTTTTTGTGCTTCCTGGAGCTGTGATTCTTGCAATAGTGCTTCTTCTTTGCAATGCTATTATTCATTCAAATGAAGGAATAAACCCTATCCTATTAACTATGGGAATTACATGGTCATAGGCCTAAAAATCACTGTGAGGAGTACCATAAGAACCCCAAAGTAGCTGTCCAATGAGAGGACCTACCAAGTAAAAAGGGAAATGACCCCTACCTGATTGATTAGTTTCCACCCATGAGGTAAACCAAGAGTTGTCATTTGTGGCAAAGAAGTTATCAATTTTACCTTAGTTGTGGAGTGAGGGGTACTACCCCAATACGCAAGCCGTTAGACAACATTGGTGGTTGAGTGACTCCCCTGAACCTTTAGGAAGCCGAACATACTTGGGGTCCATATCTATTTCTAGTTGGTAAAGCGTATTTTTCCAGAGTTTCCATAGATCATCTCCACCAAGTAGAAAAAAAATCACTATAACCCCCATAATTCCATTCTGCATATTTCATTCCTTGAGGACCCTTTCCCAAATTCCACTTCCCGAAGCCAAAAATTCCACATTTTTCTATTTTTATGGTTTTCCATAACTTCTTCGATTCTCACCCAATCACCTTCAAGTTTTGCCATAATGTTCATTTCCTAATTCTTCATCATTGTCCCTCTCTAACAAATTTTCCCATTCTTTCACCCCACTTCTGAAATTCGCATTTTTTGTTTTCTTGTCCCTTAGAAAGTGTCCAAAACCTAGTCAATCCTCAATTACCCACCCGAGTTTTTCCCAACTCAAATTTTTCCTTTTCTAAAACCCTCTATATTTTTGTTCTTCTACCCATTTACACAAAAAAAAAATCATGCTTATGGTTTTCACCCATGCAGGATCAAATAGAAAAATGGAAGAAGAACTTGTTGCCCTCAAGACCAAATTCGAAGATATGGATACACAATTTATCGGTCTCCATATTCATCATTCAACCATGACCAACCGACGAGAGCCTGAGTCTTCTACAGATACTAGGTTCTCCTCTTCTAGCAACTTTCGTGGGCTAAAGATTGATTTTGCTTGCTTAAATGGTGATGATCTGACTGGATGGATTTACAAGGAAGAATAATATTTCAGTCTACATAACACTTTTTATTTCAATAAAGTCCCACTTTCATCCTTTCATTTGGAACATAAATCCCTTCAATGGTTCCATGGGTACATCAACTCACATAGAGCCAAATTGGACAAAAAATTTTCCAACTCCTTTTGCAATGATTTGGCCGTAGTACTTTTCATGATTTTACAAGAACACTCACCAAACTTCGCCAAACTGGCACGGTGAGGGAGTATTAGACAGGATTTGAGAAACTGGTCAATCACACAGAAGGATTTCCTGATGCATTCTACAGGAGTTGTTTTATCAGTGGTGTGAAGGATGCAATCCGATCTAAGGTTAAAATTTTCAATCCGAACACAATGATGGAATCCCTAGGGTTGAATTAGTTGACAGAGGACAAGATCATGGCTCAACAACCCTCCAAATCCACTTTTGTTCCATTCAAAAATATAGTTCCCCAACGACCTCCAATTCTGCTAGCTCCTAGAACCACTCCCGTCAAGAATTTGTCTGAAGATGAGATGCGAGAATGTAGGGAAAAATGGATTTGTTATAATTGTGACAATAAATTCACTCAAGGACATTGATGTGCTAAGAAAAACCTCTATATATTCGATTTGGATTCTCCGCCTACACCTGAATTTTTTTATGATGCTCAGGATCCAGTAGATGTTGAGGGTGACATTCAACAACTTCCTGTTGACCTTCCTTCTCAAGACGACCAGCCAAAGACATCTCTCCATGCATTAGCTATATTCACCCCCCACAAACCATGCAAGTCAAAGGTTTTTTCAAAAAACTCCCTCTTACAATACTCATTGATTCTGGTAGCACTCATAACTTCATTGACCCCAGAATCACCAAACAGGACAATTTTTTTATTCATCCATGCTCCATATTTGAAGTCATGATTTCCAATGGGGGAACCTTACCTTTCAAAGGGAAGTTTCATAATGTTCAAATCTATATTGGGGATTATAACTTGCACTCTGACATGTTTTCCTTTCCCTTAGACAAATCTGATGCGGTTCTGGGCGCTCAATGGTTACGCACACTTGGACCCATTTTATGGGATTTTGCTGAACTTTGGATGTAGTTTTCAGTCAATGGGAAAATTCTCTTAACAACATCACTTGACATCACATGGAAATTATCCTTAATAAGATTTCACATGGTGTCATCGCTCAGTTCCATTTCATTCAGATGCAACCTTTAGCGGTCTTAACTACTCCCTTAGATCTACAACAAATTTCGGGTCTATGTGCATGTGTGTTTGCTGAGCCAGTGGGATTTCCACCTTCAAGACCATAGGAACATTGTATTCCACTCCTTCCAGGAAGAGTCCCTCCTAACATCAGGCCCTATTGCTAACCATTTCACCACAAGACATAGATCGAGATGCTTGTTCTAGACTTAGTGAAGCAAGGTGTTATTCTCCCTAGTGCCAGTTCCTTCTCTTCACCAGTTCTTCTTGTCCAAAAAAAAGATGGGTCATGGTGCCTTTCAATCAAATTTCAAGCACTTAATCACATCAAAATAAAGGATAAGTTTCCAGTTCCTATTGTTGATGAGATTCTGGATGAGCTCCATGGTGCTCATTTTTTCTCCAAGTTGGATCTTCGTTCTGGGTATCACCAAATTCGGGTTCATGAGGATGATATCCCTAAAACATCTTTCCGCACACATGATGGCCACTATGAATTTTTGTTCATTCCATTTTTCCTCACAAATGCTCCTTCCACATTCCAAGCATTGATGAATAAAATATTTCGGCCCTACTTGCGAAACTTCATTCTGGTCTTCTTTGATGATATCCTCATCTATAGTGAAACATGGGCTGAGCATATCCAACATCTGGATCTTGTACTGCAACTTTTCTGTGATCATCATCTCTGTTCCAAACACTTTAAATGTGTTTTTGGGAAGAAGGAGGTATAGTATCTCGTACATATTATTTCAGCACAAGGTGTTCACATCGATCTTGCCAAAATAGATGCCATGAAAAATTAGTCACATCCTCAGACCCTAAAGATCCTTTGTGCGTTTTTGGGAATGAGTGTCTACTACCACACGTTTTTCAAGGATTATGGGAAGATTAAAGCTCCATTAACAACTCTACTAAAAAAAGGATGCTTTTACATGGACACCCAATGTCGAGTGTGCATTTGAAAAAATGAAACAACCTATGTGTACCACACATGCTCTAGCTATGCCTGATTTTTCCAAGCCCTTCACTATTGAGAGTGATGCTTGTGACAATGGACTTGGTGTTTTCCTCCTTCAAGATGAACATACCATTATGTACACCAGCAAATCCCTTTTCGATAAGAGTTTATCCACCTCTACATGTGAGAAGGAAATCATGGCTATTTTGTATGCAGTACAGAAGTGGCATCCATACCTCGTAGGGAATCATTCCTGCATCAAGATTGACCACTAGAGTCTGAAATATTTCTTGGAACAACGGGTCTCATGCCCAACACATCAGAAATGGGTTACCAAAATCATGGGCTATGACTATGAGATCACTTATAAGAAGGGTAATTATAATCTTATGGCTGATGCTCTTTCTCGCACATTTGATGATCATGCTTCTCGTTCATCTATTTCTATGCCTATTACAAATTGGTTACAATCTGCTTAGAAAGGCTATGTCAATGGAACTTCCTTATCTAAATTCATCAAACAGTTGGTCAGTAATCCTTCTAATGTACTCTTAACACAAAACCTGTCGACAGGGGTCCACTCTTTATCGACATCCAAGAAACTGTGATCTCCCTGAGCACCAGCCCAGACAAGTTTTACCCCATCTGGAAACACCTACAAATCAAATGAATTCTCAGCCGAGATGTTCAAGGGAGATCTGTTGGAACCAAGTTTCCACAGTATGAAGGAGGATCGTGCATCTACTTGTCAACTCAACGCAAAATTATTTAACAGATCTAATTATTTAGGTTATGCATTAACAAAATCATGTCATCATTTAGTGGATCAGATCAACGTACCTAGATCCCAGCAAATGCATCAAAGCATAAATGGATCTAATAGTATATCATCATTCATAGCAGAGAAACATCGCATGATTCATACATACACATCACATTCACATTTGGATCGCAGAAAATAGGAAAACAGGAAGATAGAAAAAGATACAATGGTTCTGCTTAATCTTCATAATATCATATTAACCTTCACAGAAAAACACATATTATTTAGCTAAGACACACATATCCAAAGTAGTTCTTTAGTATCTAAGAATCTGAAAAGCTCCAAGAATACTTAACACTTGCAATTCTACATCTATAGGCTTTCACCTTTGCATTGGTGGTCCACTTAAGCCAACTTCCTAACTACTTCTTAATAGAATCTACCAAATAATGACCACAATCCACATAATGCAGTCCAAATCTACAAAATATGACCAAAATACATAAAATATAGCTAATCTACCTTGTGCACCATTTTCCACCTTGTGCGACATATTTGACCTTGTGCAACATCCATGATGCTGTGCAGCTAACTTACCCCAAAACTTCCTGCCAACAGGCCCCAACAAAATCTTGTGGATCGCCCTCGAACCACGTCAGCTGGAAATAGTGTATCTGTTGATCTTTACCTTGAATTCCTCATGTTGTTGGGTAATTTCCTTGACTTGTTCTTTGATTTTCTCATTAGTCTCTCGAATTTCTGTCACTTCATGCTCTAATGGGTACTCGGTGATCTTTGCTATGACATCCTTTCTTCCCTCCTGAACTTCTTACAACATCGAAACTACCTTTATTGAGAGCTACGCACCAATATTAAAATTCATGTAACTACGACATATGCATATATTAATGATCCCTGGCCTTTGCAACTCACTGCTGTAAATAAACCCCTCTTTTTATAAATAGCCCATGGTTTAAGCCCATGGTATTGTAATAGTGCACTTGTATAAATAGGTACTTATGTAAAGGAGTCAAGAAGGTTTTTTTTGTATGATGATAATTTGATGCGAAGAAGATAAGGTCTATTTTTGGGGTTAAGGCTAAGTCCCAGCTGAGTGTGTGGACGACCTCTGCAGCTAAGTGCGTAGAGGGTTTTGGAAGAAAGGTTTTGCAGCAAAGTGTGTAGTTTTGGGTTGTTGGGAAGATCTGCAACTGAGTGCGCAGAACATAACTGTTGTTTTGTAAAGTGTTGAATATAAACGTAGTTCTGTGGACGTAGCCCCTACACTGGGGGTGAACCATGTATACCTTGTGTTGTGGTGGTTCTTGTTTATTTTGTTTCTGTTATGTTTTATGCATTTGATAAGTAGATGAATGATAAGCCAAATATATTGCTAAGTACTAACTTCACTGTGAATTCCCAGTTAAGGGTTAAGCAAGAAACTGTCTTTTTATCTAAACTGTGAAGCTATTTAAGTGAATGTCGAAGCTCTGTATTGCATAATTATTCTTTGTTAAGGATAAAGGTACAGTAATATCCCTCTTTCGCCTGCAGAAACCTGATTCTATGGCACCCCATAGCTGTTTCGGGTGATACTGAAACCTGTTCATAGGTTTTTGCCGAAAGGGCCAACACTGTGGGTCTCTTTGTTGGTGCGAAGATAAAAGTATAAGAACCCGGGTCTGCCCTAAGCCCAACAAATTGGTTCCATTTCCAGTTGAACCAGTATCTGCTTCAAGAGGGATCTACATTATACCTGGAGGGATATGTTTTGGAGGCCCTTAGTAAAAGAAATCAGTTACTGGATTGAAGATACTTATCTAATATTTGCTGAACAAGAGAATAAGGACCCTCGTCATAGCTCAGATGACTTCTTGCAAAGGTACGTTTTTTTTGATATTTATGAAATTTTCTTCGGTAGTATCCACATAGAATTGCACCAGTGGTTATCCAGGTTGACAGAAAGAAAGATAAACTTCAAAGAAGATCAGTCTCCTACCTGGACCCCAGAAAGAATTAAGCTGTTGAAAATTGTGAACAACGCGGTATCAAGAGCTGTTGACTTTTGGATAACACGAACCCTTGACGCATTTGTGATGGAGTTCGCCATCGACACACATACTTCTTTCAGCAAAGAAGAACGGCAATTTTTCAAAGGACCAAGAGGTAAGTACCTGAATTCATTAAGTCTGAAAATTAAAATGCTCTTGGCTGAGAAAGGCATATTGCTTATCGAATTAGATTGCTAGATTTATTGCTACTAACCTATGTTTGGAAGCGAAAGTGACTTCGACGAGCAAAGCGGTTTACTTCACAACTGTAAAAGATATAAGAGAACTCTTGGATCCTATATCCTAGGCTAGAATACTGATTATACCTCATTAATCCCAGAAGAGTCTGAATCTGAAGAAACCCCTTTTTTTAGAAACCCTCCTATAACTCCGCAGCAAATATCTTTTATCCCTGAGAACCCTTCGCAGTACGAAAGTAACCCTAGCCCGAGTAGTCCTGTCACAGGTCAGTCTACCTCAGAAATTTCCCTTCCTCCTATTACTAGTATTCCCCTCCCCCCCCCTCGATTCAATATGGCCCATGTGAATGATGATATCAAGCTCCCAGTCTTTAAAGGAACTAGATCAGAGGATCCAAAGCAATTTTGGTTCTTATGCGAAGATGTCTGGACTGCTAAGAATATTATGGATCAAAATACAAGAAGAGCACAGCTGGTCAGCTCTTTCAGAGACCGAGCTTTGACCTAGTTTATGAAGTTTTCCAGTACTCAAAACTATGCCTTGGCTGATATTAAAAAAGCAATGATCAAAGAATTCAAGAAGCCTAAATCAGAGTCATAGTGTATAACTGAACTAAAATAAATTCAGCAGAAGCGAGGTGAATCAGTTTGGGACTTTGATTAGAGGTTCAAGGTTCTGTTGGATCAAGTTAGTTTCACTATTGGACCAGAATATCATAAAGAATGGTTCATCGCAGCACTATTGCCTCATATCAGGACTCCACTTATGCAACAGAAGGTTGTTGATCAGCAAGAGGCGTTGGAAATTGCTATGAAACTTGAAACAACTCCTGTTGGAGATAATTCTGGAATAGCCCAGATACAGGCACAGTTAGGAGAAATGTCTTTGGAGCTATATGAAGAAAGGGAAATCTATTTGAGAAGAGGTTTGGTGTACACGATGTAAGACAGAAGGTCATGACAAAGAACATTGTCCTGCATTAAGAAATTATTTGAATACTGGTGCACCAAACCCGTTTAACCCTACTGTCATATATTGTGAGATCTATAGAACAACTGGCCAACATCGACCTGAATATTTCTACCTACTGCAGAGATATGTTAAAGTACCTAATAATCCCTACTACAAGTTCTGTAAGTCAGTTGGACACAATGAAGACGAATGTCACAGCTTTGACCTCATGAGAGAGTGAACCTATGATTCTTATAGGGTACAACCCGATGCACAAGGCAATGATAAATATGGTTACCATGGTAGTACATCAGGTCGAGGTAATTTCAGAGGTCGTGGTCGTGGTGGTATTCCTGGAAGAGGACGACGCCAGTTTATTTGCTATAACTGTAATCAGGCAAGACATGTAGCTAGAGACTGTCAGAACCCAACTACGACATGTCGATATTGCAGAGCAGTCGATCATGTGATTGAGCAATGCCCACAGTTGATAGCAAAGATACAAGAAAGAAATGGCACTCCTACTCAGAATGTTCAGATGATTTCTGTAGAGAAAAGACCTATCCCAGTCATTAACATTTTTACAAGGAGTGGAGCTACGATGCAAGTGCAGAATAAGGGGAAACAGCCTGACGAGGCTTGGGTCCGTAAGACCCCATAGAAAATCCTAGCCTTCGATGTTGGAAGAGAAAAAGGAACATTTATGGAAGCTAAAAAAGACTTTGCTGATCCAAGAACATCAGTAGCAGCTACACAACAACATCAACAGCAGTTATAGTTTCAAGAAGCTTCGCTGGATGAAGTAAGTACACTAACATCATTTTTACAGAGTTGTATGAAGCTATTAAGAAATCAGAGTGCTTTGAATGAGTTACATAAAGTTATTTATTCTTGCAAACCTCAGCAAAGCTCTGATAGAGGAAAAACTGTTAATAGAGTTAGAAGGACTGGAAGAGAAATGAGATTGCATGCTCAGATAGGAGATTATGACATGACTGATATCATTTTATACCTGGGATCAGAAGTGAATGTCCTAACTAAGAAGACATGGGAACAAATGTGAAGACCTATGCTTGAATGGTCCCCTATACAGCTGAGATTAGCCAATCAGTAGACGATTGTGCCCTTGGGAAGATTCCCTAGTGTACCAGTGGATATTGATGGAGTCAGTACCTTAGCAGATTTTGAAGTCATTGAAATAATTGATGATTGCAACCCCTATCCAGCATTGCTAGGAATTGAATGGGAAATAGACAATTATGTAGTAATCAACCTTAAGAACAGAAAGATGACTTTTGAAGGAAAAGGATTGAGATTCATAGTACCGTTGGACCCTTCTCAAGGAGAAAGGTATACAGATCCAGTTAGAGATGAAGATCAGGATGTTTTGGATCATATTTACAACATCACAGCTAAAGAAGAAGACTATGTTAACCCTACTACTGAAGGTATAATGGATTGGCAGTGTGACAATTCTTGCATGACTGATTCAGATGAAGGCCTAGAGAATTGGCATAATAGACTTTATGAGCTACATGGACATCAATGTGCAAGAATTACCAAGTCTATCAGATGGGTTGGCTCACAGACAAAGATCTTACCTACTTTTGATGGCTTGACAGACCTAGAAGATTTTATTGTACAATTCTTAGAGCAAGTACCAGATTCACAGAAAATGCAGACTCTAGATTTAGTATTCATAGCCGCAGCTTCCGTATGGTGGAATGGTCATAAAAAGTATATTCATAGTTGGAGAGCTTGTCAAAAGTTTCTTCGCCTGAGATTCATGGATCAACCTCAGGAGGTACGAAGCAGATTTAATGGTAAGACTAGCCCTCAGGAACATTTGGAGCAGTGTTATGAAGCATGGAAGCATGTACCTTGTGAAGAATGGGTACATAGGTTTGTACACACTCTGGAACCTGTAGCAAAGAACTGGTATGTGGAGGTGGAGCTTCGCCATGGTACTGGAAGTTGGGCTAGCCTTGTTGTTAGTTTTGTGCTCACATTTTCTATTAATGAGGATTGTCCTGCTTTGGATGCAGCTATTAGGGTGATCCATACTAAGGTGTTTGATGATAAAGAAATAGCCGAGCACCAACCTGATTGGAAGGGACAAGAAGCTAATGCAGTAGAATGTTGTAACCTCACCATTGATGAAGACGATGACCCTCACAACATTAATATTCCTGATTCAGAAGGACATTGCGAAGTACATGGACCAGCAGTTGAATCACCTGAAGTAACTCAGCCCTTGAAAACAAGGAAAGTAAACATTGGATCAAAAGAAATGCCTAAGTACGCTACCATTGGATATTATTGGGACGAAGAAATGGTGAGAAAAGTGACTGAACTCCTTCATGAGTATCAGGACTTATTTTCGATGAAGTTGTCAGAAATGAAAGGTATCCTTGGTGATATAGGAGTGATAAAAATCCCTTTGAAAGCTGATTCGAAGCCTGTGAAGCAGCGCCCTTATAGGCCGAATCCTAAGTATAAAGAAAAAGTCAGGATGGAGCTAGATAAGATGCTCACTGCAAGAATCATTGAGCCTGTCAAAGAGTCCAAATGGGTTAGCCCTATGGTGGTACAAGAAAATACCAAGGGAGAAATCAGAATCTGTGTTGATCTGAGGAAGCTGAATGATGCCTATCTACATGATCCTTTTCCTACTCCCTTTACAGATGAAGTTTTAAACAATGTCGGAGGTCAAGAAGTGTATTCTTTCACTGATGGATTTTCAGGTTACCATCAAATTAGAATTGCTCCAGAGGATCGACATAAAACAACCTTTGCTACATAAATGGGATCTTTTCAGTATACTGTTATGCCCTTTGGATTGAAGAATGCACTTGCTATGTTTTCCAGAGTAGTCATATCTGCATTTAAGGAATTTATTCATAAGTTCCTGGAAGTTTACTTTGATGATTGGACTATCTTTGGTTTATTGGAAGATCATATAGCCAGTTTAAGACTTACGCTGGACAAGTGTAGACAGCATCAGATTTCATTGAACCTAAAGAAGTGTATCTTTTGTGCACCTTTTGGAATTCTGCTAAGTCACATTGTATAGAAGCAAGGATTAATGGTGGATCCTACGAAGATAGCCATTATTGTGAACTTACCACCTCCGAAGTCTGTTAAGCAACTTCGCACTACGCTTGTTCATACTGGATATTACAGGAAATTCATTAAAGGATATGCTCAGATTATAGCCCCTATGGAAAAGAAATTGAAGAAAGATATTAAGTTTGAATGGACACCTGAATGTTAGGAAAGCTTGGATATTTTAAAAGAAAAGATGGTAACTGCCCCTATCTTAGTATTCCCTGATTGGAGTAAGGAGTTTCACGTTCATGTCGATGCATCTTCCATTGCTTTAGGTCTAGTATTGGCTCAGTCAGGTGAAGGTAATATTGATCACCCTATTGCTTTTGCAAGTAGAAAATTGTCCACAGCAGAAAAGAATTATACTACGACAGAACGAGAAGTTCTAGCTATGGTTTATGCTTTACATAAATTTTGACATTATTTGTTAGGATCTCATTTTAAGATGTTCACTGACCATTCTGCTTTGAAGTATTTGGTTAACAAGCCTGTGTTAGGTGGAAGGATATGTAGATGGCTGATTTTGTTTCAGGAGCATGACTTTGAGATCATAGTTAAGGCAGGAAGACTCAACCTGGGGCCTGACCACTTGTCGAGGCTCAAGTCAGGAGAAGAGCCCATTAGTTTGGACGAAGGTCTTCTTGATGCCCAGTTGTTTTCCATCCAGATGGTTGATGACTATTTTCAGTATATTGTTCAATACTTGTCTACAGGGTTTGCACCCTCTGAGATGACAACACAGCAGAAGAAGTAGCTGGTGGTTAGAGCAGCTGACTTTACCTTGATAGCAGGACAGCTATATAAGATGGGACCAGATCAAAATACTACGTAGATGTGTCCTGGAGCATGAAAATCCATTGATTTTGGCTGAGGGACATTCTGGAGCAACAGGAGGTCATTATGTAGGAAAAGATACGACACAGAAGATTCTGACAGCTGGATTGTGGTGGCTTATGATTCATAAGGATGCAAGAGAGTATTGCCACAACTGCGATATTTGTTAGAGGACAGGCAAACCATCCAGGGGGAATGAGATGCCTCTAGTTCCACAGGTAAATTTACAAGCATTTGACAAGTGGGCTATTGATTTTGTTGGACCAATCAATCCCCCTGCAAAGAAATCTGGAGCAAGATACATTATTACAGCAACCGATTACCTTACTTGTTGGGCCGAAGCTCAACCAGTCAAGAACTGTAGTGCTGCTACAGCTGCGAAGTTCATCTTTGATAATATCTTATCGAGGTTTGGGTGTCTTAGAATTCTTATGAGTGATCAAGGATCACATTTTCTGAATAAGACTATTGAAGCATTGACCGAAGAATTTCAAGTATATCATCAGAAGAGTACTGCCTACCATCCTCAAGCAAATGGAACTGTCGAAGCCTTTAACAAGATTCTTGAGCACGCTCTGACAAAGGTTTACAATGTTAACAGAAATGATTGGGATCTTAGAATTCCAGTAGTATTATGGGATTATAGAACCACTTGCAAGAAGTTGACATGCCACACACCTTTTAGGCTGGTATATGGATAGGAAGCAGTTATGCCCATGGATTACATTGTTCCTAGCCTCAGAATACCTTCCTTCATAGAGATGGATAATCCAGCCGTGTTAAATGAAAGACTAGCAAAGATACTGGAACTAGAAGAAGAGAGATTCATTGCAGGGTTCCAGCAGCAAGTACAGAAAGCTAGAGAAAAAGCATGGCATGATAGACACATTAAGAAGAAGCATTTTCAGAATGGTGATCTCGTGCTCTTATACGAAAATAAATTCATGAAGTTCCCAGGTAAGTTCAATACACATTGGAAAGGACCATACATAGTTCAGAAAGTTACTGATGGTGGCGCAGTTCAGTTAGCTAAATTGAATGGAGAAATTTTTCCCTCCATGGTGAATGGAAGTAGATTAAATAAGTACAGGGACGGGCCTGTACCCCCCTGATCAGAAGTAATAGCAAGAAGAAGAATCTAAGTACTAAGAACAGTTGAAATTGGGTACTAGACTATAATAAATTTATTCTCATAGAGCTTCAGCAGATTGTTTAAAAATTTACGAAGTGTTGAAGGTTGGGGAAGAAAATTCTGTCATGGGTCGAAGTTCGAAGTTATGTTGAAGCTTGTGTCAGGATGGTCAAAGGTCAATATTATGTCAAAGGTCCTTATTGTGGTGAAGCTGAAGTTAGTGGTTGTGCCGAAGACGAAAGTTGTGTCGAAGCTTAAAATGCAACCGTTGGAAAAAATCAGATTTGGCGGTGCCGGTACGTTAACTGCATTAACTTCCTGCAATGATGAGATTTTGGGAAATCTAGTGTCGTTTGGACAAGATCTACCGCTGTTCGGTTAGATTTGGTGTCTTTAATGCACAGTTATGGTATATTTGGTCATTGGATTCCATAAGAAGACACCTAGACCTACGAATTTTGCATTACGCATTTTCTTGAGTTGAGTCCATGTCAGCTGTTCGTGAAGTCCAAGAACTATTGAGAGAATTCAGACAGAGGGGTCTGTAGAACCTTATGAGCAATCCACCTGCATCTGCACCTCACGAAGAGACTCCCCCAGCACCGAATCAGCCAATGCAGACATAATCAACCTGAAAGAAATTTAAGGCATAAGTTCGCTCTAACCAGAATGAAGAAAGACACAAGCCATCAGGAAAGACACCAGAGGATCCCAAGATGAATCCTCCTGGTTCGACAGAGCTCCCACCTGAAGGTTTTGAATATTTCGGTGAGGATGAGAACATTGCATTGTAGCGACCACCATATCTTTCGCCTGTTTGACTAGGAGTTCAGCCACCTCGACGGACAACCAAGTTCACGTTACGCACCCCTTCGCTGCTACAGGGTGTGTAGTTGGTGAGAACGGAGGCAGTTCGAGCGATGGGGTCGCTGATAGATTTAGAAGGCCCAATGATTCCCATGAACATCATAAATATTACAATGAGAAAGATGACACCGAAAGATATTTCGAGAAGGAAGATAGTAGAATGAGAGACGGTCATAGGGAACACATGCATTCTCCTAAGGATGAAAGGATGAAGGATAGAGCAAGCCATGGTAGTGGTAGAAGTAGCAGAAGGGATGAAGATGATGATAGGAATATAAGGGAGAAAGATGGTAGGAGGATTAAAGATGATGCTTATAGAGATGCATACAGATACAGAGCTCGACAGAGTGCAAAAGGAGATAGTGGAGAAGGAGCAAGTAGCTGAAGATATAATGTGTATCCTCAACAAGCAATTTACTATCTTCTCCAACAAGATTCTTCCACCAGAAAAGCAGCAAAGTGCCCCGAGACAGGACAATGGTGAGTCTTAGGGGCCTGTTGGGGCTTGGACCTTGAAGGTCCTTAATTTTGGCAACTCCGCGGTTTTGGTGCGAAGCTTGTAAGCGGAGTTGCGGTCCAAAATAGTCTTAGGGGTTTCGGGGTTGGGTCGAAGCCCCTCTTTTTGTAAATAAACCATGGTTTAAGCCCATGGTATTGTAATAGTGCACTTGTATAAATAGGCACTTATGTAAAGGAGTCAAGAAGGTTTTTTGTGTATGATGATAATTTGATGCGAAGAAGCTAAGGTCTATTTTTGTGGTTAAGGCTAAGTCCTAGCTGAGTGCATGGAAGACCTCTGCAGTTGAGTGTGCAGAGGGTTTTGGAAGAAAGGTTCTACAGCTAAGTGCGTAGTTTTGGGTTGTTGGGAAGATCTACAGCTGAGTGCGTAGATCAGCACTGTTGTTTTGTAAAGTGTTGAATATAAATGCAGTTCTGTGGACGTATCCCCTACATTGGGGGTGAACCACGTATATCTTGTCTTGTGGTGGTTCTTGTTTATTTTGTTCCTATTATGTTTTATGAATTTGATAAGTAGATGAATAATAAGCCAAATATATTGCTAAGTACTAACTTCGCTGTGAATTCCCAGTTAAGGGTTAAACAAGAAACTGTCTTTTTATCTAAACTGCGAAGCTATTTAAGTGAATGTTGAAGCTCTGTATTGCATAATTATTCTTTGTTAAGGCTAAAGGTACAATAATATCCCTCTTTCAACTGTAGAAACCTGATTTTGCGGCACCCCATAGTTGTTTCAGGTGAGACTGCAACCTGTTCACAGGTTGTTACCGAACGGGACAACACTGTGGGTCTCTTTGTTGGTGTGAAGATAAAAGTATAAGAACCCGGGTCTGCCCTAATCCGAACAGTTGGGTTTGAGGGTCAAATCTAGTGCTGACACTTTTATGCATCCAGATCGCCTCCAAGGTCTCACGATTTTTCCCTATTGTAATATATACCTATTCTAGACATATTTACATGTTATCCAATCATAATAATATATTATATCGGCTTCATGTGTGTTTGGAATTTTTACTCTTTCAATTATTTTGTGCTTGTTTTGTAAACTATTTCGAATTTTGAGAGTTTCTTTGCTTCTATATCCAGCTGTGAATCAATTATCACACCCTTTAAGATTAAAAAATTCCATTTTCAATGCATCTTCTTTAGCCATAGGATTTAACTGAAAATACACACTTAATCTTTGCAACCAAGCACTAGCAAAAAATTGGGAAGAACCATCAAAGGAAGGAATAGTTAGTTTTGCCATGGTATAATTTAATTATTGATTAAGAGGAGGTTCTATATTCCCACTTCATCCTTTCTCAAACTAAAGAGAGGCCCTAATGAATTGATAGAAAGGTAGGGATTTCCTACATTTATCACTTAGTTACTGCCAATGATTTGTTGCTTCCCTCACATCATAAGTAGTGTAAGGGTCCTCTTTGGACTCTAAAAACTTAGGTATTTCAGGTCCGATCTAATTCTTGAATTCATGGGGTCAATTATGAGGTCCAGTCTTTGAAAAAATGGCTTCCCCATTGGTCTTCTTCTCATCACGAGGTGAGCTACTACTACTCTCGGGTGTTTACTTACCCCCAAGTTGGCTAGCCAACAATTCAAATCCTTGCATAAAAAAAATACCTTCAAGATATGCTTTAATGAATTTTTTAATATCCTCATTATCTCCCTTATCATCCATATCTCCCAATCCTAGTTTTTCCTTAATCTCCTTGTAAAAAGAACTAACTTCCCCACTTCCTTCTCTTCCAATGTGAATGTGATCTTCAGTCTCAGTGTCTAATGGAGGGAGGTCATAATTAGGAAAAATGAATAAATAACTCCAAAAGGTGCTAATATAATGCTCTCATACCACTGTAATTACTCAATTCCAAACAATGACAAAATTTCCAGAAAATTTGTCTTGACTAGTTTTGAATTTAGGGACTTCGAATGGAACAAGAGGGTCTTGAATTTGGTAGGTAATGATATAGTGAGTCTTAGGACCACTAAATGCACTCTATTTTCACTTCATAATAGTGTATAGACATCTGCAACTTGATTTGGAGACATTGGAAAAAATGGTAAAATTACTAGTAATTTGTGGTGCAATCCCCCCTAGGGTGTGAGCAGAAATGGATCTCCAAATACTATGTGACCATTCAAAGTTTTAAAATAAAATACGGGGACTGATATTATACTTCATTTAATTTAATTTTTTATGGTTATGTTTTATTAAACATAGATGTAAATATTCATATTTGAATGCATATATTCAGTGATATTTCCTTAAGGGATATGACATGTAATAGCTTAAATTTGACTCATAAATTGTATATGTAATGGTTCATAAAATAGAAAATGCAGAAAATTAAAAGAATATCATAATATCACAACCATTATATACCACCATATCCAATTTTCAACACAAATAAGATATACAACTCCATTGAAATGGGAAACCAACACATGGAAACTAGTCACACCATATATTGGAAATGTGAACATTTGCATATGAATTTATGCTAATTTAGAATTACATAGAGTATGGGATACAAATTAAAGAGCCATAAATCATTTCCCATTCTTGGAAATCAACTGGACTTAACAAGGTGCAACCACCATTCACACAAGTGCGCCATCGTAGAGAAATATGGAAATATTGAAGTAGGGATTGAGAGAATGTGAGGAGAGATGGGTCACAGATAGTAGAAGCCTCCTATATGCAATAAAAACACTAAATTAAGATCAAAATTATAGGTGAGGGTGGCATCTCCAACATCCAACTTGGATGAGAATCTAAGTCTCTCAAAATTGGCTCATTGGCAAGGCAAGTGAGCACTCACTGTGCAATGGACAAGCTAGTGCTTTCCAAAATGCCAAAGGAAAATTATAAAATGATAAAAATATATTCTAATTCCTCATGACATATTTTTATAACCCTCCTAAATTCATCCAAGGTATAATTCCCTCCCATAGTGTTGTTCAGGATTAAGCACCCTTGTAACCTAGGGTCCGGGGTTACCAACTTACTACTAACCTTGAAGACAATTAGCTTTACGAGATAATGGAAAGGGAATAGGAAGAAAGTATTGACTTACCCAATTACCAACAGTTGATCCAAGCTTGATATTCTCCCACTCCTCTTCTCTCCTAAGCTTCTAGGGATGCACCTCTTTCACCTGCAAAGAGTGAATCCTTCAAGTAATATCTCATGCATATATATATTAGAGGTTAGATAAACAATATATCAAACATATAATCAAATACATTCATTAAACACAATACATTAAATAGACTCAACACAAGGTTGGAATAAGAATTCTCTTTATTAACAATCAGTGAATGAAATAAGAGTACAACCCAGCTTTTGAGACAAGGACTCCTATGCAACCAAAGGAATCTGAGTTCTGTTGCTCCAAGATTTCTGAAGATATACCACCAGCATAACTTTTCTCTCCAATCTTGATTGATTATCACCCACCCGAAGGCCTCTATTTATACTTTTATAAATAGAGTGATTTTGAAGGCTGGGGTGTTTGAAACAATTGGGATAGTTAAGGATTAGGGTCCAACTAATCTCATATAATCGCGTTTTATATTTTTTAAATCCAAACTAAGATGTACATGACTATTAATATAGGAAACTTGCGTATGACACACAAGTTGCTCAAAGGAAACTCGGGTACACTGGTGTACCTGGGTTTCAATGCAAATAGTCGCATACAGTACGCAAGTTGTAATGAATATAGTCGCGTAGGAAACTCAACACTTAAAAAAAATATATAGCAAGCTGGTTTAAGGGTAAATACATCCCAAGTCATGCCCATCTATAGTGCTTTGGAAAACTTCAATCCTAATTTGTCCTTTTGTGTACCAACATAAACAATGTTGGAGCTCGGATGGAGAAGTACCATTTGGGTTGATCAAATGCCCCCTAATGTGTAAGTTCAGAGGGAAGTGACGGCCAAAATACATTATAATCATTATCTTGGAGAACTCAGAGGTCCAATGGAGCAGAGGAAGTACCTGAAACAAATACATAGTAATGTCATATACAAATTCATATCTGAGGATGCCATGTTCAATATACTGGAACACTAGCTCCTTTACAATCTTTGAGTACATCATATGATATGGGTTCAAGACCATGTATATTACAAAGGTTGATCAAAGCCACAATATACAATAATGACGATTCTTCAAAGATTTGGAAACTGTGTAAGTGAACACAACATAGTCTTGCGCAACTTAGGTTATGAACCTAAGGTATTCATTAAAAATCCAAAAGAACCAGTACCATCTAGGCCATGTGAATAGATATGTTGAAGTTGAACATGGATATGATTCAACAGATTGTCAACCAAATATGTGATAATTGACAACTGAAGAAAAGGAATTCACCACTAATGAAAGTGAATTCGAAGGTATTATCGTCAAAAAAATCTAGGTCTTCATCGTCAGCAAGTACTGATGAGAAACCATACTGTGATGATGAAGGAAATAAATCCTCCAATGGATCACAAGAGTGACTAGGAATTGGATAAAGGAAGAGATACACAAGTAATATTAGATAGGACAATGATGGGATTAGGATACAAATTAGATGCAGGGATAAATATTTGAACAGTGAGCACGACACAGAAATGACCTAAGACAACTTTTAACTTTGCAGATAATACAACTAGACTTATATTTCATGTAGGAGACATGATCAGATTCCCTGGGTATAATGGAAAAGTGGAGGAGTAAGACACTCGAAGTGATAGTTGAACTAAAAGTGAAAACTGAGACATGAGTATCGAAAAGTATAGAGAGTGCTATGT
Organism: Pseudotsuga menziesii; assembly: GCA_001517045.1. Lineage (NCBI taxonomy): Eukaryota > Viridiplantae > Streptophyta > Pinopsida > Pinales > Pinaceae > Pseudotsuga > Pseudotsuga menziesii. The sequence goes on from LPNX010940595.1 coordinate 104,031, forward strand.
TCAAGGATGGCATGTTGCCACCGACTGAAAATCAAAAGAAAAATTCTTTCTTATCTTTCCTGTTAAATTTTAACGAGTCCAGGAAAGTCAAGTCAAGTCTCTCTTAATTTTTGACAACCTTGAAGAGAAGAGGGCCCTAATGATTGATAATTTCACTGATTCATGGATTTGATGAGCTAGAACTAGTACATGCTCACTCAGTGTTTTCATATTTAGAGAGTCTAAAAACTACGAAGAAGACTCCAGGGGTGTTCTTTTTCGTCCAATTTATTCTCCTGAGGCCGAAAAAGTATAAAACATACCACAGAAGAACTCTCTTAACTTCCGTAGAAGAAAAGGTGAACCTTTTTCGTACTTAGTTAGGGAGGTCCGAAAAGGGTTAAATTACCACCTACCCAACGTTCCTTTGAGAGCAGCATATAGCTTGAGTTTTATGAGTGTGAAGGAAAGCAAGATCACTCAGAAAGATCCATTTGAGTACGAGAAATGGGGCTTACAACAGTACACTCAATGCTTTTTTCTTGTTGTTTAACGAGCATGAAAAAGACATAAAGTATACTTGGAATCTTTTTCATGTTTAGGTCCAGAGCAAGAAAAAGAGAAAACTGAGCTCATACCAGGTGTTCCTTTTCCACAAATTTAGTCCCTTAGGTCTGAAAAAGTGATAAACCTATGCCTGAGAATACTCTTCTCAATTCCATAGAAAAGAGAGCGATCCTTTCTCGTATTATTCCACATGGTTCGAGAAAGAGATAACCTACCACCAATGTGGATGCCCATTCACATATTATTAACAAGCATGAATGGACAAGTTTACTCGGTATTCAAGTCTATTTTGAGGAGTTAGACCTGGGCCTAAATAAACTCCATAGGGGCGAGGAGTCTTTAAAAGGATAGCTTGTAAAAAGAGATCAAAATGAGGCTCAATTTGGCATGAAAAATAGCTAAGGAGACTCCCCTAAACCTATGACAAATGCATCATGAGTACCAAAAGACAATAAATGGGTTCTAATCTAGGATACTCATGTGAGGAAAGCCCTATCCACAAAAGAACAATGGCATATACAAGATACTAATGGTTAAAATACTATAGTCCATGGTCAAAGTAGTATTTCTAGGGTTAGGATGGATTAGTTATAAATGCAAAAATGCATATGAATGACCGAAATCCTATCCTATATGAGCGAAAAAACAACTTCAAATGACCTTAGACCTATTACCTTGAAGAATAAAGACCTGGTATTAGTTTGATTTTATAAAAAATATGAACTATAAAGTTACAACCCACTTTTGGAATAATATTTCTATAAATAGTTCAAAATAGAAATAAAAAACTCACCATTTGACTTTTAACCCAAAAAAGACAAGTTTTACCTTTTCTTTAATTGCTAGTTGTGGAAAACTCAGTGCACAATTCTCAAAACCGCAAGTGCTAGGTAAATCTACTATCCATGCTCTTTCATTTGATCCAAGCAAATTTTAATTTTGGGAAAAAATTTGATGTTTTCAACCATTCTCAAAGAAGCCATGCTGTGTATGCGGGTATGGTATATCAACAGTCACATACACGTGTTTTATATGTGGGTTTCTTGAAAGAAAGTCATGTACAATACACGACTTGTCTGAAGGACACTCACGTACACTGCACGAGGTATGAAAAGGCTATGTAGGGCCAAAATCAAAGTTTTTTCTATGAATTTAATGTTTGAACCTTGGCTTATTATCAGATTGAAACATGGTATTGGAGTGGAGGGAGAGGGAGCATGAAGACATGGACCAAGATTCTCTTCGAAGTGCCCCCAGGGTAAATGCTTTGCGGCAAAGTGGGTTGCTCAAATTCTTTTGTACCTCACCTATGCGATCCAATGTTCTCCTACTAGAGTTTATGATAAACTATTGGGATCATGATCATAGATGCATACTGTGCGCCTGGTACTCAAAAGAGGGGTAGTTGCATCCCTATTGTTCACATTCGCATCTTTCCATTATAGGTGTTGGCAAGTACTATAGTGAGGCTTGTAGGGTCATCATCACTTCACCTTACAACTCGAAACCAAATGAGACTTGCAGTGGACTATCTATAGGGAGACCTATATGACTAGTGTTCGGGAGTGATCCCGATAATGAGGAAACAACTCTCTGATTGTAAAAGAGGCCAGCAGAAAAACTTTGGTTATTCTAGAATATTGGTGGCCTTTTTCTTTGAGAGGGTGCCCGGTTTGAGTCCCGCAGTACCAATACCAGTTCGTTCTCCTCGTCAACCTAGAATGAGTAGGTGGGGGGAAATATTCCTCCACTAGGGAGGTGATGGATCGGTTTAGATTATATATGACGACGACTTCTACTTATGGTGGGAGAAACAACTACCAGCACTGGAATAGTTTCCATATGTTGGGATAAACTTTTGAGGTGACACCGACCTTGTCCTCCCTCCTGGAGGAGCATGGGGAGCGTCAGGTATTTTTGTTTTCAAGTTTTTAAATTTTTTTGAATTTTAGTCATAAAATATATATACATATGTATAAGAGTTTTTAATCCTATAAAATGATCAAATGCAGATATTGGACCAGTCCACCCTATTGAACATCCACGTATGTATGTGCATCTTGTTGCAGGAGAAGATCATGGCTTGATAGGGTTCTTGAGGGGAATCTGGCCAGGATTACCCAAAGAGTACCTCATTAGAGGAAATTTCAACTCAAAATGGGCCTCCTATGGAAAATTAATAAAATAATAGTGAAAATAATAAAATAATATTTATTAATTTTGCAGGAAGAAAAGAAAAAACTACTTTTTTGTTCATATTTTTGACATATCTCCCAATGTTTTTACTCTAATTTCGATCGAGAGAGCTCGCTGGATGTGGAATTTAGTTCTACATACAACGTGTACCCACTTGACATACTTTTGACCAGCCACTCTACCCCAAAAACAAGAAATACCTGAAAAAATGTGATGATGATGTCATCATCACATTTTTTCAGGTATTTCTTGTTTTTGTGGTAGTGAGGCCCATCAAAAGTATTCCAAGTGGGTACTTGTTGGATGCAAAATTTAATTCCACATCCAATGAGCTCTTTCGATTGAAATTTGAGTAAAAACACAAGGAGATATGTCGAAAATATGAACAAAAAAAGTATTTTTTTTATGATACCTATCCCCAAATTTATATTAAAAATTTGTTTAAGAGGTGCTCCCTTTTTTAATTTTAAATCATTTTGATTGGCTAATACATGAT
>LPNX010940595.1:107757-191744 GCA_001517045.1 Pseudotsuga menziesii
GCTATTAGCGCCATCTGTGAAACCTATGAACCACTCGAAAGACATCTGTAGCAACCAACAGATGGTATAAGAACACAAACTGATGAACTATTGTACATAAAATACATACAATAAAATACAGGAAAAAGTGCTAAGCCTAAGCATAGTACTTTTTCAAGTAGAGCCCATTTCTAGGCTCGAGAAGCTTATTGCCCTCGAAATATATTAATTCATATGCACCTTTATTCAAAAATTTTGACATGACATAAGGTCCTAACCACATAGATCGGAATTTCCCTACCCCCAAGGGTTCTTTGTCTTGATCCCATAGCAAGACAAAATCCCCTTCATAAAAAATCCGAGATTCGACTGATTTATCATATTGATTTTTGACCCTATTTTTATAAGCCTTGTTTGCTGTCAGCACATCTCTACACTGCTCATCTAGATGTTCTAAGTGTAACAAACAGTCTTCCAGCTCAGTCGTATCAGGTAACACATGAATAGAAATATTAAAGGAAGGGATTTCACATTCAACCGGGGTTATTGCTTCCACTCCGTGAATGAGTTAAAGGATAGAACCCTGTAGCAGTTTTCACATTAGTCTGATAAGACCAAAGTGTAGGATATAACATGATGTACCAATTGGAATGGGCTGCATTAATAGTGCACTTGAGAATAGTCTTCAAGGTTTTATTTATAGCCTCGACTTGACCATTCGCTTGAGGGTCGAAAGAAGATGAATGCTCTTGTCTAAACCCTAACATAGTGGTCAATTCAGTCATCATACTATTTTGGAAGTGACTACTATGGTCAATGATGATCTCTTTAGGGATACCGAACCATGCGATAATTTGGTTGAAAATGAAAAAAGTTGCAGTTTCCCCATCATCTTTATAGGTTGGCATTGCCTTTTCCCACTTCGTGAAATAATCTACAGCGACAATGATATGTTTGTGCCCCCCAACCGAGACTGGGTTTCCCATCACGTAATCTATCCCCCACTTCATGAAGGGGACCAATGAGATGATGGGAAATAACGAAGCAGGATGCAACCGCATCTCTTCGATGTAAATCTGACAAGGATGATAGTGCTTCATGGCTTCCACACAATCTTTAAAGACCATGGGCCAGAAATAACTGGCACATAATATCTTCTGGGTCATTGCTAACCCAGATAAATGACCCCCACACGCTCCACTATGGGCATCATTTAGGACAGTCTCTGCTTCTTCGTGAGTAAGACATCGATGCAAAATGGAATCTACCCCCATATGATATAAATTATCTCCAATAATGAGGTAGTTTTTGGCATGTAAGCGTAGTTTGCACCATTCTTCCCGCGAGAAGGCTCTAGAGTACTTCAAAGTATGGAGATAGACAAGTATATCTCCATACCAAGGGTCAGAGGTGGAAATCAAAAAGATATGCTCATTTGGGAATGAGTCTTCTTCAATGGCTACATCTTCCTCAATCGAAAATTCTGTGATAAGCTCAGCAAAAACTAAGGATTTTTTGGATTTGGAAGATTGGAAATCTAAGTGAAACTCTTGAAGAATGACTATCCATTTATTGAATTTCCCTCCAACTATTCATCAGGAGAAAAACATATTGGAAGGGATTAACATCTGCCACTACCGTGATCCTTAGTAAGATGTAGTGACGCAACCTCTGAATAGCATACACAGTTACCAAGGCCAACTTGTCAATGAGGGAATACCTAAGTTCAGGTCCAGCTAAAGCATGACTGAGATAGTAGATGACATGCTCTTGGAGCTTATTGTTCTCCTGGACTATTACTACCCCTATGGTTGACTCAGATGCAGCCAGATACAATATAAAATCATGAGAGTAATTTGGTGGGCACAATAATGGTGCCGACAACAAAGCTTTCTTTAATGCCTCGAATGCAAGTTGTGTGATTTCATCCCATAGAAATGGTGTGTCTTGCTTCAACAGGCACATGAAACCTTTAGTGATATTGGCATAATTTATGATAAAACATCAAAAGAAGTTGGACTTCCCTTGTAGGCTTTGAAGCTTCCTGATGGAATGAGGAGGAGGCAGATTTACTATGGTCTCAACTTTCAAAAGATCCACATGAATACCTTTGTTGGAAACAATGAATCTGAGCAGTCTCCCTGACTTGACACAGAAAACACACTTGTGGGGATTCAAGCGAATCTTGTAATATCTGCATTGTTCAAATATTAAACGCAAGTGATCTGGGTGATCAATCCTCTTACGAGAATGTGCTGGCAAATCATCAAGGTAGGTTTCGACAATGGCTTTAATGTCATGAAAGGAAAAATTCATTTCCCGCTGAAAGGTAGCCCCTGCATTTTTCAATCCAAAGGGCATTTTCTTGTATGCAAATGTACCCCAAGGACAGATGAAAGTTGTTTTTTGTTGGTCTTTCAGTTTAATTTGGATTTGATTATACCCATAGAAACCATCCATAAACAAAAAGACATCACTCCCTGCACATGCATCAATGATTTTATCTATGAATGGAGTGGGGTAGTTATCCTTAGGACAGGATTTGTTTAGATCGTGAAAGTCAGTACAAATGCATATAGTCCCTTGATTTTTTTCATAGGAATGGGATTGGATACCCATTCCATCAAAGCTATCGGGTAAATGAAACCGACTTTCAGGCAGTTTTTCAACTTCAGCCTTAACAGCTGCCGCTTTACATGGATTGACAGGTCTCAATTTTTGTCGAATGGGCCTAGCATCAGGTTATGTTCGGATTTCATGCTCAACTATTCATGGATCTATTCCTAGAATATCCTCATATGACCAGGAAAACACGTCATGGAATTCCTTAAACAAGGCCATATAGATTGCAATCTCCTCCGGAGAGCAGTTTGCACAGATGTGTACATTTTCCACAACATTTGGGTTTGCAGAGATGTTGATAGGAATGGTAGCAGAAATGTTTTCCATATTCCCCTCAGAAAATATTCCTTCCCTTGGTAAGGGATTGATAGGTGTATCAACATCACTTGCCAGTATCATATGGAACTCTTGGTTCTCAGTCCTGCTTAACTATGGAAGAAAATAGGATCGATGGTGAATATCTTCGTAGATCTTATCTTATCTGCACATAGCTTCCAGAATGGCTTCATCAGAAGGAAAAACCATATCTAAGTAGTCTCTAGAATGCAAATAGTTCTCCACCCAAGCAGGTAGATAGGCTTATTCCAGCTCCTTTGAGACTGTGAGAGGGACCATAATGGGATCAATAGTGGTATGAATGATAGCTTGATAAGCTACTTCCACTGCTGATAAGGGCACTTCAAGTTCATGGAGGGAAGGAAGAAGCCAAGGATCTGTTCTATCAACAGCCATGGCAATAGACTTCCCTACACTAGTAGAACCTAAATAATTAATTGGAGCTGGAAAATCGAATGTGCCCATCATTGATGCATACATTCTAGCCCCTAAGCTCTCTGAAGCAGGTTTAACCTGATCAACCAATGGCATGGTGGGTTCGTTAGTTTTCATGCGGCCCTTTCAAGTAAAATTGAGTTGGTCTGCAGTAACCAACTTCCCTTCGTGTGGAAACACTACTACCTGAATTATGACCGATGCAATAGCAGACATGGAATAAGTCCAACTTCTCCCCAAGATAAATTTATAATCCAAAGGTGCATCAATCGCCTCTACCTCAACAAATACTACCTTCCCTGCCAACTTTATTTCAAAAGCCGGTAGGATACCATGTGGACGAAATGACCTTTCGTCGAAAGCAGTAAGTAGGGTGTTTGATGGGACTAGCTTTGGAGATCCAAGAGCTTTCTAGCAAGACAGGGACATGACACATGTAGAAGCACCCTCATCGACAAATACCCTTCCAATGGTTTTTCCACCATGGATGACATCTATCTATAAGGATACATGATAAGGTAGGAAAATTTTGACATCAAAAAAATTAAATTTTGCCATGAGGTTCGATGAATCCATGCTCCCAAAGGCTACTAAGAGTGCATCTCATTGGGTAGGACAACTCTATAAAACCTCTAAAGTTGACATCGCACAAGGGTTCTGGGATAAATATTCAACTACAAAGTAGTTGGATACAACCCTAGCATTGGGATTGTGCAAGGTTTTCTTGAAGACACCTTTCAGTATCTTGGGCATAGGTTCAGTAGGTTTTTCAATCGTGAGAGGGTTGGAAGTTTCACCTACTGACTTACCCTTCTTCGAAGCCTCTGTCTCATAGTTCTTGTTCCTAGTCTAGAGTAAAGTCTCGGATCGAACCATGTTGATATAATTAGGGTCAGGAACATTTGGGGTGCCCCCTACTACATTTGAAGCTGAAGTTCAATTCTATCCTTGGGGAAAAGGATCCTTCAGGATAGTTGGTTGTTGGCCTTTTAGCAACTTCTGAGCTTGTTTCATAAGGGGAAATTGATGGGTTAGGTGATCTTCATGGCACAACTTACATGGGAATTTCACCTTATTATTTTCTTTTTTTCCCCCATCAGCATTGTTTGTGGGTTTTTGCTTGTTTTGGTTTCCCTCAACTTTCTTCCCTTTCTTCTTTATCCCATCGGGCTGCTGATTGCCCTTTTGAGAGGATTGTGAAAAAACATTTTCACTATGGGGTGAGGGGGCAGCCTTTGCTGCCTCTGTCATAGAATGTTTGGCATACAACTCATGGAGTTGTTTAGCCAAAGACTCTATAGTGGGAGATTTCACAGAACCAACCACAACATCGGCATGGAGTCCAGGCTTAGGTTTCTCTACATGATGCGTTGGCCTCGATGCATCATGGATGATCTCATATAAAATCCCAGACTAAGAATATATCAATTCTAGCTACTGGGCCCTGAGGATGGCCTCTTCCTCATTGGTCACTCCCGAAGTAGATACATCCTTAGATATATATGGCAATAGGGATTTAAGGAACCATTCTAATAAAAACTTGGGAGGAATAATGGCTTTGATAAGGCTCTTGCATCTTCTCCACTCTTGGATGTGATCCGAAATATGAGTGGCCTTGTCCTGCCAAAAGGTAGGAAACAATTCTATACCGAAATCATATCGGACAGGAAGTTGGAAGTGACTAAGGAATACATTAGCCAAGTCCCAAAAACTATCAAATGTAGCAGAATGTAGTTCAATGTACCATTTTGTTGCGGTACTGTTCAAAATTCTTTGGAACAATCTCAACCGAACTGTATCGTCATTCAGTGAGTTGGAAGAGAACCACAAGTGGAAAGTGGTGACATGAGCTCATGGATCATCACCAACTTTTCCTTCAAATTTTGGGATATTCTAGGGAAGCTTGGTAGGAACGGGTGGCCAGGAGGAGTTATGTATCACATGTGTCTCACCGGGTTGTTCATTAGTTTCGACAAGTCTGGAAAGTTTAAAGTTTATAGGAAAGGGACCTTGGGTCTAACCGAAGCATTAAAAGTACCAACTTGGGGGTTAGAGGGTCTTGGCCCCATGTTTCTAGATGTGAAGGAGGGGTTTCCCCCTACTGTCGGTTGCAAAGTGGTCGGGATACTTTGGAAAGGATTCCACCCATAAGCTAGTGGATTGTTAATGTGTGGTGCAGTGTATGAGGTTTGAGCTGCCCTAGTCAAAGCTGGGGTTTGGAACACAGGAGCAGGTATCACTCCGCTAAAAAGAGAGAAAGGAAAGCTCATGAATGGAGTTGAAACTGAAGTTTGTAAACCTTGACCCTAAGGATTAGGGTTTTCGAACTACACCCCTACATATGTGGGTGTTGGACCTACATATGGAGTGGATGGGGGAATGTGCCCCCCATTCCAAGGAAAAACCTGGACAAATGACAAGGATCCTATAGGACCACTCTGAGCAGTGTGTGCGAAGGAAGTAGGAATAGAAGGTACACTAGGAATTGCAGTGACCACTCCACTAGAATTACCTGCTAAAATTGTGGGAGTCAGTGGTTGAACCACCTGACTAGATGGAGTTAAAGGTGTAGTAGGTATACTTGTTCTAAGGGCACCAACTGGGGGAGTTGGCACCCCTTCATCTGGAGTGGCTGACATGGATGTAGAAGAAATTTCTCTTGCAGTAGACATTAGTCTGCCCAAAGGGACACCAATCACGAGTGAATTGAAAGGATGAACCTGGACGATAATAGGATCGTTTAGTTTAGTTAGAGATGAATTAAAATTCCTTGCAAAATCATCAGGTTGCAAGTCTTCTATCTCAACTATAGTTAAATAAACCTAGTTTTCCCTAAGTTCTGGTTCACCCAGAACTTCACTAACTCCTATCGGTTTGAAAGAACCGTCAGTGTCTAATCTCTGCCTTTGAGGGGGAGGTGGAGGTTTAAATGTAATAAGCAGAGGAAGGTTTTGCAACCTTCGTGACATTTTGACATATTGGTCCTCCACAATTGTAAATTTGACTCTTCACACCCTAAGGTCGGCTAATCATAGACAAACCATAGAGAAATCACTACAAAATTTCCTAAAGTCTCAACAATCACAAGGGGTATAATATATACTTTCCCGAAGAAACTTGAGAGACAGTTTCTTGGCATCCTTGAAGAGGTTATTAGGAACAAGAAGAGGAATTACCCACCACCCTCCTACACTTTCAAAAGGGTTACCTTCCAAGCCTGTCCAAGGTGAACCAGAAATAGCCTTCCAGTTTACATGTGTATAAATCCTAGATGTCAAAGAGACTAAAGGCTACCTTAACTATATCAATAGTTTGGGGAGACAATCGCAATCCTGATTCATACGCATGATTAGGTTAGAAAATCCTGAAACTCTATCTAGGACAAAATCCCCAGATGTGCAAAAACCTTAGTTTATGCTTTGACAAGGAATCGGAGGGTTATCTCCTCAGTCCAAGCCTCCACGCAGCCTCGTGCTTAACTCCCATTTGAGAGGAGCTTCCTAGATACTACCAACATAAATAAGGATTTACCTATTGATTGTCCAACTACCTCTAAATTTAAACACTTGTGGGGAGTTTACACTTCCTATCCCACAAGTCTAGCCTAAGCTAGTAGGTGTATGACCCTATAAAACAAAGCTTACTAATAAATTTTAAATTATAGCGTTCATTTTAAGGGTAGTTCTTAGTTAGAGGATAAGTGGCGTGAATGAATATGATATTATAGACTCTATAAGAAAATTAAAAATGTGCATAAAATGAATTCCAAAACAAATTACAACTACCTAAAACAAGATTTTCTTTTTTGTAAATATGAGCTAATGAAATTTACAACTGAGTATGAGAAGACTAAGACTTATTTTTGTAATTTTTGAAATTTTATTCGAAAATACTGAAAATAAAACTACAATATGCAATTAAAATGCAAATGTTTCAAGCAATATGAAGTATAGCAGACTTGCAAGAAAAATATTCAACCACTTAAGGAGGAGACTTGGCCAAAACCTAACTTGGGAAGAATCAATGAATAAAATCCACTAAAATCAGTAAAGGACAAGTGACAAACTGACACTACTTGAAAGCAGTACAGAGTACAAGGTATCTAAAATCTTGATCACTGACTCATATACACAGCAATGAACATATCACCCAAACAGGAGAACCTACCTCAAATTGCTAAGTGAAAGAAGATTCAAACAATAAAACTCAAAGGATTACTGAAAATCACAAAGCATGGTGTACAAGACTTTCAGATTTACAGGAAGATGCCAGCAACAGAAGACCTTAAAGCAGAGTAAAATGTAAACAAGGTAGGGACAAGAAACCCTACCTAAAATTTTGTCCTGCTACAAGACATATGTGACTGTCTTATAGAGCAGTCCACGTACTGTACGCAACTGTATTATAGAGAAACCCACGTATACAAGTTTATGTACGCAACTGTGAAGCACAACAACCCGTGTACACAACAAATTTTTTTCAAAAAAGAAAAAATAATAAAGGTCTCTAGACACACTACTACAAATCAAATCCAAGATAAACAACCACACACTGAATCAGAACAAAGACTAGGCAGGTATCTATAGGAATAACCCACAACAAGCTGGAATCCCCAGCAGAGTCGTCAGTTTTGTTGTTCAGGATTAAGCACCCTTGTAACCTAGGGTCTGGGGTTACCAACTTACTACTAACCTTGTAGACAATTAGCTTTACCAGAGAATGGAAAGCGAATAGGAAGAAATTCTTGACTTACCCGATTACCGACAGTTGATCCAAGCTTGATCTTCTCCCGCTCCTCTTCTCTCCTAAGCTTCCAGGGATGCACCTCTTTCACCTGCAAAGAGTGAATCCTTCAAGTAATATATCATGCATATATATATTAGAGGTTAGATAAACAATATATCAAACATATAATCAAATACATTCATTAACCACAATACATGAAATAGACTCAACACAAGGTTGGAAGACGAATTCTCTTTATTAACAATCAGTGAATGAGATAAGAGTACAACCTAGCTTCTAAGACAAGTACTCCTCTACAACCAAAGGACTCTGAGTTCTGCAACTCCAATATTTTTGAAGATATACCACTAGCATAACTTTTCTCTCCAATCTTGATTGATTATTACCCACCCCAAGGCCTTTATTTATACTTTGGGAAATAGAGTGGTTTCGAAGGCTGGGGTGGTTGAAATAGTTGGGATAGTTAAGGATTAGGGCCCAACTAATCTCTTGTAATCGTGTTTTATATTTTTTAAATCCAAACTAAGATGTACGCGACTATTAATATAGGCAACCCGCATATGACACATGAGTTGCTCGAAGGAAACCTGCATACACAGGTTGTAATGCAAATAGTCGCCTACAGTACGTGAGTTGCAATGAAGATAGTCACGTACACAACTCAACACTTAGAAAAAATATATATCAAGCTGGTTTAAGGGTAAATGCATCCCAAGTCATGCCCATCTATAGTGCTTTGGAAAACTTCAATCCTAATTTGTCATTTTCTGTACCAACATAAAGAATGTCGGCACTCGGACAGAGAAGTTCCATTTGGGTTGATAACACATAGGCTTCCTCCAACTCATCCTTGATTTTTAGTAACCTCCATGACACTTGTCCTTCTCCTCATCCCTTCATCTTCCTCCAAATTCGAATCGTTGCTAACAAACCCCAAGTGTGCCCTCTTGGAGGATATTTTTAGCCATGAAATTTCATATTGTCATAGGTATGCAATCAGGTATTCAATAATGTCTTAAATTAGGTATGATTTTTCATAGAATCTTCCATCATTGTCGTCATAAAATGCGTGGAATCTCTCTCCAAGTGGCACCTAGTTTCTTCCTAGCCGCTTCCTCTTCCATGGGGAGTTATTCTTCTTCACCTATTGGAATCCTTGGGTTTATGACCTGTTACTTGAAACCTCTTCACCTTCCAAGAACATTCCATTACTCATATTTTTGAATTTTTGGTTAAGTCATCACATGTGTAAGGAATAATCTATCCACCCAAGGTCTCCATGACCCTCCAAATTTCCTCATGAGGCAATGCCACTTTATTTTCTCCAATTTTATTATTTGTATGACCCAATTTAATGCAAAAATGACAAACTAAGGTTCTCTTGGGTCTCATAGCTCCCTTATTGCAAGATTTAATGCCTCCTCCCCAACCTAGGGAACTAGTAGATGGGTGAAACATTGCAAACTAGTAGTCTCATTGGGATGGGGACATGAAAATTCTTGAGATTCAGTAAGGTGGGGAATAGGTTTGTCGCATGGCCTTGTTGAAAAAATAGGGAACATGGTGGAGTGAACCACATTGTGGGTGTATCAATCATGATCAAATATTTCAACGTGTATTGAATTATGCCCCCTGATTTAGGCTTAGTGACTCTTGATGAGGATTCAAAGATTATGTTTTTCGTGGTGGGGGATTTCAACTTGTTGGTGGTTATTTTACGGATGTTGGTAGTTTTGGCATAGGCACGACTGTCTCAAAGCGTAGTCCTGATGGCTACAAAAGGTGTACCAAGACGAGTTCATAATGCACCAGGGGTTTTGATGCAATATGTGGGTATGGTGGCGTTAGGTACCACATAGGGATTCACGAAAAGATGCTCAAGAGGGTTAGCTAAACCATAAATATTGTTCCTTTCACCCCTATGGGAGGGTATAATAATAGTATCTGAAACATGGGGAGCACAGAGGGTCTCAATGTTGGTTCCACTCCATGGCATGTGGCAGGAGTCGATCATGATGCCTTTGGGTTGGGAGACTCATTATTGGATGTTAAAATAGTGAACATGAGATTGTTTGTTGAGGTAGCTCACATTTCAAGTGGGGAGCTTGAATATTCCCCTAGGAGGTTAAAATACGTGTACACACCCAGGAATATTTCAATGTACTAAGGTTGGTTGAATTCACCTACTATGGGTAGGAAATTATTAGGTTTTGTATTGGCATGAGGGTCATAGTAGTTAAGCTAGTAAAGGATGATGATATTCCTATTAAATGGAAATATCATGATGTAGAAGATCAGAGAGGAAACCACCTTCATAGCGTACATGTACCTATGAACCAAGAGGATATTGTAGTCGAGTTGTGCTTCAACTACTTTAATATTGATTGTGATCATTTCCCCCCTATATCAATGGGAACATTCTGGTATGATCCTCATGGTTGAGATGGTGTCTCATCATATGTATAGAGAGGGAAATAAAGCATGGGATTAACTTAGGTGATCCCAAAATTTTGCAAACATTTGAGGGCATGATGAAAATATATGTGCCTCCATCGATGATGCACCAATGAATCATAATGTTTTAAAGTATGACTAGGACTTGGAATGTGATTGATGAGGGAAATCATGGTTCACCTTTGTCAATGTTGAAATTCATGAGATGTAATTTGGAAGGGTTGATAGTTCGAATTGCACTTAGTAATGCCCTTCAATGTGTTGGGAAAGACTGAAGCACTTCTAAGGTGGACATGGCAACTAGATATTGAGCCAAGTCATTCACAATACTAGAATTATGGGTGGTTTTCATATAAGGGCTATGAGAGGTACACCAAAGTGGTACCTTTGGTATCCTCGGGATTTGATATATGTTGGGGTTTGGATCTTAAGAACCCGTTCCAACCATCCTCTTAATTTTGTTAGTATATTTTGTTAGACACATATGCTTTGTAAGTCATCCTGTTAGTATGTTGCATTATCCCACATTCATGGGGAGTAATAGTTGTTTATATTAGAAGGAATCCAAGACTTACTATATAAGTACATGTTAAGGCTAATGAAGGAATCCAAAAGTTAATTTGTATTGAGCTTGCTCAAAGGAGGTTTCCCCATTGAAGTGTCCTGCGATCAATGAAATCTCTTCTATGCTCCATTATTTCTATTATATCGTGTATTTTTCAGTGTTTATTGCAGGAGGTTCTTAACATCTGGTATCAAATAACTTTCTTGGGCTCCCTAGGTGGAATTTCTGGCAATTTTTTTTACTTTTTTTGTGATTCCTGGAGCTGTGATTCTTGCAATAGTGCTTCTTCTTTTCAATGCTATTATTCATTCAAATGAAGGAATAAACCCTATCCTATTAACTATGGGAAGTTCATGGTCATAGCCCTAAAACGCAATGTGAGGAGTACCATAAGAACCCCAAAGTAGCTATCCAATGAGAGGACCTGCCAAGTAAAAAGGGAAATGACCCCTACCTGATTGATTAGTTTCCACCCATGAGGTAAACCAAGAGTTGTCATTTGTGGAAAAAAAGTTATCAATTTTACCTTAGTTGTGGAGTGAGGGGTACTACCCCAATACGCAAGCCGTTAGACAACATTGGTGGTTGAGTGAATCCCCTGAACCTTTAGGAAGCCAAACATACTTGGGTTCCATATCTATTTCTAGTTGATAAAGCGTATTTTTCCAGAGTTTCCATAGATCATCTCCACCAAGTAGAAAAAAATCACTATAACCCCCATAATTCCATTCTGCATATTTCATTCCTTGAGGACCCTTTCCCAAATTCCACTTCTCGAAGCCAAAAATTCCACATTTTTCTATTTTTATGGTTTTCCATAACTTCTTCGATTCTCACCCAATCACCTTCAAGTTTTGCCACAATTTTCGTTTCCTAATTCTTCTTCGTTGTCCCTCTCTAACAAATTTTCCCATTCTTTCACCCCACTTCTGAAATTCGCATTTTCTATTTTCTTGTCCCTTAGAAAGTGTCCAAAACCTAGTCAATCCTCAATTACCCACCCGAGTTTTTCCCAACTCAAATTTTTCCTTTTCTAAAACCCTCTATATTTTTGTTCTTCTACCCATTTCCACAAAAAAAAATCATGCTTATGGTTTTCACCCATGCAGGATCAAATAGAAAAATGGAAGAAGAACTTGTTGTCCTCAAGACCAAATTCGAAGATATGGATACACTATTTATCGGTCTCCATCTTCAGCATTCAACCATGACCAACTGACAAGAGCCTGATTCTTCTACAGATACTGGCTTCTCCTCTTCTAGCAACTTTCATGGGCTGAAGATTGATTTTGCTTGCTTAAATGGTGATGATATGACTGGATGGATTTACAAGGAAGAATAATATTTCAGTATACATAACACTTTTTATGTCAATAAAGTCCCACTTTCATCCTTTCATTTGGAACATAAATCCCTTCAATGGTTCCATGGGTACATCAACTCACATACAGCCAAATTGGACAAAAAAATTTCCAACTCCTTTTGCAATGATTTGGCCATAGTACTTTTCATGATTTTACAAGAACACTCACCAAACTTCGCCAAACTGGCACGGTGAGGGAGTATCAGGCAGGATTTGAGAAACTGGTCAATCACACAGAAGGATTTCCTGATGCATTCTACAGGAGTTGTTTTATCAATGGTGTGAAGGATGCAATCCAATCTAAGGTTAAAATGTTCAATCCCAACACAATGATGGAATCCCTAGGGTTGACTTAGTTGACGGAGGACAAGATCATGTCTCAACAACCCTCCAAATCCACTTTTGTTCCATTCAAAAATATAGTTCCCCAACGACCTCCAATTCTGCTAGCTCCTAGAACCACTCCCATCAAGAATTTGTCTGAAGATGAGATGCGAGAATGTAGGGAAAAATGGATTTGTTATAATTGTGACAATAAATTCACTCAAGGACATTGATGTGCTAAGAAAAACCTCTATATATTCGATTTGGATTATCTGCCTACACCTGAAATGTTTTATGATGCTCAGGATCTAGTAGATGTTGAGGGTGACATTCAGCAACTTCCTGTTGACCTTCCTTCTCAAGATGACTAGCCAAAGACATATCTCCATGCATTAGCTATATTCACCCCCCCACAAACCATGCGGGTCAAAGGTTTCTTCAAAAAACTCCCTCTTACAATACTCATTGATTCTGGTAGCACTCATAACTTCATTGACCCCAGGATCACCAAACAGGACGATTGTTTTATTCATCCTTGCTCCATATTTGAAGTCATGATTGCCAATGGGGGAACCTTACCTTGCAAAGGGAAGTTTCATAATGTTCAAATCTGTATTGGGGATTATAACTTGCACTCTGACATGTTTTCCTTTCCCTTAGACAAATGTGATGTGGTTTTGGGCGCTCAATGGTTACACACACTTGGACCCATTTTATGGGATTTTGTTGAACTTTGGATGTAGTTTTCAGTCAATGGGAAAATTCTCTTAGAAACATCACTTCACATCGCATGGAAAATATCCTTAATAAGAGTTCACATGGTGTCATCGCTCAGTTCCATTTCATTCAGATGCAACCTTTAGCGGTCTCAACTACTCCCTTAGATCTACAACAAATTTTGAGTCTATGTGCATGTGTGTTTGCTAAGCCAGTGGGATTTCCACCTTCAATACCAGAGGAACATTGTATTCCACTCCTTCCTGGAAGCGTCCCTCCTAAAATCAGGCCCTATTGCTAACCATTTCACCACAAGACATAGATCGAGATGCTTGTTCTAGACTTAGTGAAGCAAGGTGTTATTCTCCCTAGTGCCAGTTCCTTCTCTTCACCAGTTCTTCTTGTCCAAAAAAAAGATGGGTCATGGTGCCTTTCAATCAAATTTCAAGCACTTAATCACATCAAAATAAAGGATAAGTTTCCAGTTCCTATTGTTGATGAGATTCTGGATGAGCTCCATGGTGCTCATTTTTTCTCCAAGTTGGATCTTCGTTCTGGGTATCACCAAATTCGGGTTCATGAGGATGATATCCCTAAAACATCTTTCCGCACACATGATGGCCACTATGAATTTTTGTTCATTCCATTTTTCCTCACAAATGCTCCTTCCACATTCCAAGCATTGATGAATAAAATATTTCGGCCCTACTTGCGAAACTTCATTCTGGTCTTCTTTGATGATATCCTCATCTATAGTGAAACATGGGCTGAGCATATCCAACATCTGGATCTTGTACTGCAACTTTTCTGTGATCATCATCTCTGTTCCAAACACTTTAAATGTGTTTTTGGGAAGAAGGAAGTATAGTATCTCGTACATATTATTTCAGCACAAGGTGTTCACATCGATCTTGCCAAAATAGATGCCATGAAAAATTAGTCACATCCTCAGACCCTAAAGATCCTTTGTGCGTTTTTGGGAATGAGTGTCTACTACCACACGTTTTTCAAGGATTATGGGAAGATTAAAGCTCCATTAACAACTCTACTAAAAAAAGGATGCTTTTACATGGACACCCAATGTCGAGTGTGCATTTGAAAAACTGAAACAACCTATGTGTACCACACATGCTCTAGTTATGCTTGATTTTTCCAAGCCCTTCACTATTGAGAGTGATGCTTGTGACAATGGACTTGGTGTTTTCCTCCTTCAAGATGAACATACCATTATGTAAACCAGAAAATCCCCTTCCGGTAAGAGCTTATCCACATCTACATGTGAGAAGGAAATCATGGCTATTTTGTATGCAGTACATAAGTGGCATCCATACCTCGTAGGGAATCATTCCTGCATCAAGATCGACCACCAGAGTCTGAAATATTTCTTGGAACAACGGGTCTCATGCCCAACACATCAGAAATGGGTTACCAAAATCATGGGCTATGACTATGAGATCACTTATAAGAAGGGTAATTACAATCTTATGGTGGATGCTCTTTCTCGCACATTTGATGATCATGCTTCTCTTTCATCTATTTCTATGCCTATTACAAATTGGTTACAATCTGCTTAGAAAGGCTATGTCAATGGAACTTCCTTATCTAAAATCATCAAACAGTTGGTCAGTAATCCTTCTAATGTACTGTTAACACAAAACCTGTCGACAGGGGTCCACTCTTTGTCGACATCCAAGAAACTGTGATCTCCCTGAGCACTGGCCCAGACAAGTTTTACCCCATCTGGAAACACCTACAAATCAAATGAAGTCTCAGCCAAGATGTTCAAGGGAGATCTGTTGGAACCAAGTTTCCACAGTATGAAGGAGGATCATGCATCTACTTGTCAACTCAACGCATCATTATTTAACATATCTAATTATTTAGGTTATGCATTAACAAAATCATGTCATCATTTAGTGGATCAGATCAATGTACCTAGATCCCAGCAAATGCATCGAAGCATAAATGGATCTAACAGTATATCATCATTCATAGTAGAGAAACATCGCATGATTCATACATACACATCGCATTCACATTTGGATCGCAGAAAACAGGAAAACAGGAAGATAGAAAAAGATACAATGGTTCTGCTTAATCTTCATAATATCATATTAACCTTCGCAGAAAAACACATATTCTTTAGCTAAGACACACATATCCAAAGTAGTTCTTCAGTATCTAAGAATCTGAAAAGCTCCAAGAATACTTAACACTTGCAATTCTACATCTATAGGCTTTCACCTTTACATTGGTGGTCCACTTAAGCCAACTGCCTAACTACTTCTTAATAGAATCTACCAAATAATGACCACAATCCACATAATGCAGTCCAAATCTACAAAATATGACCAAAATACATAAAATATAGCTAATCTACCTTGTGCACCATTTTCCACCTTGTGCGAGATATTTGACCTTACGCAACATCCATGATGTTGTGCAGCTAACTTACCCCAAAACTTCCTACCAACAGGCCCACAACACAATCTTGTGGATGGCCCTCGAACCACGTCAGCTGGAAATAGTGTATCCATTGATCTTTACCTTGAATTCCTCATGTTGTTGGGTAATTTCCTTGACTTGTTCTTTGATTTTCTCATTAGTCTCTCGAATTTCTATCACTTCATGCTCTAATGGGTACTCGGTGATATTTGCTATGACATCCTTTCTTCCCTCCTGAACTTCTTGCAACATCGAAACTACCTTTATTGAGAGCTACGCACGAATATTAAAATTCATCTAACTATGAGATATGCATATATTAATGATCCCTGGCCTTTGCAACTCACTGCTGTGAGTTATTTAGTTCTATGGCCTTCGTGATCTGTACGACTAGAGGAATTGATTCAAGAGACGTCTTCAATGTTTCCAACTGCCCCTCGGCCTCTTGCAACTGTGTGGTTAGTTTCTCCAACTGTGCATATTGAACTACACTTCCCCAAAATTGTGTATTCATGTCAGTTACTTGCTTTGCTTCTTGCTACATTTCCTATAGCTGCGTTGTGAAGTCGTCAATGATGCTTTTCCTCTCCGCAAATTTATCCAGTGGTGTGTCTATATGTACTGAGTCCTATAAGTATGCATTGTTGCATTGTAATTGTGTAATGAAGGCCCCAATCCACTCTGCTTTTGCCTTTGCATTCAAACTTGTCGTGCTCCTAAGTATCTTTTGACAAGCAGCAGAAACTGCCTGCTCCAAATGCACCCGGTTGTCCCATAGCTACATTTTCTCTACAACTAGTCAATCCTGCTCCTTCTTGAGCTCCAAAATATCCTTTGTTTTCTCCTCTTTTAGTAGTTCTTTTTCCTTCTACAATTCCTCAATCTCTTTATGTGCTTCAACCTATTTCTCCTATGAATTCAAGAAGCAATCATTGATTACTTGCTCCATGTCCTCCAACTCCTGATTGGTGACCCTCTACATGTGCACTAACGTCTATGTCGATGGTGCATTGATCTCCATTGACAGATGCTGCAATTGTTGAAGTGAGGCATTGAGGTCCTTACTATTGGTCCCAATCGCATGCGGTGGAATTTTCACATTTTGAATCCGTGTCCCAGTGTTGTTCGAGCCAACCTTCTACACAGTGGTTGCCTCTGGTACCTTATTCAAAACTGCATCAATTAAAGATTCAAGGTGATTTTTTACCTCACCAAATCTGTCTGTCGCTTGTTGAATCATTTGAACTCCCACTGCATCAGTTCTTGTTGTAATGACCTCAATGATATGACTCAATTTCTCTTCAGTCATTGGTACGTTGTTGTTGGCTGCACCTAGATCCCGCCTCTTCTTCATAAGAGATTCCTCAAATAGCCGATCTACATATGAATCCATGGGGGTTAGCATTGACACTTCATCGGAGTCATGATCACTTAGTGGGTCAGGCAGAGGATCCACTGGTGCATCAGCTAGTGGACCCTTCGACACTTCCTCAATGCTAATAGGCTAGCACCATTCCTAGGGCCAATCAACATTAAAAGTCTCCATCTGCACGTCAGAAACCTTATATGTTTTGGGTACCCATTGTTTATCCTGGTCTCACCATGCCTGCACATGAATGACAGGAGGCCCAATCACAAACTGAATGATTCATTTGTATTTGACCATGTTGGAGACATTTACCACCTTACACACTCATTTTGGTCAATTTGGCCTAGTTAAACCACTATCCTAAGTATTATTGACCTAATTGACATTAGTGGAGCATTAAATGTCATCATCTAGATCACACCCACACCTACCTTCAGTCAAGAAGGCTAACTTAGCCCTCTCCTACATTTAGGGAGGCTAACTGGAGCACTTCGGGGGTGATCTGAGTGTCATTAATGCACTTTATTGCTAACTAATGGTTACAAATAGTTAAACAGGGTAGTGAAGGAACCTACCTTCATTAAATTGATTATTTAATGATTATTTAATGAACTAGAGTCAATAGGGGCAACTCCAACCACTTCTGATGTTCAGTTACACTTCAGTTAACCTCATCGGGGTTCATTGGAGTCATTGAAGTGCTACCACTTGATGGTTGGATTGATGTGACATGTGTCTGATCTCTTTTAGTTAAGACTCAGTCATTTATTACACTCTGACTTCAGTTAGGGCTCAGTTGATTCAATTAGGGTTTTGATCAGTGGTTAACTTGAGTCTTGACTGTGGTTTACATTCAGTTAAGCTAGACTCACTCATTCAATTCAAATGACCTCCTTAGGAATTCAAATTTCTTTGTCATTCATGCTTGCAGCATGACATTGTATTGTATTACTCATTCTTTGTGTGAATATACAGTGTGGCTACTCATTCTGTAGCTCTTTTTCACCATTTTCATGAATTATTGTCATTAATCTATTGATGAGACTGTGTTTAGTCCCTATATCACTGTGCAAGTTTAATATGGTATCATAGCTCACGGTGGGATGAAGCTCAATCTCTCAAAAACAAGCTTTTTGATAGATTTCTGCATGAAAATTGAGCAATAGTTCAAAAATCCAGCACTGCACCAAAAACCAAGGCTTACCACTTAATATCCCAAGTAAAGAACTTGTTGATCAAGCTTACTTGATTGACTATGCTGGGTGTGATGAAAGCCTAAAATGTGTAGGCTGTCTAACCTTACATTGCCCTTTTTGTTGTGATTTTCAGGTTTTCTATAGGTGAAGCATTCACTCTAGCAGATCCAGATGGCCTCCTTAGTAGATCTTTTAACTCCATACAATTTCCACTCATGGAAAGGAGACATGGAGATTCAGCTATGACCCAGAGGACTCTATAGAGTCACCATTGACACTGAACCTAAGCTTGGTTCTGCTATAGACAAATCAATATTCTTGAACAAGAAGGATGAAGCCTTCAGATTCTTGTGCCTCTCTATTTCCCGGGATCTTCTTTCCCATCTTTTGGGATTGAACACTCCAAAGGAAATATGGGACAAATTGGAAACCCTATATGGAAATCAATATGACTTGAGAGTTTACCAGCTCAAAAAATGAATTAATGTCTCTCCAGCCTTCTAATTTCGAAACATTGAATGACTTTTTTAGAAAGTTTAAGCACATTGTCTTACTCTTTAAGCAATACAAAGTGGAGAAGAAGGTGGATGATCAGCTCATCCTCACCATACTCTCCAAACTTGGAGCTGATTATTCAGTTTTTGTTTCTACATTCTGTGCGGGGAAGCTCACAACCCTTGGATGGAAGATGCCTACACTTAATTCCTTCATTGAGTCCCTAACAAGTGAACATGATAAGCTTGTCCAGATGGGGATCATCAGATCCTCCCATGATCAATCCCTCCATGTATCAGGGCCCAAATATTTGAAGGGTAAAGGAAAGCAACAGAAGAACCCATAAACTAAATTTGATGCTCCTACTCCTAGAGTTGAAAACCAGTAGCATGATGAGTCTTCCGGCTCAAGGAAGAAAAAAGGAAAATGGCACCATGGAAAGGAAAAATCCAAGTGTTCATACTGCGAGAAGGGATTCCACCCTAAACATGCATGTGTGAAAAAAAATCTTGATGAAGCTACATCTCTCCTTGAGAGAAATGACATCAATCGTCCGAAAATCTTTCAGAGGAGAGATCAGCGAGATCGGGAACCACAGCATGAAAAAGGTCATGCCCTCATGGCAAGCACTTCGAAGTCCAATGCACTCTTGATTGATTCTGGAGCTTCGAACCACATGATGGTTGAAGGAGACTCCTTTTCATCCTTGGAGACCAACAAATCCATCCCCATCCACATGGGAGATGACTCCACCATCATTTTAGAAGGACAAGGTACGGTTGATCTTGAGAATGGCTATTTTTCAAATGTTTTGTATGTACCATCTCTGGAATCAAATATCCTTAGTTTCTATCAGATGACACATACTGGAGTGCCTAAGAGAGTTTCTTTCAGCCGAAATTATGTTGAGATAATGGAGCTTGCATTTGGGAAACTCATTTCTAAAGGTATTGCAAACCATCATGCAAGAGCCTATGAGTTCTCCCACTTTGTGTCGGATGAAAACCCCATCGCTTTGCTAACTCATGGAAATGAGGTTAGTAGGATATGGCATGAAAGTTTTGGCCATATAAATTTAAAATATTTGCATAAATTACAAAAAAAATCCATGGTTGAAGGCCTCCCGGTCATCAAGGCAACCACCGGAAATTGCAAGGGCTGTGTGATTGGAAAATACCCTGAGCACAAGTTCGATCGGGGGAAAGCAAACCGATATACACGCATATTGAGGCTGATACATTCTGATATCAGAATTCTTATTCCTATCACATCCATGAATGGATCAAGGTATCTTTTGAATTTTATTGATGATTTTTCAAGGTACACATGGGTCTTCTTTCTCAAAAGGAAGTTTGAAGTATGTGAAAAAATTTCTGAATTGAAGGCCTTGATCGAAAATGCCTCTGGGATTAAGATCAATATATTGAGATCTGATAATGGAGGGGAGTATGTCACTAATGAGTTTCTGTACATATGCTCCCAAATTGGTATTCAGGTCCAACATTCAATTCCCTACACTCCCCATCAGAACAGAGTAGAAGAAAGGAAGAATCGGTCTCTCAAGGAGATGACCACCTGCATGTTGGAATCAAAGAAGTTGGCTGAAAATTTGTGGGCTGAAGCCATGCATGCTGCAGAATAAATTCAGAACAGGGTGCCACACTCATCTATGAAAGGGAAAACCCCTTTCGAATCATACTTTGGACAGAAGCCGGATGTGTCGAACTTGCGGGTGTTTGGGTCCACTGCATGGGCCCGGATTCCACTTGATAAAAGAAGGGCTTTGCAACCACAAAGCATAGAATGTATGTTTATTGGGTATCCTGATGAATCAAAAGGATTCAAGCTTCTGGATATCAAAACAAAATAGATCATCATCATTGAGAAGTGTCAAGTTTGATGAGCCTCTTCAGGAGGTGGAACTAGTGAAGGAGAAAACTATCGATTTTCCTTCCTATTCTACTGAATATTTGGATGATGAAATTGGGGGTGATGACCTTGATTTGGATCCTATAATTTCTGATATCAGTGTGAAGTAATCATCAGATTCTAAATCAGAACTTGAAGTACAAAATCATCTTCCCACATGGGCCCGACAGACACTCTCCTCCGCAGGAGATAACATTGGAAATTCAGATGATCCAAGGAGAACCCGGTCTGATTTACAAAGAGCAGGTGTTGTGCTCTCTTGTATTGATAATTTGATGTCTGAAACTTGCTATTTGATGATTAGTTCAGACCCAAAATCCTACTACCATTATCGGAAGGATACGAGATGGCAAGTTGCCATGGATGAAGAGATGAATTCTCTTCAGAAAAAACACTACTTGGGAGCTAGTTTCTCTTCCTCCGGGAAGGAAATTGGTTCATTGCAAGTGGGTGTTTCAGACCAAGGTTGCTGCTGATGGAAGCACATGCAAATATAAGGAAAGGCTGGTGGAAAAAGGTTTCTCTTAGGTCCAAGGAGTGGACTACCATGAGACCTTTGCACCGGTTGCAAAAATGGACTCCATCTGCCTAGTTTTGGCAATTTCAGCATCTAAGCACTGGGAAGTGCATCATATGGATGTGTTGCAGCTGCAACTGTTTTCCCAAATTTTTGAAATTTTGGACCCTCCTTTTTTATTTTATCTTTCCTGGGAGTGTTTGGATTCCTAAACTCTGTTTTTCACTGTTATAAATTTGGATTTTAAGGTTGATTGTTTTTCTTTCATCTCAGAAGTTGAATGACCTAAAAAACTGCCAATGCTTTGACCGTGGAACTTAGCAATTTTCCATTGTTTAAATTTTTCTCTCTATCGGAAGACTATTCATGTTTGATTTGGAGTTTAGTTCCCTACACGACTGCCGTTGTAGAAACTAAATGATGATTGTCTCGATGGAAAGCTTGGTTTTCACCGATGCACTTTATTTCAATCGACGTTTTTTTTGGACGGTTGGCGGTTTCATTTTATCATGGTCACGGAGCCCATAGCTTTACTATTGACGGTTCCATGGTTTTTATTGATTCAGACCTTTAATTGATTTAATTTCTTTTCTCCATCAGAGTTGTTTATGACTATTGGTTGGAGGGCTAGTCCTTATGATCTCCACCGTTGCGGCTGCTTTGACAACTATCTACCTGTTGTTAGTGTTTCTAATCACCAATACTGTGGAGACGTTTAACATTAAAGGGATCCGATGCTGATTGAATTAATAGTCTCGCGGGACCCATAGTCTGTTCGTTGTCTGCCATTGCGGCTATGAATAGGACTTTTCCTTCGTAATCATTAGAGTTTTTGATTGCCAGTGATATTTCCTATTTCGCGAAGGTGGTAGTAAATCTATCTTCCGTCGTTGCAGATGCGTAATGAATTTTATCACAGATGATTAGTATTTTTGAGCTCCGACCATTGGCTTTAGATTTGACAGCTAGCCATGTTTTTATGTTGACCACGAAACTTTTAGTCTGACAAAGGCCCGCCATTGCATTTGTGAATGGGACTATCCTGCCGATATGTTTATTGATTAGTGGTTCTTATCCCCGACACTTATCATTAAAAGTATCCGATGTCATTTGACTAATTAATACCATGGGAATTTTAGTCTATTCGTTGTCCACCCTTGCGGCTATGAATAGGACTATGCTTCCGGGGTCCTTAGTTCTTTCGCTCGCCGATGTTTTTATGTTGATCGCAGAAGCCGTTGTTTGTATGGTTTTCGTTTTTGCGGCATCTTAATGAACTAATTGTCCGATGCTATGGT
Organism: Pseudotsuga menziesii; assembly: GCA_001517045.1. Classification (NCBI taxonomy): domain Eukaryota; kingdom Viridiplantae; phylum Streptophyta; class Pinopsida; order Pinales; family Pinaceae; genus Pseudotsuga; species Pseudotsuga menziesii. The sequence continues at coordinate 130,548 of LPNX010940595.1, forward strand.
ATGATCACCCATAGAAGTGGATTATCTTCCCGATGCTTAGTATGGCAGAGATTTCCCATGGATGCTGGTCGAGTCAGGGTTTTTTCTGAAAGGAAGAGTGCAGCTTGGGTTTTGGGCTTTGAGGAATGTCAGTTACATGCTTTCATTGGAGGGTTTCATTTTAGTTCAGATGCGGTCTGGATTGGGAGGAAGAATTTGTTCAATCGGGCATGTGTTTTAGTTTTGAGCAGGGGTTTAAGCACAAACTTGCAGGATTTTCTTTTTCCTTGACATTCTTTATTTTTATACATTAATACTGTGTATAGTTTATTCTACATAATGGATGTATTGATACAGTTTTGTGTCACTTTGTTAAATGCTAAATGGTCTAAATCTTCTATTTTCATGACAGGATGTTTACCACAAGTAGGATGTGTTTAAAAGACAAAGTAGAAGGGAGGCAACAAGGAAGAAATTGACTAAAGAATGAAGAAGCATAAATAGAGAAATGAAGAAGAGAGTCAAGTTTGAGCTCAACAGGCTCTAGCAGGGGACTAACAGATTACTGAGCAAGAAAAAAATAGGGCCAGCGAATTTAATAACAATTGAGGCCCAGGAAAAGTTTATCACTGATCAAGCTGGTCTCTCGTTATAAAAAGTGCTATTAATTTTTAATGAAATGTAATGTATTGCCTAAATCATGAGCACTCACGAAAGGACAAAATTGTGAGGTTAAACGGTGGAGGAGCCCAAAGGTCACCGAGGGGCATCCCAAGAGTTTGCTTGTAGTATAAGTATAGGAGAGTTAGAGAGAATTTGGGACTTTTCCCAGTTAGATTTGTGAAGACATATTGTAAGAAGAACTATTTCCTTTTGCAATAGATAATTACAATTTTCCTGTTGGAGAAAGCTTGGTGGAATGTTCAAATGTTGTGCTATGGATTTGTTGAAGAGGAACTATTTCGTTTTTAGCTTTATGTCCATTAACTGTGAGATCATTCTAAATCTTTGAACCTATGTTCTTGTATGAATGTTCTCTAGTTTATTTTATGAAAATTTCCACTATGAGTAATGAATGTTGTTCATAAACAATTGGATATATGGTTGTTCAAATATCTTTAAATGTTCATGTGTTTTGAAAGAAGTATCATCTATTTGTGATTTTTCATAATGCATGTACAAAATACATTACTCATTAATAAATGATAATCTTGCTCCCTAGGGATAGGTTAAGTAGTTAGTTTTAATTTCTTGATGTGTGTGATTTAGATGCGAGAGAGTTTAAGACAAAAGGTAAGAACCTGCGCATCACATTGTGACCGCTCCTCGTATTCTCTATCAATCTGCATTTTAGATAGGCACTTGCATGTCATACTTAAAACTAAAAACACAAAAATATACACGGTGGACCGGGCCGCAACTGGTAAAATATATATATATTTTTTTACTTGACCTACGGTAGCCAGACCGCAAACCAGACGGATTCCCTACACCAAACAGTCACGGGCTAGTTGGGAACGTTGACTGGGGAGAATACCTTGCTGTTGTTGCCTTTGAATTTTCAGGCCTCAACAATTTCTAGTGCTAGAAAGAGGGCCGCCAGTCCATGGATGGATGAGGAAACCCATTTCCTCAAAATTACTCCTCCAGTGATAGTTCTAAAATCAGTTTGTTTCCCAATTCAAATCTTGAAGAGAAGTGGAAGGAACACTTGTACTCTGTTGATAATGAAGTTGTTAATGATCTGAGAAGACATACCAGGGCTTATGTAAAGAGTATTGGAGGATTACCCATTATCCTTGATTTACCCCGAAGAGAGTACAAGAAGAAAGACCATCCCATCTTGGAAGATTCAGTGTTGGTTGGATATTTGGAAAAGTTGGTAGAAGTAGCATTACAGGAAGTTGTTCAGCCTTTGAATCAAGTAGGCCCAAATACACCTTAGGGTTCACCTGTTCATTCACCACCTCATTCTCCACCCAAAATCATGGCAGGTGTAAACGCAAATCAGCCACCCAACCCACCAAATCCAACACCTGCTTGGAAATCCAGATCACCTTTAAACCTAACACCTCCTTTACATGACTTACCTCAGGCTTTTGAGAAAATGCTGCCCAAATTTGACCCAAGTGAAAATATTTTAGTAGATGATCACTTGCAAAGCTTTTACTTGGCCATTGAAGGATTAAGGGCCAGAGAACACGAAGATGTAGTCTGCAGACTTTTTCCACATACCTTGAAAGGGGCAGCAGCTTCTTGGTATTTTTCTCTGCCTGTAAACTCAATCCCAGACTGGGATACTTTTGAAAGAATATTCAGAAATAAATATGCAGCCCAGAAAACTCATGCAGCACTAATTAAAGGGTTATGCACTTTGAAGAAATAAAGAAACGAGAAAGTGCATAGTTTCACCCAGAGGTTTGCTACTTATCTTAAGAATTTTTCTGCAATTGATGAGCCTTCTAATAAAGTTCTGATTGAGTACTATACTTCAGCTCTAGGGCCTGATTTGGCCATGTTTTCCAAAATGAAAGCCAAGCCTACATTGTCAGAAAATTATGAAGAAGCTGAGAGGGTAGAAGCTGAAAAATAGAGCATAGAAGATTATTCTGAGCCTAAGGAGGAGTAGTCACATGACCTTGAAGGAATGTTGAGAATGATACAGAAACTATCTAACAGGGTGATAGATTTGGAAAAAGAGAAGGAGGCTCAGAAAGCATATAAGCTTTACTATGAAAGGAGAGGAGACAACAATCAATCTAAACCTCCTCCACATAGTCCCGCATCAATGAACCTAACAGAGGTAGGTATGGATAACTTTTGCACCTTTTACCAGCAGCCCCATTATGAAAAAAAAATTCCTCAATGGATAAATTCAATGACACTAGTAATGAATCAGTTGTTGGACTCTAAACTAACAGAGGCTAATGATGAGGAAGAAAAGGATGATGCCACATTTTTATGGGACTGTGTCTCAATTTTTGATACAGAAGACGAAGGTACCCTGAAACAGGAGGAGATGTCGAAAACAAATGTGACAAATAAAAGCCAATATTTGTTAAACAAAGACAATTCAATACTTCCAAAGATTAAGAAATTTCAAGACAATATGAAGAAAATACAGAAGAACAACATAGATGCTGAAATACCTAAACTTACCATTAGCAGTCAAGATCCGAAACAAGTCAACATTGAAGACAAAGTGGGAAATGTCAAAGAAGACCTCAAAGTACCTGAAGAACCAAAGGAAGAATTTCCCACCAACAACCAACCTGTAGAAGAGATTGTTGAAGTAAGTGTGGGAGGTAAGACTAGGTTTAAAACCCCACCATTCCTTCTGACTTTGGAGATTTTAAACCATAATGTGCACAATTGTCTAGTAGACTCTCAGTCATCAGTAAATGTTATGCCACTTGCATTCTACAAAAATATTAATGGACAACCTAAACCAATTGACTAGCAGTTTACTCAGTTAGACAGGACCAATGTGAAAGTAGTCGGGGAAATGGAGGATGTCCTGATTCGATTGTCTACAAATAAAAAGATATGTCAACACATTGATATTGTAGTAGCAGACATACCTGATGGCTATGGACTGATTTTGAATCGAGACTGGTCAGCAAGACTAAATGGGTATTTTGCTTCAGATTGGTCACACTTGTGGTTGCCTCAGAAGGGAAGTCCAAACCAGATTAAGATATTAAGAGATCCCCACATGAAGCACAATGTTACACAATTGGAAGAAAAAAATGAATCAGCGAATTATGTGTTTTTAAATTATCTAATTGAACTAGAACCGGGAAACTACCAAGCGAAAGAAGCTAGCAGTACATCAGACACGCAGCCCGATCTCCTTCGGTTTTCACGGGCTAATGAGATTGATTGTAAAATAGTAGTTTCAGTTTGAAATATAGTTTTTTCAAGACCAGTAGATGTAGTTTTTGATAATAGGTAGGTCTTTCTCATTTTGTAGTCAAGCCTAGCCCCTTAACTTACAAGTTGTCTGATTTACAGGGGTGGGCAGAGGACTAACCAATTAGTGGTTTAGTTCTCAAATTTTATTTTTCTTGGTTTTTATGTTTCTTGATTATCTTGTACATAAATAAATTGATTTGGTTGTTTATTTTGATTTATTTTATTTTTGTTTTGATTTAGTCTAGATTTTGATTGATTTCAATAAAAGGAGGCAAACTTTTGGTTGCATGGAGAGCATTAGAATTATGGATTAACTAAAATCCTTGATTATGAGACTGTGTACTATTGTGTTATCTGAAATAATTTCTTCTAGTTTAATAGTTTTCCTAAATGACTATGAACACATTGAAGTCCTACTTAATCCTTGTAAAATAACTCAGGATCAAAAGTATGGAATACTCTTTCGAGGCTCCATCCATCTCACATGTAAAATGTCCTAGGGGGTGACAGCAAAAGACCCACAGAAAGGAATCAGGGTAAACAGTATATTATATATAAATGATCCCATGCCAAGAATTGAAATCCAAAAGGCAGATAAGAGTAAAAAAAAAAAACTCCTGCGAAAGCAATAGGTACCAAAACAAAGTACTGAATCATTTAAGTACAAAATTGCCAAAGTTCTTCTCCATCCGTGAGCTGAAAGTCAAATGCATCTCACACAAAAGGACACTATGGATAGAGGAGCCTGAATACAAATTTCAGAAATAAAGGCGTGCAGGAGGACTCAAAGAACAAAAAGTCCAAAAGCACAAAAAAGTGCAAAATGGCATGGGAATGAGGAACAAATGAATATTTTTGTTTACCATATGTTACAATCCTGTGGTGTCCAAGTTGGAAGCTACCTAAAGACAGAGGTAATAAATGAAACTCATCTTCCTGGCCTCAAAAGAGTTATCTTGACTTGGAAATCTTGGTTTCCATTCTCCTAAATTGGACTATCATCAATGATTAAAAGTACATATATTTTCCATTTGAGAAATCCAGACATCTAGAAGAATTCAACATGCTGGTTTTATTGTCAAACAGTCTGTTACTTAAGGAAGAAATTGTCCAGAGATCTAGGTTCACCAGGTAGTCGCCAATTGTTAAAGCTGCAATTGTTTTCCCAAATTTTTGAAATTTTGGACCCTCCTTTTTTATTTTATCTTGCTTGGGAGTGTTTGGATTCCTGAACTCTCTTTTTCACTGCTATAAATTTGGATTTTGAGGTTGATTGTTTTTCTTTCATCTTGAAAGTTGAATGACCTAAAAAACTACCAATGCTTTGACTGTGGAACTTAGCAATTTTCCGCTTTTTCAATTTTACTCGCTATCGGAAGCCTATTCATGTTTGAGTCGGAGCTTTAGTTCCCTACACACCCACCGTTGCAGAAACTAAATGATGATTTTCCTGATGGAAAGTCTGGTTTTCACCGGTGCACTTTATTTCAATCGGCTTTTTTTTTGGACGGTTGGTGGTTTCATTTTATCATGGTCGTAGAGACCATAGCTTTACTATTGCCGATTCCATGGTTTTTATTGATTCAAACCTTTCATTGATTTACTTTCTTTTTGCCATCATGGCTGTTTATGACTATTGATCGGAGGGCTAGTCCTTATGATCTTCGTCATTGCGGCTGCTTTGACAACTATCCACCCGTTGTTAGTGTTTCTAATCGCCAATACTGCAGATACTTTTAGCGTTAAAGGGCTCCGACACTGATTAACTTAATAGTCTCATGGGACCCGTAGTTTGTTCACTATCCGCCGTTGCAGCTATGAATAGGACGTTTCCTCTGTAATCATTAGAGTTTCCGATCGCTAGTGATATTTCCTATTTCACGGAGGCGGTAGTCAATCTATCTTCCGTCGTTGCAGCTGCGTAATGAACTTTATCGCGGATGATTAGTAGTTTTGAGCTCCGACCGTTGGCTTTAGATTTGACGGCCACCGATGTTTTTATGTTGACCACAGAACTTTTAGTCTGACTAAGGCCCGCCGTTGCATTTGTGAATGGGACTATCTTGCCGATATGTTTATTGATTAGTGATTCTTAGACCCGACACTTATCGTTAAAATTCTCCGACGTCGTTTGACTAATTAATACCGTGGGACTTTTAGTCTGTTCACTGTCCTTCGTTGCGGCTATGAATAGGACTATGCTTCCAGGGTCCTTAGTTCTTCTGCTCGTTGATGTTTTTATGTTGATCGCGGAAGTTGTTGTTTGTATGGTTTTCACTGTTGTGGCGTCTTAATGAACTAATTGTCCAATGCTATGGTATGATCACCTGCAGAAGTGGATTATCTGCCCGATGCTTAGTATGGCAGAGATTTCCCGTGGATGCTGGTTGAGTCGGGGTTTTTTCTGAAAGGAAGAGTGCAGCTTGGGTTTTGGGCTTTGAGGAATGTCGGTTACATGCTTTCATCAGAGGGTTTCGTTTTAGTTCAGATGTGGTCTGGATTGGGAGGAACAATATGTTCTATCAGGCATGTGTTTTAGTTTTGAGCAGGGGTTTAGGCACAAACTTGTAGGATTTTCTTTTTCCTTGACATTCTTTATTTTTATACATTAATACTGTGTATAGTTTATTCTACATAATGCATGTATTGATACAGTTTTGTGTTACTTTGTTAAATTCTAAATGGTCTAAATCTTCTATTTTCATGACAGGATGTTTACCGCGAGTAGGATGTGTTTAAAATACAAAGTAGAAGGGAGGCAGCAAGGAAGAAATTGGTTGAAGAATGAAGAAGCATAAATAGAGAAAAGAAGAAGAGAGTCAAGTCTAAGCTCAACAGGCTCTAGTAGGGGACTAACGGATTATTGAGCAAGAAAAAAACAGGGCCAACGGATTTAATAACAACTGAGGCCCAGGAAACGTTTATCACTGATCAAGCTAGTCTCTCGTTATAAAAAGTGCTATTAATTTTTAATGAAATGTAACGTATTTCCTAAATCACGAGCACTCACAAAAGGACAAAATTGTGAGGTTAACGGTGGAGGGGCCCAAAGGTCACCGAGGGGCATCCCAAGAGTTTGCTTGTAGTATAAGTATAGGAGAGTTAGAGAGAATCTGGGACTTTTTCCCAGTTAGATTTGTGAATACATATTGTAAGAAGAACTATTTCCTTTTGCAATAGATAATTACAATTTTCCTATTGGAGAAAGCTTGGTGTAATGTTCAAATGTTGTGCTATGGATTTGTTGAAGAGGAACTATTTCGTTTTCAGCTTTGTGTCCATTCACTATGAGATCGTTCTAACACTTTGAACCTATGTTATTGTATGAATGTTCTCTGGTTTATTTTATGAAAATTTCCACTATGAGTAATGAATTTTGTTCATAAACAATTGGCTATTTGGTTGTTCAAATATCTTTAAATGTTCATGTGTTTTGAAGGAAGTATCAACTATCTGTGATTTTTCATAATGCATGTACAAAATACATTACTCATTAATAAATGATACTCTTTCTCCCTAGGGATAGGTTAGGTAGTTAGTTTTAATTTCTTATTGTGTGTGATTTATATGCAAGAGAGTTTAAGACGAAAGGTAAGAACCTGCGCATCACATTGTGACCGCTCCTCGTATTCTCTACCAATTTGCATTTTAGATAGGCACTTGCATGTCATACTTAAAACTAAAAACACAAAAATATACACGGTGGAACGGGCCACAATCGGTAAAACCTTTTATTTTTGTTACTTGACCTATGGTAGCTGGACCACAAACTGGACAGATTCCCTACACCAAACAGTCACGGGCTACTTGGGAATGTTGACTGGGGAGAATCCCTTGCTGTTGTTGCCTGCGAATTTCCAGGCCTCAAAAAGATGTTAAGTCAGAATTTATGCATGGAGATATTCATTAGGAGATATACATGAAGCATCCCTAGGGCTACATCACTGATCCATATTTGTTTTTCAAGGTAAAGAAGTCACTATACGGGTTAAAACAGGCCCCAAGAGAGTGGTATTCCAAGATGGATGCCTTCTTTCTCTCGCAAAACTTCCAAAGGTGTAGATCAGATCCAAATGTGTATTTACAGTAGTATGATAGTAATTTGATCATTATTGTTTTATATTTTTATGACTTACTGATCACAGGTAGCACATTCGCTTCCATTTCAGCCATCAAAACTGCTCTCCACAATGCCTTTGAAATGAGTGATTTGGGGCTCCTAAAACAATTTTTGGGACTCGAAATTGAGCAAAATTTTGATGGGATTATGGTCACTTATTCCAAATACATTTCAGACCTGTTATTCAAATTTAACATAGTTGAATGTAGGCCTACACCATTCCATTTCCTTTCAAGGATCGATCTTGAAGAAGGAAAAAGCGCACCTCCCATGGACTGCACTATCTATCGACAGTTGATTGGTAGCTTGTTGTAATTGACACATTCTCGGCCTGATATATATTATGTCATGAATGTTGTATCAAGATACATGCAGAAGCCTCATGATATTCATTGGAAGGCATCCAAAAGGATCCTCCAGTATATTCAGGGAACCAGGACCTACAACATTCACTATGCTGTAGACTTTGAGCTAGAGCTGGTTGGATACACAGATTTTGATTGGGTGGGTGATTCTATTGATCAGAATTCTAGTTTCGGATATGTATTCATGTTTGGTGATGGCCCTATTTTCTAGTCTAGTAAAAAGCAGGCTGCCATAGCACTATCTTCAACAGAGGGAGAGTATCGAGGAGCGGTGAATGCTTGCATCCAAGCAGTTTGATTGCAAGGCATTATTTCAGAGTTTGATATTGGTAGTACTTTGTCCACTATCCTCTTTTGTGACAATAAAAGTGCTATTAAGATATCCAAATATCCAATTACCAGGAAGAGGACCAAGCATGTAGAGATCCACACGCACTATATCAGGGAGCTAGTGCATGACACAACCATCATTCTGCAATACTGCCCGACTGATGAGCAGATTGTAGACAACTTCACCAAGATATTTTTAGAAAAGAAGTTCTCTTACCTCCGTTCATTGTTGGGGGTGAGTTCATTAGGGTGATTCAGACTACTTTCCGTGTTTAGCTTGAGGGGGGGGTTTTCCCACTGGTTTTTCCCTCTTTTCCTCACTTAGTTTGTTTTTGAGCATTGTTTCAGTTTCAACATTGTACAGGGTGACCTATGGCCTTAGTTTTTGGGGCCCTAGCATTTTTATGCATTTATGTTTTCTAACTCCTCCTGAGCATATCTTAAGGGGGGGTGTTGGAGACATTTACCACCTTACACACTCATTTTGGTCAATTTGGCCTAGTTAAACCACTATCCTAAGTACTGTTGACCTAATTGACATTAGTGGATCATTAAATGTCATCAGCTAGATCACACCCACGCCTACCTTCAGTCAAGGAGGCTAAGTTAGTCTTCTCCTACATTCGGGGAAGCTAACTGGAGAACTTTGGGGGTGATCTGAGTGTCATTAAAGCATGTTATTGCTAACTGATGGTTACAATTATTTAAATAGGGAATTGAAGGTGCCTCCCTTCATTAAATTGATTATTTAATGAGCTAGAGTCAAGAGGGGTGCCTCCAACCACTTCTAATGTTTAGTTACACTTTAGTTAACCTCATCGGGGTTCACTAGAGTCATTGAAGCGCTACCACTTGATGGTTGGCTTGCTATGACATGTGTCTGATCTCTTTCAGTTAAGACTCAGTCAAGTTTATTGCGCTCCAACTTCAGTTAGGGCTTAGTTGATTCAATTAGGGTTTTGATCAGTGGTTAACTTGAGTGTTGACTGTGGCTTACATTCAGTTAAGCTAGACTCACTCATTTAACTCGAATGACCTCCTTAGGAGATCGAATTGCTTTTCATTCATGCTTGCAGCATGACATTGTATTTTATTACTCATTCTTTGTGTGAATATATAGTGCGGCTACTCATTCTATAGCCCTTTTTCACCATTTTCATGAATTATTGTCATTAATCTATTGATGAGACTGTGTTTAGTCCCTAGATCACTGTGCAAGTTTAATAGATCACTGCTTCTTCTATCAGTCATGAAATATTCACTATTGCATCCTGCAGTGCCTCCTAGTATATCCAGAATTGAATTGCACAGTCCTTTAGTCCCTCTGCTTCCTTCACATACCAGAGGTTCTAGTATCATGCTCCCTTACAATACTTCATTGTATATACGTCCATCCCTTGATAATCCTTCGTCTCCATCCAAGCCACTAGCCCAATCAAAATGAGTAACCAACTCTATGTGAAAGGTCGCTGCCCCACCTGGACGACGATTACATCATCCGCCAACTGGTTCATCAAGAAAAGAGACCAGTTTATCTACACCCTTTTTTCACACTTCTCTGCATAGGCGATGACCCCCGAATTACATTAGTTGTATATATTCATTCTGACAACCTTGTTATCCAAAATCTCGCCACAATGTGAATCGTCGACTAATTTATACTCTCAACACAGTATGGTCATACGTCACACTGCAGGTTCTATATTTTCTTTATTTCTGCAGCCAACCTCCTTTCATTGTCTTACCCTTAAAGTACTGCGATATATCGTACCCCTCCGTGGGAAGCCCCGTGATATCTGAAATAAGTGCCACAGTCAGTGCGAATGACTGGTCTAGCCACATAATCCCTCCATGGAAGCATGCCAGGATCTCCTTCACACATGTGTTTGCCTCATTCAACCACCCAAAATGCAACATGTTTATTAGTCCCAATAGTCCTGATATCTCCAAACCTCATGTGGATTCATGTGGAATTCGTGCCACTAGGCCACCTCCCTCCTATGTTGGGGGTAGATATGGTTCTCTAGTAATATCTGGTAATGCAACCATATCATGGTCCTCATATTTCATTCACATGAGTGAGGGAACAATGTCCCTCATACAAATCATTCCCTGTGGAATCATCATCATCTTGACCAGGTACTTCTGGTTCTTACTCATGTTCCTAGGATTTGCATCAGGCTGACAGGGAGGCACATACCCAGGGATATCCGCGGTAGATACCCCTAGGTAGACTGATGTTTCCTTAGCACCTGATGTTGATGGACTTGTCTGTGCAGGTGCCTCCTTGTGTGCTTGTGCAGAAATTCTATTTTGTCGCTTCTTCTAAACCAAGGACTTGGGCCGCTGCACCCCCCTCTTCTTCTTTGGAACCGATCATGAACCCACCGACATACTTGCAATTTCTTCTTTGATGGGAACCTCAATGATTAGTGAATCTCTCTCACTGGAAATATCTACTATGACATGCTCACATAGCATACCGCATAAGTTCCCCCAAGTTCTCAATGGTTTCTCACCCTTACTCTCCTCGGTAACTCAAACAATCACTGCAACAATCTCTGCAACTCTATCAACAACTCACACTTGCACAATGGTGAACTCCAATCATGTTCAACCACTTCTTATAACATCAAATCAATATTCTACCCATTATGACCAAATCACTATGATCCCTTTTCATCATTACGACCAAATCATGCATTAATCACCCAAACCTGTCCCTGATCCTGTCAATCCAATGGTCGGATCTGTCATTAATACGCGTCTCATCTAAGAGCGTCGCTAGTTAACTATTTTAACTACCCAATTTATTGTTGGTTTGACACTATCACGGCCCTGAGACCATCGTGGCATAACTTCCTAACTGCGATATTGACTCTTCTACTTGTGCATCCACCTCCTCTTGGTGCGCCATCCTCATAACTACCATCTCATGCAAAAACAAATATTTTTTTCATCATGTAGTGCCTCAAGCATCACGCGGCTCCGGGCCCACCCTGTAGGGCTTCAACCTGCTACCATTCACTAGACTTGACAACATCACACCATCTAACTATTTCTGTTGTACTGTACCTTCTAAATTAATGGAATTAAGGAGATATGGACCTAGCTAATACATCTATAACTTACCTCGATGTTTCACAAACTTGTTGTAATACATCAATACTAGGTCTCCTTGCTGAAATTGTTTATTCTTAATATGTCGATCATTCCATGATTTTTGTCGATCCTTCTCAATGTGCTGGTGAAAACCTACAACAAAATGATCTTCCTCTAGCTGCACCAACTAAGCCAAGCATTCTTCTAATTATGCTTCATCATCCATGCATCTCGCTGCCGCTATGTGCAAACTTGGAAGAATGTACTCCATCAGAATAACTGCCTCTTGCACATACACCAATTTGAACGATGTTTGTCCTGTTAATGTTTTCCAAGTGGTGTGATATGAACACAATACTACTGGAATATTCAAATCCCAGTCAACATGGTCCACGTTACATACCTTTGTGAGCGCATGCTCCAACACTTTGTTAAATGACTCCACTGTCCCATTTTCTTGTGGATGATACGAGGTACTCTTCTTATGTTGTATCTGAATCTCCTCTCTCACTGCACTGACTGTGCAATTAATGAATTGAATCCCCTATTCTCTCATCAATATCCTTGGGAACCCAAACCGATTAACAATGTTGTCAAACATGAACTGTAATATCCCCATTTTTATAATTGCATAGCAGGACAATTCCATCAATCCTAATAGTTCCCTAGGTTGGATGGATAAATTTGGAATTTTAATAAGAGAACTAATAAATGATGTTCATACATTAGAATGGAATAAATATTTAATAATGGATCTTATTAAATAAATACAAGATAAAATTGAAGTGGCAATGGAGCATGGAGACACGAAAATTATGGGGCCCACACAAGCTAGAATTTATGTGCCACATGGCATCCTCCTCTTGCAATTTCAAATCCCTGGGAAGCCTAATGTTATTTGATTATTTATAAGGCTAATACACTTGACCATATGCCTCATATGTTGAATTGGGAAGGAAATGTAACTTACATGGGAGAGGAAGAGTCAAATGGGAGCTTCTTGGACACTTGGGATAGATTCCCTAACATCTATGACATGGATGACACCAATCATGAAGATGCTATGATATTTATGACATATTGCAGACCTGAATACTGAAATCTAACAATTCTGAAATTTCACATCGAAATATGGCATCCAAGAGGGTGCTCATGTGAGTTGGGGAAGCTCAATGGGTTCCCACTCGAATTGGGGGAAGATGGAAGGCTAGGAAAGGGAGGACACATGGAAAATATTGAGCACACACCCTAATTCAAATTGGATTGATTTTTTAGATGGATTGGTAAAATTATAAGGCTAATAATGTTTATAAAATACAGTTATCAACCAAGAGAAGAGCTTTCTATCATTTGAGAAATTTGCATTTGTGAATTGAGAAAGCTAGTGGATAATTAGTTTCTTGCCTTAGCCAACTTCGAGGGTGAAAGATTCTCATCCAAGTTGGTGTTTGGAGAGGACACTTAGGTATTTCATCGATGTTTAATGGAGTTTTTATTTGCAGGTGTAAGCTACAGGGAAGCTTGTGGTTCCTTCTAGTGCAACACTTTCTCTCAACCATTTCCAGTTTTTATTGCATATTCATGCTCATGGAGGGATTGCGCTTTGGGTGAGATATTGTAATCTTTGGGAAATATTCTACTGATCCATTTCAGATTTTAATAAGTGTAATATTCTATTTTATCCATATTAAAAAATTACCAGGTCGAAATACCAAATGGTTGAATGTAAAAGTGATTATTAATGAGCAAGCAATGACCCTTTCCCCACTATATTGATGTATGCCATTGAATTCTGGTGATTTCGATATTCTCATGGTACATTTATGATTGTAATAATTTTAATATTATATTTTATTCATTCTCATAAAGTATCAGGTATAAATACCAATTTTTTTTTATGTAAAAGAGAATATTAATGACCAAACAATGACCATTTCCCCACTATATTGTTGTATGCCATGGTAATGATTATTATTTCGAATGAGATTCTCATGGTACATTTATGATAGTAATAATTTTAATATTATTTTTTATTCATTATCATAAAGTATCAGGTAGAAATACCAAATTTTTTTTATGTAAAAGAGAATATTAATGACCAAACAATGACCATTTCCCCACTATATTGTTGTATGCCATGGTAATGATTATTATTTTGAATGGGAGAATGTCTCTCTGATATATTTATGATGAATGGAATGTAATTTATGACTATTAAAAGTTTAATTTTCAGCACATAAGCATTTGGATTCATCTCACTCTGTTTAATTACATTTGGAGAAGATTTGATGCCATTTCCCCAAGGGTCGAATTAGTGATTTTGTAGCTGTTTGGGAGAGGGTTATAACAACCTGTATAAAATGAATAATGATGCATATGAGACCTGAAAATTTTCCCTTAAACATAACCTTCCTATTTTCATATATAAGAGTGGTTTTGGGAGCATTTCAGAATCCATTTTCAGCATTTACCCAGGGGGAATTAGAACCCCAATTTGCTAGTAAAGACTCCTACTTTGGCCAGAATATTAAACAAGTTTGCAGAAGTAATTGGGAGGTCATAAATAATCCATTAACATAATATTCAAGTCCTAATATCATTAATACACCTTCTCAGAATATTTTGGAGAATTTGGGTCAAATTGGAGACCTAGACATCAAAACTAGTCAAAGTTCGAAATAGGGGAAAAAGTGAAAAATTGGTCATTTTAATAAAATTTCAAAAAATGGACATTACAAGTGGTATCAGAGAATGGTATTGGATCCTTTTAATTAATACCTTACATTGAATAAAAATTTTCATACATGTCTTTGCTTCACAATAGAACCACGATTCCCACTTTCCTTCCTCCCCAGTCAACAATTACAGAAATTACAACCATAGATATTGGAGCATGTCTACAGGAGTATCGAAATTTGAGAGGGGATATTCATGAGTGGTATTATTTCCAAGAATATATTTTCAATTATGTATTTATGCACAATAATGAAAATGTTAATTCATTAAGGGGCAATCAAAAATCCATAAGTTTGGAGGAGCATGAAATGAGAAAAACTCATCCTATTTGTCAAAATAGCCTAATTACACCATTAAAGGAAGAAACAGAGAACCATGAAGTGGAGCATAAATTACCTTAAGGTAATTGTAGAGAATAAAATAAAGAGGAATTTGAAGACAATAACACAATCCGTACTAATGGGGGTTGTTCTATTCAAAGAGAATCTATTGATGGATCCTTGAACTATGAAGGAGAACCTACTGATGGGTGCTCACAACTCTATGTTGGTGACATATATATCAGATTTGAAAATGTTGCTGCAAGCCTAATTTCTCATAATCATGAGGATGAATACCTTTTGAGAGATAACTAAGAACCAAGATCAACTTCCCCATCACCACTTGAGCTTCAATAAGTTGATCAAATAAAGAAGAAAGAAGAAGAGGAGGTTCACTCCCATGAACCATCCTTCATTGAAGGGTCTTTGAAGATGAGTGAAATGGATATCCATGAGGCCCTTAGCATACTCCATGACACTAAAGCATTGGTGTCGAATTCTTGTTGGATAATTTCTTCATTGGAAGAGCCATCCTTCCTTGAAGACATGGAGAATATTCAAAGAGCAATCTGCAACATTGAAGGTAATTTCATGTCTTTTATTTTTGACAGAAATAATTTGGTTGAGCTTAATGAATCTTTACATGAAGAATACATGAATAATAATAAGGATATTCATAAGCTCAAAATTCAAAATGAGCAACATCTTGAGAGGTTGCAAGATACTTGTTCTTCCTCCTATGTTTTAGATTGTCATATGGTATATTTCTTGGAGGATTCTCATGACATGAGGGATCATAAGAAACATGGAAATTGTAGGTTTTTTATTTTTTTGAATATGAGCTTGATCAGATCCAATCACTAGTTGTGATGGAAGAGGAGCTTGAGTTGCCTCTTGAAGATGGGTGCACAATTTTTGAAGAAGTGCATGATTCCACTACCTTGGAACAAAACCATGAGGAAATTTTTGCATTTTTAATGGAGGTGCATACTTTTACCCTTATGGATCCTTCACATGATGAAAATTTTGTAGTATCTGATCATTTGGGTGGGTTTGTTCTTTCTCCTACATCCTACACTTCCAAATTTTGTAGCATTCATCATAATGAATTATGGGTGAAAGATTTTGTTAACAATCAGAACGTACCCAGGTTGTGAGAGGAAAATATTGAGGTAACATCAATACCACTTTAGACTATATTTCTAGCCTAATACAGTTAAAGAGGGATCTCTAACTATTTACAAAGTTTTCATACTCAATATATTCAATTAAAGACATTCAAAAGGTTAGATTTCTGAACAAAACAAGTTTGTTTTCGTAAAGTTTGGTGGGACAATCATGGTGGAGACCATTTGGCAATTGAGTCAACAATCAGATCTAAAATAGGTTGCAGGAGGTAGGTTTTTGAAAAAGTTTATTGACAGAGGCAAGGTGGACACCATTTCCTAAATCTAGAGATTATTAGTGTAAATTTGAGCACATAGATTTGTAGACATATACACAACTCACAAAGTGGATCTCACAATTTACTCAGCAATTGAAGAATGAAACAGTGCAAAAATGACTTGCAGCTATGAATGATTTCATTAATCAAAAAGTAATACAATGATAATTACAATGAAGTAAAATGGCTTTAATAACCACAAGAAATTCGAATCCACATGAGGAAATTTGAATTGATAGACTCTACTTGACTGTAGGTAACTAAGACCTTGTCTAAATCACTAACGGAGGACTCAGTAGTTAACTGACCTTGTCTAAACCATAACCAGAGTTCATCGGAGCTCTAAAACACAACTCAAGTGTTACATTCAGTGTTGACTAAGGTTAACTGACTGTGGTAGGTGAGAAATTCAGCCCACATGAGTGCAGTCAAGTAAACCTAGCGCTAACTGAATGTAGAGGACTAGAACTGAATGTAACTGACTCCTAACTTAGCTTAACTAGTCATTAACTGAAGTGAACTGACCTTGGTTGGTTTTGACACTCCCAATGGCTTCCTAAATTGTAGGGATTGGTCTAGGAGGCTCCTAAACTGATGCAATCAAGTGTAATCAATGGCAGTGAGCCTCAATTAGTGTTCCCTGCACTTTAGTAACTGAAACATGTGCCTCAATTAGGTCAAGTGGACCCAATGGTGTTAATGACTATAAATAGTCTGGATGGACTCCCAATTTAGACATGACTTCCAATTTAGACATATGACCAAATTTGGACAAGGGAAGATTAATAATCCTAACACCCCCCTTGAATGCTAACTTGGACAAACTGTGGGCCCTAGTAATGAAGACCATCGGTCACCCATTACATCAAGTAAAATAAAGTAACTGCGTAATACAAGGAGCTGGGGAAAAAACCACATGGGAAAAAATCCCTCCCTCTAGCTAAGCAGGTAGAATTAGGTCTCAATTTTGAAAAACTTGAAAATATGTTGGTCCAATCTTCATCTCTGTGAGGTAGTGAAGCAACATGCATGGTGTGTTGTGCACAGGTATTCTGGGGCCTAGCATGTATACTTCTCCTTCTTCTCCAAAAATGATTATGGGAGGAAGGAGGAATGTAACCTTTGTCTCTTATTGAATGAAGAGGTGAATGATCATATCCATTCTTCTAAATGTAGTAAGACTGAGCCCTTACCATATAGCATCTTACAGGGAGTCTATTGCATCTCCTTGAAGGAGGTAAGATAGCATGACATAGCACAAGAGTATTTCCTTTCTGAGTGTCAGGTGAGTTTCCAGACATCTTCCTAGCTTCCAGTTTGGAAGTAGGGACTAAATCTAGATCTGAGTCACCCTGAATCTCAAGGTCATAAACTGATATAGATGGATTTGCAATACTAGTAGAAGCTGTAAAAGAAGTAGATGCAAAGATTTTACCTTCCCTTGCAGGTGGCTACTGAGAGTGCACTGGTTCTGAAGGGGGCATGAAATGTGAGAACTAATATGCTTTTGAAGCATGATTTACATTACCCTTTGCTATGATGCTCCTAGTAGAGATATCTGTGATCTCCACTGAGTCAGGACCAAATATCACTCGCTTTGGAGATCTAGTATGGGTCATTTGATAGACAGATAACAGGTTTGAAGCTAGGGAGGGAACAAATAGCACATCTTTGAACCTTCCATTTTCAAGTTGGATAGATCCCTTCCCCTTTGTTTTGACTTTACTGTTATTGCCCATCTAAATACTAGGACCATCAAAGGATTGAAAAGAAGAGAATGATTCTCTGGATGCAACCATATGGTTGGAAGCTCTAGAATCAATGAGGAAGATAGGTGCTGATGTGAAGCAAGCCTTCAGTGCATTTCCTTTCCTTTGGTATTCTTCTTCTTCTTATTCTTCAGAGTCATCCTTCCTTGCGCTAGAAGGTATAGAAATGTTGTGTTTTTTCAAAACAAGAGCCATTTGATCAAGTTGTCTTCTCATACAGGATCTTTCTGAATGGAATCCCCTTCCATAGTAAGAGAAAAGGACCTTTCCTTTGCCATTCTTCTTGCTTCTCTTCAAATTTGAAGGTTCTTTTGATTGCTCTTTCTTCACAGGGGACTCATCTCTTTACTTCCCTTTGTCATTCGCTACCTTATATCCTATTGCAACTAGAGATATATCTTTGGGAGATCGAATGATCCCCATTTGGATCAATTTATCATTCTCAGAAATAAGAGATTGGATGAAAGCATTAAGAGTGGGCATCTTCCAATTTGGAGTAGTGAGCCTTACTCTTTAGAAGGTGGATACAAAGACTGAGTAGTCTGCATTGATCTTTGTGAGAATAGAAAGGATGAGCTGATATTCATCCTTCTCTACTTTGCATTGCTTCAACATAGATATCAGGTTCTTGAACTTTGTGAAGAATTCATTCAGAGATCCGAAATTTGATGGATTGAGAGTAATCAGATCATTTTCTAGCTAATGGATCCTCATCTCATCATGCTTAACAAATAGGGAGGCAAGATTCTCCCAAACCAGCTTGGGAGTCTTCAATTCTACGATGTGGAACCAAAGATATTTAGAGACTTAGGAGAGCAAGTGTCCATGGGATTCATCAAGCCTGTTCATGTACTTAGCTTTGTCTTTATCTGAATCTAGCTCTTCCTCTGCTTCTTCTATGAGTCTAAAGAGCCCTTTGGTGCGGAGCATTACCACCATGTCTTCCTTCCACTGGTGATAGTTGAAGAGAGTGAGAGGCTCTATTGGATGAGCCATTTCAAATGTAGTAGGAAGAACTGAGCTGCTGTAGCAAATGCTGTAAGAAAAGATGATAACCTGTCACACAATCAAACATACAAAGTAAGGTTGACAGTCTGCACTTTTGGAATTTCCTTCACACCCAGCATAGTTGATCAAGCAATCTTGATTAACAATTTCCTAACTTGGGATATTAAGTGGTAAATTCTCTTCTTCTGGTACAGTACTGGAAAGAGCAATTTCCCCAAAAAAAATGATCTGGCTGGAGATACGAGGAGGAGAGGAGTCTTGTCCACCGAGGCTCTGATACCATGTAAATTTGAGAACATAGATCTGTAGACAAATACACAACTCACAAAGTGGATCTCACAATTTAATCAAAAATTGAAGAATGAAACAGTGCAAAAATGGCTTGCAGCTATGAATGCTTTCATTAATCAAAAAGTAATCCGATGATAATTACAATGAAGTAAAATGGATTTAATAGCCACATGAAATTCGAATCCACATGAGGAAATTTGAATTGATAGACTCTACTTGACTGTAGGTAAATAAGACCTTGCCTAAATCACTATCGGAGGATTCAGTAGTTAACTGACCTTGTATAAACCATAACCGGAGTTCATCAGAGCTCTAAAACACAAATCAAGTGTTACATTCAGTGTTGACTAAGGTTAATTGACTGTGGTAGGTGAGAAATGTGCCCCATATGAGTGCATTCAAGTGAACCTAGTGCTAACTGAATGTAGAGGACTAGAACTGAATGTAATTGACTCCTAACTTAGCTTGACTAGTCATTAGCTGAAGTGAACTAGCCTTGGTTGGTTTTGGCACTCCCAGTGGCTTCCTAAATTATAGGGATTGGTCTAGGAGGCTCCTAAACTGATGCAATCAAGTGCAGTCAGTGGCAGTGAGCCTCAATTAGTGTTCCCCACACTTTAGTAACTGAAACATGTGCCCCAATTAGGCCAAGTGGACCCAATGGTGTTAATGACTATAAATATACTGGATGGACTCCCGATTTAGACATGACTCCCAATTTAGACATATGACCAAATTTGGACAAGGGAGGATTAATAATCCTAACGCCCCCCCTAAATGCTAACTTGGACAAACTGTGGGCCCTGGTAACTAAGACCATAGGTCACCCATTACATCAAGTAAAATAAAGTAACTGCTTAATACAAGGAACTAGGGCAAAAACCACATGGGAAAAAAGCCCTCCCTCTAGCTAAGCAGGTAGAATAAGGTCTCAAGTTTGAAAAATTTGAAAATATGTTGCTGCAATCTTGATCTTTGTGACGTAGTGAAGCATCATGCATGGTGTGCTATGCACAAGTATTCTGGGGCCTGGCATGTAGACTTCTCCTTCTTCTCCAAAAATGATGATGGGAGGAAGGAGGAATGTAACCTTTGTCTCTTGTTGAATGAAGAGGTGAATGATCATATCCATTCTTCTGAATGTAGTAAGATTGAGCCCTTGCCATATAGCATCTTATAGGGAGTCTATTGCATCTCCCTGAAGGAGGTAAGATAGCATGACATAGAGCAAGAGTATTTCCTTTCTGAGTGTTAGGTGAGTTTCCAGTCATCTTCCTAGCTTCTAGTTTGGAAGTAGGGACTGAATCTAGATCTGAGTCACCCTGAATCTCAAGGTCATAAACTGATATAGATGGATATGCAATACTAGTAGAAGCTGTAAAAGAAGTAGATGCAATGATTTTACCTTCCCTTGCAGGTGGCTGCTGAGAGTGCACTAGTTCTAAAGGAGGCATTAAATGTGAGAACTCATATGCTTTTGAAGAATGATTTGTAGTACCCTTTTCTATGATTCTCCCAGTAGATATATCTGTGATCTCCACTAAGTCGAGACCAAATATCACTCACTTTGGAGATCCAGTATGGGTCATCTGATAGACAGATAATAGGTTTGAAGCTAGGGAGGGAACAAATAGCACATCTTTGAACCTTCCATGTTCAAGTTGGATAGAGCCCTCCCCCTTTGTTTTGACTTTACTATTATTGCCCATCTGAATACTAGGACCATCAAAGGACTAAAAGGAAGAGAATGATTCTCTGGATGCAACCATATGGTTAGAAGCTCTAGAATCAATGAGGAACACAGGTGCTGATGTGCAGCAAGCGTTCAGTGCATGTCCTTTCCTTTGGTATTCTTCTTCTTCTTCTTCTTCTTCAGATTCATCCTTCCTTGTGCTGGTAGGTACATAAATGTTGTGCTTTTTCTAAAAGGTGGTGTTTATATAGAATTGGAGAATCGAAAACAGGGCTGACTCCTCAGCTTTCTCACAGATTTCATCATCGAGTAGCATGGTGACAACACAAGAGAACACATGATCCAAGGGATTCCTTTCCTGATGGATATCTAGTCACACCACCCTATCTGCTACGGAATTTAATTATTGGCTACGAAAAAGACTTCGTGCGTCACCCTGCCTAGTCAACCATATGCGTCAGGGCATATGGACTGAATTTTTTATTTCCCTTTCATTCCTGTGATGACGATATCAGAACAAATCTTTTTCCTCATTTTCACTACTTCGTGTGGCAATTAGATTCGCTACTCCACATCTTATATTTTCATGCTATCCTTCTAATTTTAAACTCCAGCCACACGATGGGTATCTGGTTTTGGGTGAGATGGTATTTCCACGGGGATGATTTATCCTGTAGTTATGTCACAAATGGTGTTGGAGAAATCAATTAAGTGTCAAGAAGGCAGATCATACGTGAGGGAATCTTCTCCATGTAGATATTTTTATAGTTTTTTATGTTGCATAACCCTTGTGTTTCTCCATGCACTCTGTACTGTATATTTGTTCATCTTTGTAATATAAGCCTTCGATATGCTAAATATTCATACCAAAACTTAACACTATCAACCTCCACAGCTTAATCTAGGGAAATCAACATCAACCATCGATCTATTAGCTACCTTCATCGAGACCGTTCAACATATAGAAATTTAACATTCTGCCAATCCTTTCTCATCTGATTTCCCGAGCAACTCTTAATCGTGGAATTCACCTCATTCGTCGATCAACCTGATCTCTTGTTCCAATTGTAGATATTCCTAACCCCTACAACTTTTCGCAGATCGAAATCCTGCCTTTGTCTATGCTAGTTCAATCTACAAAATCATTCTGGACCACAAATATATCTCCACTCTCATCTTCGTCATCTGATATTTTGACCCGTTAACTCTTTCCATGATTTTAATTTTTTTCTTTCTCCAGCCATGTTCACTGCGCGGAATTATTTAGGGTCGTTGATATTATCCTTGTTATAGCTGATTTTACCACACATGGTGAATCACACTTGTATGGACTTCCATGTCCCTATGCAGACTCCTTAGACCCCATGGACCATTTTTGTACCTTTGATGTTTCCAAGATCATCACTAAAAACATGCAATAATTGCAATACACAAATTTTAATCCCTTTCTCGCGTACATACGCGGGTTTGACCCTTAAAACTGCATACATCGAGATGTGTGCAAAATTCCAAATGATTTTGGAGTTTTCCTTGATATGGATCCGAATCACTTGTCTCTTGAAATTCCATATGCCTTGAGATCGCTCGGATTCGACCTTCCATTACCCCATTGAAGAGCTATATAAGGAACCCTTTGGATACATTGAAGAAGGGAGGAATTGAAGAGAAAGAAAACTATAGTCCATTGTTCCTGGAGCTTATACTTGAGTCTGCATCACTTTTTTCCTTGGAGCACTTTGTGTTCTTCCCAAGCTTGCCTTTTGCTTGTGAGCTTTCTATCGAGAGATGGAGGATTGAAGTGGTGGAGGCCCAAATGGGGGTCTCAGTTTCTTTGATTCACAGATGTGCTAACAGAGGTTGTCACTATTGTAATCTCTACTTTATATCAATAGAAATATATTTTCCTGTCCAATAATGTGTATTTAAATGAGTATTTGATCCATGGATTCATTTAAATGCTTATATGTTATTGATTATATATTCTAGAGTAGGTCTAACACAATTATATATAGCATGCTTGTCTTGTTTGTTGAGTGTTGAGATAGCAATTTATCAATACAAGATGGAGTTGGAAAGCTCAACAGGGATCTACATTAATCGTCTAGAATAAAGTACAAATCAAGATCCTTTAGTGTTAGATATTTGGTTTCTCTTGTGTACAGGAAATGATTGATTTCTGGAGTCAAGTTGTCTGTTGTGGTACCCCAAGCCATAGGAATTTCTCTCTGTAACAGAATTGGTGACTCCACAAAGTGGAGTCTATCTTATCGGTTGAATGCAAAATCCCTTCATTGAAGCTAGCCATAGAGCTCTTACCAGACACTTCCCCATTGGAGGAACATTTGGTCCACTTAGAGCAGCTTGATGAGCAGCACTGAGATGCCTTGGTGGCTCTGGAAGTGAATAAGCATCACGTTAAGGTCTAGTATGGTAATTCTGTTCATCCAAGGAGGTTTGGTGAAGGATATTTTCTCCTTTTGTGGGATCAAGCTAAAAAAACCTTGGGGGCAAGAAATTTTAATCCCATGTGGCATGGTCCTTACGTGGTCAAATGTGTGTTAGAGAAGGGCGCCTATGAGATGGTAGATTATGAAGGGAAAGCCTTGGCAGAACCTAGAAATGGGATCTATCTTAAAAAGTACTATGCATGATTCCCAACCAAGGCTGATTATTGTATATTATTGTACAATATTTTGCATAGTTAGGTTTTTCTTATGGTGATCGAGTTTGTAATTACCTTTCCTTTCTTATGACAGATGTCAATGGAATATTCCACCTGCATAGGATTCGTTGATGGTGCTAGCCGCCACACTCAACACTCAGCCTCTACTGCTTGGATGATTTATACTCCTACGGGTCAGGTATTGTCTTTGAGAGGTGTATGTTTACGACCCTCTTCGAACAATGTTGTTGAATATAGTGCTATTATTGAGCTTCTACAAGATGCCATTTCACATGGTGTTCTCTCTCTTGAGGTACGCCTTGATTCACAGTTAGTAGTGTCACAACTTAATGGCTTGTATCATGTTAAGGATCCAACATTATTATGAAGATTCTTACGTGTGATATTGTTAGAACGAAAATTTGACAACATGACATACATACATGTTCCAAGAATTTATAATCAAGTTGCTGACTCATATGCTAACTATGTCTTAGATTGGCATTTGTTTCACAGACAATAAGCTCATCACAAACATACATTTTTACACACATGTTCCAGACATAGAGTGATCCGACGGTTCAACTTCTCTTAGATCATACCTACCATTGATCCGTGGCTTAACACCTGATTGGTCTATGATCTCTATTTCAAGAGAATAGAGGGTCCTTGGCTAGTTGATCGATTATGAGAAGCTCATGTAACTTTCTTTCTTTTGCATAATAAATTGCTCCAAGTAGCTATTTCGTTGAGGCCGTGGACTGTTTCCCTCTCGAGGGTTTTAACCACATGACAAACATCGGTGTGTTGATCTGTGATCTATTTGTGTGAATTGGTTGCTCAAGGTGTTCGGTATTTTGGGAGTACCCTATGTACTTGAACATGGTATCAGAGCTTTTATGAAGAGTCGCTTCCGGATTTGATCAAGATCTGGAACCGGTGTTGCCAAAACTTTAAAAGGGTTTTTGGTTATATATTTTTTTGTACATTTGTGGCCTATGGGAGCTATTTCATTGCATTTGGAGCACTGTTTCCATTGGGAAATAGTTTTTGTTTCACCAAAAACCGTTTCTGTTTGCTCCAGAAACACCCATTTCGGCAAATCTGAAGGAAAAGAAAGCAAGCACGGAGAACGAGAGAGAAGAGTAAAAAAAAAAAAAAAACCCCTTTCCTCTTTCCATTATTTTACGTACCTTTTAAACTTAGCTCACTCGGTCCAAAGTTGCTTTATTACTTAATAGGTCTTGAGTTCAAGTCTTATTAAGCTACTTTTTAGTGCATGCAATTTCTATTTTCAAGTTACTTTATTGTAAAAGTGCATCTCACATACATAAAATAATATAAAAGTGAGTCACTTAAGTTTTTAATTTATTGTTGCAATATTTAAACGTGACATTATTGTAAAAGTGAACCTCACTTTTCTACAAAAGTGATTCACTTCAAAGCAAATTTATTGTAAAAGTGATTGTCAAAGGTTGATCTTGGGAAGAGGGCGCTTCCTTTTTTAGTTGGTCAAGTTAATATCTGCCACGTCACTATTGGGGACAACTTCAACTTTAACTTCATCATCTAGAATAAGTTTAAGTGCCGTTTTTTTTAAAACCACATATTTTTTCGAGCTCTTTGCATCCAAACGGTTAGTTTCTGTTCTTTCAGCCATTATTTTATAGTATGGTCTCCCTTTGTGATATTATACTTACAAGTTCTAACTATTTCTCATGGAAATCTCGTATGGAGGATGTTCTGTGAAGTAGGGCACTTTTGAGGATAACCTCAGGGAAAGAAACAGAACCCACCGGTGATGATAAGAAAATTAAATGGGCAAATAGATGTGATGAAGCTCGTGGATTAATTAGGATGTCAATATCTACTGATTTGCGATTCCACATATCTGGAATTGACGAACCTAATCTCGCTTGGGAAAAGTTGGAATCTGTGTTTGGTAAACACAATGAAATTCGGGGTCATCAACTTGAGAATGAGTTGCTTTCCTTGAATCCAAAGGATTTTTCATGCATTCAAGACTATTTATCTAAGTATAAAACTCTTAGACTATTATGTGCAGAATGCAACATTAAAAAAGAAGACAAACAATGTATTTATCATATTCTTTCAAAACTTGGACGTGCATATTCTGTTTTTGTATCTACATTCTACTCCATGAAAGAATCCTTGACTGCAGCTAGCTATCAAGAGCCTAGCCTTGAATCCTTTTGTGATTCCTTAATTAGAGAACAAGATAAGCTCATTCATTTTGGAATAATTAACAATGCAGATACATCTAGGAAAGCCTTATTGTCCCAACAGAAAGAAAAGTCCAAGCCTCCCAAGAAACATAATTTTTACAATAATAAGCAAAACAGCAAGGGTCCCAAACCTTCTCAGTTAGCTCCTTCTTTAAAAAATGACAAAGGATCTAAGCAAAAAGGAAAGAAGACTAAGCGTCATTGCAATTTTTGTGTAAAAGATAATCATGATAAATCTAAGTGTTTTAAGAAGATGGCGGCCTTGGAAGCAACAATGAAGAAGCACCACATCAGCCTAGATGCGTCTTCAGAATCTACCTCTCATGGACATGCACTTTGTGCTTCTGATTACTCTTATACTGCATCTTCTTCTTTTACTTCAATTGAATGGCTCATTTATTTTGGAGCATCTTATCATATGGCTAAGGATAAATCCATTTTTTCTACTATGCATGAATGTAACACCAAACAAATATTTGTTGGTGATGATAGAGATCTAAGTGTTGTAGGATCTGGAACAGTTCTAGTAGAAAATGGTCATTTTAGTGATGTACTATGTGTTCCAAAAATTTCTTGCAATTTGTTATCAGTCTATCAAATTACTCATTCAGGTGAAGCTAAAATTGTGACGTTTACACCTCACCAAGTTGTAATCAAGGATTTTAAAAATCCTCAAAATTTCCTTGCTACTGGAATTGTTGATGATATTACTAGGTTGTACAAATTTAACAACTTTGGGTCATCACCTTTTCCTTCAGTTTTTGTTGCTCATAGTGATCACTTGAGCAAACTTTGGCATCAACGATTTGGTCACTTAAATTATCGCTCATTGCAACAACTATGTAAAGACAATATGGTGACTGGTCTTCCGCTGGTGTCTTGCAAGGATGGTTTTTGTTTCGGTTGTGTACTTGAAAAACATCATCGGGACAGTTTTGACAAACGTGCCTCTTGGCATGCCTCGGTTCCCTTGGAGCTTGTGCATAGTGACTTGTGTGGCCCTCTTCCATCTGCTTCCTTTTTTGGTTTCAAATGTTTCTTAACTTTCATTGATGACTACTCTAGATGCACTTGGGTTTACTTCCTAAAACTTAAGAGCGAATTATTTAACATGTTCTTGGCCTACAAGGCCCTTGTTGAAAAACAATCTAGTCATCAAATTATTAAGTTAAGATCTAACAATGGAGGAGAATATGTTAACAACAAGTTCACTAGTTTTTGCACTGAACAAGGAATCCAACAACAGCACACTGTTCCATATACACCACAACAAAATGGTGTAGCTGAATGGAAGAACCGCACTTTAAAAGAAATGGCTAATTGTATGATCCAATCTAAGTGACTAAGTCTTCAATATTGGGATGAGGCCATAAATTGTGCAAATTACATAGTTAATCGCACACCCACTAAAGTTTTACAAGGTATAACACCGAAAGAAGAATGGAGTAAAATTAAACTAGATGTAAGTCACTTTTGTGTGTTTGGTTGTGAAGCATGGGCTCACATTCCGGATGAAAAATGGAAAGCATTGCAGCCTAAAAGTGAAAAGTGCATATTTGTTGGATATTCTAAATATGTAAAAGGTTATAGACTTCTTTAGCCCCATTCACATGATATAATCATTAGAAGAGATGTTAAATTTGATGAAAATATCTTGGCCTGCGAGCCTAACTTGGCAGGTGTGCCATCTTTGGCCTGCGAGCTTGATTCGGCGATTGTGCCTTCTTCTTCTTCTTATTCTTCCAGCTTCCTTGAAAGGTTTCCAAATCCAGTTTTTGATGATGACAGTGAGGATGAAAATCCACCTCTGCCTGCTCATGTTCCTCCAATTGCACTAGCATTAATACTTCCTCGATGGGTCTGTTCAACATGTGAAGTAGCTGGTGATATTACAGGTGATCCTAGAGATAAACGACGAACACGTTCTCAGTTTCAGTGAGCCTCTTCTCTTTTGGTTCAATTTTCTAAGAATCATGATCCAGAAACTTTTGCAGAAGCTTTAGGAAATCCAGATTGGGATGCATCTATGGATGAAGAATATTGTTCCTTAATGGCGAAGGATACTTGGGATCGTGTTCCTCTTCCAAAATGAAGAAAACTTGTTAGATCTCAATGGGTCTACAGAAGTAAGTATGCATCAGATGGAAGTGTTGAAAGACTTAAGGCAAGGTTAGTTGCCAAAGGTTTTTCCCAAGTTGAAGGGATTGAATGCAATGAAACCTTTGCCCCTGTAGAAAAAATGAACTCCATCCACCGTGTTCTTTCCCTTGCAGCCTTAATAACTGGGAATTCCATCAAATGGATGTCAAGTATACCTTCTTACATGGTGACTTACATGAGGAAATTTACATGGAACAACTTCCTGGATATGTTCAGGATAACTCTAGCCTTGTTTGTCTCCTTAAGAAATCCTTATATGGCCTTAAGCAAGCTCATAGAGCTTGGTATGCCAAAATGGATAGCTTTCTCCTTGACACTGGTTTTTCTAGATGCCATTCTGACCCCAATGTCTTTACCAAGAAAGTAGGAAACCATCTCATCATACTTTTTCTTTATGTTGATGATATTATCATTACTGGTAGTGACCCTAAACTTATAACCCATGTGAAATCTAGTCTTAATAAAAATTTTGAAATGTTAGACTTAGGACATTTGCATTATTTTCTTGGTCTCCAAGTCTTGCAAACCAAAGAAGGAATCTTTCTTTCCCAGTATAAGTATGCTTGTGACCTTCTTCGTTTCTTCCACATGGAAGATTGTAAACCATCCCCTTCTCCCTTCCAGTCTGTAGTCAAACTTTCTGCCACTTATACTTCCCCTGAAATAGATGGCACCTTGTATTGTTAGGTTGTTGGTATTCTTTTATACTTGACTCATTCCCATCCTGACCTTTCCTTTTTCATTGGTCATGTTTCCTGTTATATGCAAACTCCTCATGAAAGTCACTGGAAAGCAGCAAAAAGAATACTTCGATATATTCAAGGTACAATTCAGTTTGGGATTCATTACAGTACATGGGGGAAACCTTTGTTGGTTGGTTTCATTGATTCAGATTGGGCCGGTGATCCTGATCATTGGAAGTCTACTGCAGGTTATGTTTTCAGTCTAGGATATTTACCTATCACTTGGGCTTGTAAGAAACAACAAGCACTCACTCTTTCTTCAGTAGAAGTAGAATATCAAGCTGCAGTTAATTCTAGTTAGGAAGCTTTATGGCTTCGATAGATCCTTTCAGAGTTTGGATTCAAGCAGCAGCATCCTACTCCACTTTGGTGCAACAATCAAAGTGCCATCAAGTTTGCCAAAGATCTAGTTCTACATCAGCGCATCAAACACATTGAGCTACACATGCACTTCATCAGAAATCTTGTTCATGATAGTGTTATTGAAGTTCTCTATTTCCCTATAGATGATCAAGTTGCAGACATCTTCACCAAGTCTCTTACAGAAGCGAAGTTTTCTAAACTTCGGTCTATGTTAAGAGTTCAGGAATGTGTCTTTAAGGGGGTATAGGCTCTAATGCCTCCTTCCTTCTCCTAATAGTGTCACTTTTGTAAATCCTTCAATCCTATCCCAAGTTGTTCTTAAGGGGGGATGTTAGGATATTTAGACACTTAGGAGTAAGTTAAGATCAACTTGTGTAATAAATCCATTAGGTAAAAGTGTGTTTCTTTAGTATGCATTAGTATGCATTTGTAAATATTCTAATTCGACGGTCACGATATGTTCTAGACATAGAGTGATCCGACGGTTCAACTTCTCTTAGATCATACCTACCATTGATCTGTGGGTTAACACCCGATTGGTCTATGATCTCTATTTAAAGAACATAGAGGGTCCTTGGCTTGTTGATCGATTATGAGAAGCTCATGTAACTTTATCTCTTTTGCATAATAAATTTCTCCAAGTAGCTATTTGGCTGGGGTCGTGGACTGTTTCCCTCTCAAGGGTTTTAACCACGTGACAAACATCGGTGTGTTGATCTGTGATCTATTTGTGTGAAGCGGTTGCTCAAGGTGTTTGGTCTTTTGGGATTACCCTGTCTACCCATATAGTTTTGATCGTGGAAAGTCACCACATCTCTAGCTATCTGTCAAAACAACCGCACCCATGCTCGTGGTACACCCACCACCTGACACTGCATGGCCTTAGGCAGGTCCTCAACCTGCACCATGGGTACCCTATGTGTCAACCACACAAATTTTGTATGGATGATTTGGAGCGTTGCCTCCGCATCCACACCCATGATGTCATCTCCTCTTCCCCTCCATCTATGACAAGGGAAACTGTCAGGCTACCTTGGTCCCACATCTCCATACATATGATAGGATGTCACTATGTGTTGTCACGTAAAAACATGTCTTTTGAGTCTATATATCAAAAAACACAAAAAAAATTAATAATTCAAAAATCTTAAAAAGAGGGTTGGGATTCGTTACTAATGTCACCATGTGTTGATCCTGGTGGTAGAGGAATGTCAAGATCTCCTTGAAAATCTATCCCCGCATAGGGGTAATCATTGATGGCAATTATCTACCACCGCCACCATGGAAAGAAGTCAGCTGGATAGGGGTTGGACACCCTACCTGCATCTCATCTACCCAACATCATTGGGCCGGATCTCAAACCCCGTGAAGAGGAACATCAACTCTAGGGCTGAGTCCCGGAATGTGCTCAGTATACTACTGAAACCAAATTTTTGTACCCTGATCATCTTGCTTTTGCTTCATGTTACTCAATAGTGCAGTACTCCAATTGTAAACTATGGGTCTCATACACTCCACTGTATAGAACATCAAGGGCCACGAGGCCTGGTGGAGTGAGGCTAGCCCTACTATCCTGTCGAGTGTTAGTAGTATGGAATTCAAGCCTAGTACCTATATGGAGCTTGTTGGGATCTAAATCCCAACCTTATTCATGTCTATATAATAGCATACAACGATATACTCATCTATGGTGAGGCGACCTCCAGGCCCACAAGAACGTAGGTTCACCACTTCCCGCCATCAGGGCAATCCTATAATGAAGTATATGTCCTCCACCTCTATAGTGAGGGACATCCCGTCGATCTGGAAAGACTCTGAGTCAGGATCCTAGTAGTCTACTAGCATCTACAGCAGTCTTGGTTTGGCCCTTAAGCCAGCAAGACAACAAAACTTGTAGAGCCCGCATGCACAAAGAGCTTGTTGAGCCATTAGATCACCCCGTTCTGCTGCTTCTACATCCCCGTGCTCTTGTTCCCTCCATTCTAGAACCATACTGCACATTTAATTTAAGTTTTGGTCATTACATGTCCTAGAAAAACTTAAACATTGCCGTGTATGTACGTGACTTTGAGCCATTTTTCCATGTATAGCCAGCCGTATCTGCAGAAAAATCCTCGATTTCTGTGTGGGCCGAGGCGCATGTCTTAGATTGGACTAGAAATCAATTTTGACCATGGAAATTTGAAAATTTTACATGCAAATGAAAGAGCAGGGCATGGGAATTTACCTGGAAAAAACGGTGTCGGATTTCACCAGCTGAAACTCCCGGAATTCGCGTTTGAAGTTTTGAGCTCAATTGGGTAAAATTTTCAAATGTTATATAATGTTTTGAATTTTTTACTATTTATAGAATTTTTGAAAATTTTTGAAAATTTTTACCCCCTTTCTATAGTTTTGAGCAATTTCTGACCCTTTTGGACCATTTTTTACTAATATAATGTTGTAGGAGACCATTTTGAGCATCGTTTTGACCATTGTTTTGATTCGTTCGTGCTGATTTCAGGTATGATGTTTAAACTGGCGTATAGGTTAGATTTTACCTCCATTTTCATTTTTCATGACCTTATGACCGTTTCATTATAACCTTAGGTACAAACCCATTCTATCTTGTCACGGGACCTTCTTGCTGTTTTAGAAGTGACATGATGGGAATGGTAGAGTTTGACCTTACATGGGTGCCGTAGTTAGCTCCTTGTTTGCATTTGGCACCCATGCCAACACTTTTTCCTTTGGGGTGTGGGAGTCCATTGTATAGTATTGCCATGACATTTCGCAAGAGCCTCATACTCCTCTTGATCTTTTTGCTAGCCTGTTTCCCCAGGACTCCCTCATGTCAAGTTGTAATTGCATTATCATGAGCATTTCCTGCCTCATTGATCCTTATGCCAGCTTCCCTGACTTTGAGTATCAGCCATATAGCCCAATCCTGTCTCATGTCTAGCCATGCAGAGCAATTTTATATATCCTTTGCAGCTTGATTCCTGATTTTTACTGGGAGGGGACTTTCCCCCGAGTGTCGCTATCCTACACATGTCTCCTTGCATTGAGCATAGGTATGTTCCGCTGCTTGGAACTAGTTTGTTTGTCCCTTGACACTCATCTCCTCCCAGTATGTAACTATAAAGCGAGTTTATTATTTTTAATATTTTCAAAATATTTGAAAAAGTCCAAAAAAATCAAAATACCAAAAACCCGGACAAGAAAAGATGTTATTTTTGGCAGCAGTCGAGTCGTGTCACCTTTGAACAGAGCACTGTATATCACATCCATTAATTGGGTTAATAGTTTGACTTTAGGATCTGTACTCATGTCTCTGATTTTATCTCCATCATTTGGTTAAGCTTCCAATCCATATGGAGCCTCTGTCAATGCCTCCTATGTCGCAAAGATGTACCAGTTTTGTATATTAAGTCTGTGCTGGCTACATTCAGTCACCAGTCACCTTTATGCTACCGTTCGAAGGAAGTTGAAACCTAAGTCGGCCATTCCCGGTATAGTTACTGGTTCGTGCACCTTATGATCGAGTCCTTCCACATTATACAACTTTGTTGAGTACCTCATGTTGGATGATGGGGGATGCCTTAATTCCCTCCTTCCAGCGGATTTCATCCCACCAACTTTATATCATTTATTATGGGATAGGAATCTAGATTCATGTTTGAGTGCCTTGAGACTTGTAGTCATTAGTGGCAGGTTCTCTCGCCATCGACAGTTTTTTGGGAATACATCAATGTCCCCTGATCGATGGATTATCTCAAGTGTTTGACCTCAATACATTTATTCACACTTGTTACCTTGCACTCTAGTACCTTGATTCCTATTTTCATCATTGGTGGGTGATCTCCCATCTTTTAATGGTATACATCAATGACTAGTAATCAGACGATGGACTACTATGTTCGACCTCGACACCTCTATTCACATAGTAGGACATGTACTCGTAGTGGTTTGTGTAGAAGACCTTCTAGATTGGTGGCTACTTCCTTATCGTGCTAGTGTTCATGAGATTTCAGCTCTCATGACTTGATTCCAGTAAATGTCAGATATTTTCAGCCATTTTGGAGATCTTGATCCATTATATATATTCAACCTACATGGAGATCATGATCCTTTTATATATCTTCATCATGGAGATTCTGAGCTATTTATATTGTACATGGTGATGACCACACATGTCATATTTTGTATCATGCCTATTCATGGCCTTTGTACTCTTATGTATCCAGGACTGCTATATCTACTTGCAGTTATGTGCAGAGTTTGATCATTATATTGTATTTATTGGATGGCTAGTTCTTCCACTGGGTTCTTCATCACTCCACTTCTAGGATGGACTTATAATGTATTTCGGCCATCGTATGACCCCTCTAACCTCACACATTAGGGGGCATCTGTTATAGCTGATTTTACCACACATGGCGAATCACACTTTTATGGCCTTCCCTGTCCCTTTGCATACTCCTTAGACCCCATGGACCATTTTTGTACCTTTCATGTTTCCAATATCATCCCTAAAAACATGCAATAATTGCCATACGTGACTTTTAATCCCTTTCTCATGTACATACGTGGGTTTGACCCTTAAAACCGCATACATCGGGATGTGTGCAAAAGGCCAAATGATTTTGGAGTTTTCCTTCATGTGGATCCAAATCACTTGTCTCTTGACCTTCCATATGCCTTGAGATCACTCGGATTCGACCTTCCATTACCCCATTGAAGAGCTATATAAGGAACCGTTTGGATGCATTAAAGAAGGGAGGAATTGAGAGCAAGAAAACTATAGTCCATTGTTGTCAAAGCTTATACTTGAGTCTTGTTGCAGCTGCAACTAATTTCCCAAATTCCTAAAAA
Organism: Pseudotsuga menziesii; assembly: GCA_001517045.1. Taxonomy (NCBI): domain Eukaryota; kingdom Viridiplantae; phylum Streptophyta; class Pinopsida; order Pinales; family Pinaceae; genus Pseudotsuga; species Pseudotsuga menziesii. The sequence goes on from LPNX010940595.1 coordinate 164,648, forward strand.
AATTTGGACCCTCCTTTTGATTTTAGCTAGCCCAAGTTTGCTCAATCTTTTTAAACCTTTCCTGGAAGCCCATTTTTTTCTTCTTGAGAAGTTGATTGTCAAAAGCTTAGTCTATTATTTTGCCACTGTTTTGGGGGTCGAATGATCTAATACTATCATTATTTTTTGTCGACACCATGGAAACCATGGAGTCTTGGTTTTATTTGAAATCTTCATTTTGATTTGTTTTCGATGATTTTTTTTCGTTGTCGGAAGTTTATTTATGTTTGAGTCGGGGCACTAGTTCTCTATGCCACCGCTGTTTTGGAGATGAAACAAACTAATTTTACCACAGCACAACTTTAAAGTCTCTCAAACACTTAACTTTTCTTTGAATTTTCGACGGTTTGGTTTTATCGCTACCCAACTGAAAGTCTTTTGAGTACTTAATGTTTTTTGGGTTTTTTGATGATCGCTGTCGAAATTCATTTGAACAAGTGAATCAGGGCAATAGTTCTCTACGCAGCTGCCATTGTGGAAGGTAAAGAATGAATGTCCCGATGTACAATCATGTTTTCGCCGATGGGCTTGTATCTCCTTTGTGTTATTTTTCAAAAAATCTTTTACTTTTTGACTTTCGGTGTTTTCTGTTTTTTCATGGTCGGAGCATTAGTCTTTTGCATTGCCGCCATTTTGGAAGGAAAATAGAGAATTTTCTGATGAATAGTCTTTGTCCTCACTGATTCCATGGTTTTTGTTTTTCGATGATTTGTTTTCACCATCGGAACGGTGTTGATGGTTGATCGAAGGACCAGTCCTTGTGTTGCCGACACGGCAGCACCTTTGAGCCTTCAATCGTCGATGTTTTCTATTGCTGCGGAACCCTTAGTATACATGACTTCCACCATTGCATCTCCTTGGTGAACTAACCATCTGATATATAGTTCTTTCCCTCGCCGATGCGATTTTTTTTTTTCCTGATGCTTAAGTAGTTCTGCTCGCCGAGAGGGTTTTTCCTGCTTTATGTGCTTTTACTCTATTTTATGAAGGCAAAGTTGTTTCATTGTGTTTGGTCGAGTCAGGGTTTTTTCTGAGATGAAGAGCGTAGTCAAGGTTCATTGTTTTGAGGATTGGTGGTTACATTGCTATGATTCATGATTTCTTTGGAGGATTTTGAGTTAGTCCAAATCTTGCCTAGATTGAGATAAAGAGTCTCTTTTTTCGAGCTTGTGATTTTAGTAGATTTCAAGATACAAACTTACAGGATTTTCTTTGTATTATCATTTTTCTTTTCATGCATTAATATTGTTGATAGTTCATTTTACAGGATGTATGTTTTGATACATTTTGTGCTATTTTGTCAAAAACTAGTGGTCTAAGAACAGGTTGTGTTTATGACAGAATGATTGCTGCTACAAAGAGGATATGTCTAAAAGGGAGGTAGCAAGGAAGAAGGTGGCTGAAGAATGAAGAAGCAGAGATAGAGAAAAGAAGAAGAAAGTGGAGGTCTAAGCTCAACAGGTTCTAAAAGGGACCAATGGATTACTAAGCATAATCAATAGCAACAGAGGCCCAGGCTTGAGAAAATTTCATCGATAATCAAGTGGGACCCTCTTTATAAAAAGTGCTATTAAATTTTAATTTAATGTAACGTATTGTACAACACTCACTAAAGGACAAAATTATGAGAATGAACGATTGGGGGGGGAGCCCAAAGGTCACAAGGGGCAGCCCAAGGGTTTTGCTGTTTTGTTTAAGTATAGGAGAGTTAGATGTAGAGAGGGGATGTTTTCCCAGATATATTTGTGCGAGTATGTTGTAAGAAGAACTATTTCCTTTTGCAATAAAGAATTACAAGTTTCCTGTTGGAGAAATCTTGGTGGAAGATTTCAAATGCTATGCTATGGATTTGTTGAATGTGAACTATTTCATTTTCAGCTTGCATCCATTAACTGTGAGATCATCCTAACTCTTTGAACCTATGTTCTTCTTATGAATGCACTCTAGTTTATTCTATGAAATTTCCACTTTGAGTAATGAAGGCTTTTCATAAACAATGAGCTATCTTGTTGTTCATATATCTATTAATGTTCATGTGTTTTGAATTAAGTAACAGCTATCTGTGATTTTTCTTAATGCATGCACAGAAATACATTACTCATTGATAAATGATAATCTTTCTCCCTAGGGATAGGTTAGATAGTTAGTTTCAGTTTCTTGTTGTGTGTGATATAGATGCGAGAGAGTTAAGACGAGAGGTAAGAACCTGTGCATCACGTTGTGACCACTCCTCTTATTCTCTATAAATATGCATTTTTAGATAGGCAATTGCACATCATACTTAAACATAAAAAACTAAAAAATACACATGATGGACTGGTCCATAACCAGTAAAACCTTTATTTTATTACTTGACCTACGATAGCCGAATCATAACCGGACAGATTCCCCATACCAAATAGTGACAGGCTAGTTGGGAACGTTTACTGGGGAGAATCCCTAACTATTGTTACTTGCAATTTTCCAGGCCTCAACAGTTTTTGGCGCTAGAAGGAGGGCAGCCAGTGCATGGCTGGCCGAGGAAACCCATTTTCTCAAAATTATTCCACTGGTAACAGTTCTGAGAGTAGTTTGTTTCCTGGTCCAATTCTTGAAGAGAAGGGTAAAGGGATTTTGTATCCTGTTGATAATGAACTAGTTGATGATTTGAGAAGAATTACTATGGATTATGTGAAGAATATTGGAGGATTACCAATTATTCCTGTCTTACCCAGAAGAGAATATTGGAAGAAATACCGCCCTATATTCGAAGACACAGTGTTGGTTGAAGATTTTGAAGAATTGGTAGAAACAACATTACAAGAAGTTGTTCAACCCCTGAATTAGTTGAACCCAGATACACCCTATTGTTCACCTTTTCATACCCCTGTTCATTCACCACCTCACTCTCCACTTAAAATCATGGCAAATGTAAACACGAATCAACCACCCAACGCACCAAATCCACCACCTGCTTGGAGGGCTAGGTCACCTTTAAACTTGGAACCTCCTTTGCATGATTTGCCTCAAGATTTTGATAAAATGTTGCCTAAGTTTGATCCCAGTGAAAACATATTGGTAGATGATCATTTACAAAGCTTTTACTTGGCTATAGAAGGTCTACGGGTTGGAGAACATGAAGATGTAGTCTACAGATTGTTTCCACATACCCTGAAAGGAGCAGCAGCCTCATGGTATTTTGCTCTGCCTGCAAATTCAATCACAGACTGGGACACATTTGAAAGAATATTTAGAAGCAAATATGTAGTCCAGAAAACTCATGAAGCTCTAATGAAAGGGTTATGCGCTTTAAAGAAAGAAAGAAAAGAAAAAGTGCAAAGTTTCACTCAAAGGTTTGTTGCTTATCTTAAAAAAAAATATGTAGCTGATAAGCCCTCTGATAAAGTTTTGATTGAATAATATACTTCAGCTCTAGGGCCTGAATTGGCCATGTTTTCCAAGATGTCAGTCAATCCTACATTGTCAGAAACTTATGAAGAAACCGAGAGGGTAGAGGCTGAAAAAGAGAACATAGAAGATTATCCTGAGCAGTCGGGAGAAAAAACTTTTGGTAAAAAAGCTTTATTACTATCTAAGCCAAAGGATGAGAAATCACATGACTTTGAAGCAATGTTGAAAATGATGCAGAAGCTGTCTAACAGAGTGATAGATTTGGAAAAAAAAAAGGATCATAAAGCATACAAGCCTTACTATAAAAGGAGAGAAGACAACAATCAATCTAAACCTCCTCCACATAGTCCTCCACCCATGAATTTAACTAAGGTAGGGATGGATAATTTTTTTACCTTTCATCAGCAGCCTCATTCTGAAAAAAATTGCCCTCAATGGATCATTTCGATGACATTAGTAATGAATCAGCTATTGGAATCTAAACTAACAGAAGATGATGAGCAGGAAGAAAAAAATAATCAACCCATAGAAAAACAAGAAGAGGATGCTTTAGTTTTATGGGACTGTGTCTCACTTTTTGATACAGATGAGGAAGGTTCACTGAAATAGGAAGAAACATCATAAACAAATGTGACAACAAGGAGTCAAGGTTTGTTAAATAAAGACAATTCGATACTTCCGAAAATTAAGAGACTTCAAGAGAATATGAAGAAAATACAGAAGAACAACACAGATGATAAAATACATGAATTTACCATTACCAGTCAAGATCCAAAACAAGTCAACATGTCGGTTAAGCCTATTGAAGACAAAGTTGATAATGTAAAGGAAAATCTCAAAGCACTTGAGATGGGGTATGCTATTGTGGAGGAAATTAAAAGGGCCAAGGCAAATATTTAGTTATTTGAAATCTGTAATGTACCTCAACAGAAAGAAAAATTGTTAAAATCTCTTGAAGTACCAGAGGAAGAGCTTCCCACTAACAACCAACCTGTAGAAGAAATTGTCGAAGCAAATGTGGAAGGTAGGGATAGGTTTAAAACCCCACCATTCCTCTTGAATTTTGAGATATTAAATCATAATGTGCACAATTGTTTAGTAGAATCAGGGTCAGTAGTCATGTTATGCCACTGTTAGTTTGCAAGAAGATCAGTGGAAAACCTAAACCAACTACCTAGTAGGTTACTCAGCTAGACAGGACCACTGTGAAACTAGTCGAGGAAATGGAAGATGTTCTAATTCGCTTATCTGCCAATGAAAATATATGTCAGTACATTGACATTGTAGTAGCAGACATACATGATGTTTATGGACTTGTTTCGAATCGAGACTGGTCAACAAGGCTAAATGGATATTTCACATCAGATTGGTCACATCTATGGTTTCCTCATAAGGGAAGTCCAAATCAGATCAAAATATTAAGAGAGCCCCACATGAAGCACAATGTTACTCAATTGGAAGAGAAAAATGAACCAGTGAATTCTGTACTGGGAAATTATCTAATTGAGCTAGAATCGGGAAACTACCAAGCGAAAGAAGCTAGCAGTACACCAAACACCCAGCCCAATCTCCTTTGATTTTCATGGGATGATGAGATTGATTGTAAAATAGTAGACTTAGTTTTAGATGTAGTTTTTTATTCAAGTATTGTAGAAGTATATAGTTTTTGGACACTTTTTTTTATGGATCTAAAACATTGGAAGGATTAGGAGCTGGCTGTGTCCTGATTGATCCAAAGAAAAATAAACATTTTCTTTCATGTAGATTAGAGTTTGAAAAATAAACATTTTCTTTCATGTAGATTAGAGTTTGAATGTACCAATAATACAGTTGAATATGAAGCATTAGTTCAAGGACTAAGAAAAGCAATTGAATTAAAAGTACAAAATCTAAAAGTGTATGGGGATTCTGAAATAATTGTAAATCAAATTCGAAATAAGATACATTGTATTTCACCTCATTTAAAAGCTTACCGGAATGAAGTGTGGGATTTGCTTAAAAACATTTATCCATTTAATATTGTATCCATCCCTAAACTAAAGAATGCAGCAGCTGACTTGTAAGCTACCTCAACTACAAGGCTTGTACCTTATAATAATACATGTTCTATTGAATTACTTTTTAGGGCTTTGGTTCCAGACATGGTCACCAATTTACAGGTTTTTGATGATGACCAACAAATCCTGGAATGTTTGACGAATGATGAGACTTTCAAAGGGGAAATTATTGATGATGAAGAACACCAAGCTGAGTTAAAATTCGACAAATTTATTCCTAAAGGGGTAAGGACCTTAGAGAAGATGTTTGATTTAGACAACAAGTTCAGAAGACTAGCAAATGTTAAGACTCATAGCTCATCGTTACAATTCGAGGTGATAAATTTAGGAACTGAAGTTGAACCCAAATATGTAAATTTGGGAAAGTGTTGCTCTCCCGGTGAAAGAAATAAGTTCGTTAGTTTGTTCAAACAGTACAAATATGTGTTTTCCTGGATATATGAAGAGCTTAGGACATATGACACAAAGATTATACAACATGTCATCCCTACTAGATCTAGATTCAATCCTTATCAACAACCTTTGAGAAAAATGCATCCAAAACGGGAGCCTTTAATTCAGAGTGAAGCGAAAAAATTATTGGATGCCAAAATTATATTCAAAGTTAGACACTCGGAATGGGTTTCGAATTTGGTGCTAGTGGGGAAGAAATCTGAAGAAATCAGACTATGTGTAGATTTCAGAAACCTAAATTGTGCTTCGGATAAAGATAACTATCCAGTCCCACCCATGGAACAAATATTGCAGATGGTTTCGAGTTCTGAGTTATTTTCATTATTAGATGGATTCTTTGGCTATAATCAAGTATTAGTAGCTGAAGAGGATAGACTTAAAACTACATTCAGAACAAAGTGGGGAACTTTTGCTTATAGAAGAATGCCCTTTGGACTCATCAATGCTGGAGCTACTTTCCAAAGGGCCATGGATATAGTATTCCATGGTCTAATTGGCCATAGTGTTGTAGTAAATCTCAATGATGTCATGATATTTTCAAAGAAGAGAGAAGAACACGCATTCCATCTAAAACAAATTTTTTAGCGTTGTCGAAAATATGGCATCTCACTGAATCTGAGGAAATGTGTGTTTGTGGTTATAGAAGGAAAGCTACTGGGTCACGTTGTTTCTAAAAAAGGGATCTCCATAGACCCAGAAAGGATTAAATCCATCAAACAGATCCCTTTACCCCATAACAAAAAAGGTATGCAATCATTCATGGGGACAATTAATTTTGTGCGAAGGTTTGTACCAGATTTTGCCCAGATTGTCAAACCTTTGTAGAAAATGGTGAAACAAAGTGTACAATTCAAATGGACTGATGTGTAGAAGAATGCATTTAGTAGTATAAATACATCTATTGCACATGCACCATCTCTTAAAAGTCCAAATTTAGAAAAAAAAATATTTTGTACACTTTCGCATCTGATAATTCATTGGCAGCCGTGCTTACACATAAGGAAGATGGGGGAGATTAGTAACCCATATCATTTATGAGCACTGGTATGCAAGGAGCCGAATTGAATTACCCAGCTGTGGATAAACAAGCTTATGCAGTCTTCAAAGCAGTAAAACAATTCAGGCCATACATACTTAAGAACTGGACTAAGGTAATAGTTCCACACCCAACTATAAGGTCTCTTTTTGTACAAAAGGAATTAGGAGAAAGAAGAGGCAATTGGGTAATAGCTTTACAAGAATATGATCTTGAATTCAAATAAGCATTTATAGTAAAGGGGTATGGATTGTGCAAAATAATGGCTGAAGGTAAAGGAAATGAAGAAAACAATTGGGAAAATGAAACTGAGTTACATATGATGGATGTGTATCCTCTTTTCACCGCTTCAGATTCCTGGTACTGAGTCCTTGTTCATTACCTTCAGGAAGGATTGTTGCCAGAACATTGGAATTCTAAACAATGAAGAGCGTTGCACCTTAAATCAGCTGCATATAAGATCATTGATGGAATATTATTCAGAAAAAATTATGATGGAGTCCTTCTCAGATGCTTAGATAAAGAAGATGCAAAGAAGGTCATAACAGAGTTACATGATGGGCCTACTGGAGGTCATTTTTCCGGAGATACAACAGCCCACAAGATTCTCAGAGCTAGATACTATTGGCCCACACTATTCAAGGACACACACGCCCATGTGAGAAAGTGTGATATCTGCCAGAGGTGTGGGGGAAGACAAGCCAAAGTAGTAGGACCATTGAGGCCTGTGATGATAACATAACCATTCGAGTAATGGGGGATTGATATCATTGGAGAGATAAAACCAAATTCTTCCTTGTAGCACAAATACATTCTGACGGCAACTGACTACTTCACTAGATGGGACAAGGCCATTCCGTTACGTAAAGTGAATGAAGATGCGGTCATGGATTTCTTGCAAGATCATATTATGACCAGGTTTGGGGTTCCAACTTCCCTGGTATTTGATAATGCTACTTATTTTTCTTCTATTAGATTAACTACATTTGATCATGAAAGAGGAATCAAAAATTCTAGATTAACCAAAATCCTTGATTATAAGACTGTGTATTATTGATATATCTGTAAGAATTATTCTAGTTTAGCAATTTTCCTAAATGGCTATGAAGACATTGAAGTCCTACTTAATCCTTGTAAAATAACTCAGGATCGAAAGGTTTGGAATACTATTTCGGGGCTCCATCCATCTCACATTTAAAAATGTCTTAGGGGGTGACAACAAAAGACCCATGGAAAGGAAGCAAGGTAAACAGTATATTATATATAAATGATACCATGCCAAGAATTGAAAGCCAAAAGGAAAATAAGAGTAAAAAATCTCCTAAGAAAGCAATATGTATCAAAACGAAGTACTGAACCATATGAGTACAAAATCGCCAAAGTTATTCTCCGTTCGTGAGCTGAAAATTAAATACATCTCTCACACAAAAGGACACTATGGATAGAGGAGTCTGAATAAAAAATTCAGAAAGAAAGGCATGCAGGAAGACTCAAAAAGGACAAAGTCCAAAAGCACAAAAGTGCAAAATGGCATGGGAATGAGGAACAAACGAATATTTCTGTTTACCATATGTTACAATCCTGTTGTGTCCAAGCTGGGAGCTACCCGAAGACAGAGGTAAAAAATGAAACTCATATCCCTGGCCTTAAAAGAGTTATCTAGACTTTAAATATTGGTTTCCATTTTCCTAAATTGGACTATCATCAATGATTAAAAGTACATACATTTTCCATTTGAGAAATACATACATCTAGAAGAATTCAACATGTTGATTTTATTATCAGACAGTCTGTTACTTAAGGAAGAAATTGTCCAGAGATATGGGTTCACCAGGTAGTCGCCAATTGTTATAGCTGCAACTACTTTCCCAAATTTCTAAAAAAAATTCAACCCTCCTTTTGATTTTATCTAGCCCAAGTTTGTTTAATCTTTTTAAACCTTTCCTGGAAATCCATTTTTCTCCACTTGAGAAGTTGATTGTCAGAAGCTCAGTCTATTATTTTGCCCCTATTTCGGGGTCAAATGATCTAATACTATCGTTATTTTTTGCCGACACCATGGAAACCGTGGAGTCTTGGTTTTATTTGTACTCTTCACTTTGATTTGTTTTCGATGATTTTTTTTCATTGTCAGAAGTTTATTTACGTTTGAGTCACGGCACTAGTTCTCTATGCCACTGTTATTTCGGAGATGAAACGAACTAGTTTTACCACTGGACAACTTTAAAGTCTCTCAAACACTTAACTTTTCTTTGAATTTTCAACGGTTTGGTTTTATCGCTGCCCATCCGAAAGTATTTTGAGTACTTAATTCTTTTTGGGTTTTTTGATGATCGATGTCGAAAGTCATTTGAACAAGTGAATCAAGGCAGTAGTTCTCTATGTAGCCGCTATTGCGGAAGGTAAATAATGAACGTCCCTGTGGACAGTCATGTTTTTGCCGATGGCCTTGTATCTCCTTTGGGTTATTTTTCAAAAAATCTTTTACTTTTTGACTTTCAACGTTTTCTGTTTTTTCACAGTCGGAGCATTATTCTTTTGAGTTACTGTTGTTTCAGAAGGAAAACAGAGAATTTTTCGACAAATAGTCTTTTTCCTTGTTGATTCTGTGGTCTTTGTTTTTCGATGATTTTTTTTCTCCATCGGAACAGTGTTGATGATTGATTGGAGGACCAGTCCTTGTGTTTCCGACACGGCAGCACCTTTGAGCCTCTGATCGTCGATGTTTTCTATTGCTATGGAACCCTTAATATATATGACTTTCGTCATTGCGGCTCCTTAGTGAACTAACCATCTGGTATATAGTGCTTCCACTCGCTGATGCAAGTTTTGTTTTCGCTCGATGCTTAAGTAGTTCTGCTCGTCGAGAGGGTTTTTCCCGCCTTATGTGCTTTTAATCTATTTTATGATGGTGGAGTTGTTTCATTGTGTTTGGTCAAGTCGGGGTTTTTTCTGAGATGAAGAGCGCAGTCAGGGTTCATTGTTTTGAGGATTGGCGGTTACATTACTGTGATTCATGATTTCTTCGGAGGATTTCGAGTTAGTCCAGATGCTGTTGGGATTGAGATAAAGAGTCTATTTTTTAGAACTTGTGATTTTAGTAGATTTCAAGATACGAAATTGTAGGATTTTCTTTGTATTATCATTTTTTTTTTCATGCATTAATATTGTTGATAGTTCATTTTACAAGTTGTATGTTTTGATACAGTTTGTGTTATTTTGTCAAATGCTAGTGGTCTAAGAACAGGCTGTGTTTATGACAGAATGATTGCTGCTGCAAAGAGGATATGTCTAAAAGGGAGGTAGCAAGGAAGAAGGTGGTTGAAGAATGAAGAAGCAAAGATAGAGAAAAGAAGAATAAAGTGGAGGTCTAAGCTCAACAGGTTCTAAAAAAGGACCAACAGATTACTGAGCATAATCAATAGCAGCAGAGGCCCAGGCTTGAGAAAAGTTCACCGATAAAAAGTGCTATTAAATTTTAATTTAATGTAACGTATTGTACAACACTCACTAAAGGACAAAATTGTGAGAATGAACGGTTGGAGGAGCAGTCCAAAGGTCACAAGGCACAACCCAAAGGTTTTGCTATTTTGTATAAGTATAGGAGAGTTAGATGTAGAGAGGGGAATTTTCCCCAAATATATTTGTGAGAGTATGTTGTAAGAAGAACTATTTCCTTTTGCAATAAAGAATTACAAGTTTCCTGTTGGAGAAATATTGGTGGAATATTTCAAATGCTATGCTATGGATTTGTTGAATGTGAACTATTTCGTTTTCAGCTTGCATCCATTAACTGTGAGATTGTTCTAACTCTTTGAACCTATGTTCTTGTTATGAATGCACTCTAGTTTATTCTATGAAATTTCCATTGTGAGTAATGAAGGCTTTTCATAAACAATGAGCTATCTTGTTTTTCATATATCTATTAATGTTCATGTGTTTTGAATTAAGTAACAACTATCTGTGATTTTTCTTAATGCATGCGCAGAAATACATTACTCATTGATAAATGATAATCTTGCTCCCTAGGGATAGGTTAGATAGTTGGTTTTAGTTTCTTGTTGTGTGTGATTTAGATGCGAGAGAGTTAAGATGAGAGGTAAGAACCCGTGCATCACATTGTGACTGCTCATCGTATTCTCTATCAATCTACATTTTTAGATAGGCACTTGCACATCATACTAAAACATAAAAAACTAAAAAATACACACGCTGGACCAGGCCATAACTGATAAAACTTTTATTTTGTTACTTGACTTACGGTAGTCGGACCATAAACCAGATGGATTCCCCATACCAAATAGTAACGGGCTAGTTAGGAATGTTTACGAGGGAGAATCCCTAACTGTTGTTACCTGCAATTTTCTAGGCCTCAACAAGTTTGCATCCCTTTGTCCCTTGGAGCACTTTGTGTTCTTCCCATTCTTGCCTTTTTCTTGTGAGCTATCTATCGAGAGATGGAGGATTGAAGTGGTGGAGGCCCAAGTGGGGGACTCAGTTTCTACGATTCGCAAACGTGCCGACAAAGGTTGTCACTATTTTAATCTCTAATGTAATCTATGCTTACATGCTTTTGGAGCAGAATTACAGGTCATGGGATCCTTACCTGTATCAGTGGAGCATATCTTATATAATACTTCATTCTTGTGTGTATGGGCCACATGGTGACCTACTTACTTGGATGTACAATCACTTTCATGATTCTTTGATGAGGTACCTTCTTGATGCACATTTGTATGATGTTGTTATGTACTCTCATGATATATATTTTGTAATCATGATGTTTGGAAGGGTGAAATACCAACAATGGGATCTTGGAATAGCTTGGTTTCATCTCACTTGGAGTAGCACTTTGGTTGTTGGTTTGAGAAAGAAAACCAACCTTCATTTATTTGAATTCATCTTTGTACAGCAATGTTCCAGTTTCCTATGTGGGAGACCTTTTGAGAGATGGATTCAATTTTCACATGCTTTGTTTTCATGGAATTTCATCATAGACATTCCACACCAAGCATGTATCAGGATCATATAGGACGCTGGGATCATTTTTGGCCTCACTTGGTTTCAATTGTAGGGGGAAACAAGCAACATTGGTAATTTATTCACCACTTGAGAAGATGATTGTAATTAGAGTAGTTAATCAACAAGAATGGTGGTTCCTCTCTGAAATTTTATTGGAATATTAAGAAACTCAAAGTTTGGTAACTCAACACCAACTTCAAAGAATTATACAGAAGCAAAAAAGGGGTGAAAGTTCAAAAAATGTTTCCAAAATATGGAGGTAAAGATTATTTGCACAATTTTGGTTTTTATGGATTTGATTAATCTTTTGCATGTTAGTGGTGATGTTACATGATATATCAATATGAAAAATCCACATATATTTACTTTTGGGAACACAAAATTGCAGTACATGAGTGCCACTACTAAAATTGCAGCTAAAGAAAATTAATGAGCAGAACCATAACAAAGCACTTGGTGCAAAGGAAGGAGTACCAAATGAGGATTCCACTTGGAAATATGAAAATATTTGCAGCATACAAATATTTAATTGCTTTAGGACAAGCAATATTGGGTGGGGAGGACTGCAATGTCCCCATTTTTATAATTGCATAGCAGGACAATTCCATTAATCCTACTAGTTCCCTAGGTTGGATGGATACTTCTGGAATTTTAATAAGGGAGATAATAAATGATGTTCAGACATTAGAATGGAATAAATATTTAATAATGGAGCTTATTAAATAAATACAATATAAAATTGAATTGGCAATGGAGCATGGAGACACATGGAGATTATGGGGCCCACACAAGCTAGAATTTATGTGCCACATGGCATCCTCTTTTGCACTTTAGAATCCATGGGAAGCCTAATGTTCTTGGATGATTTAGAAGGATAATAAACTTGTAAATATTCCTCATAGGTCGAATTGGGAAGGAAATGTAACTTACATGGGAGAGGACGAGTCAAATGGGAGCTTCTTGGACACTTGGGCTAAACTCCCTAACATCTATGACATCTATGACACCAATGAAGAAGATGTTATGAAATGTATGACATATTGTAGACCCGAAGGATGAAATATAACCATTATTACATGTCATGTTTAAATATGGAATCCAAGAGGGTTCTCATGTGATTTGGAGAAGCTCAATGGGTTCCCACACGAATTGGGGGAAGATGGAAGGCTAGGAAAGGGAGGACACACGTTAAATCTTGAGACCACACCCTAATTAGAATTGGATTGAGTTTGTGGATGGATTGGTAAACTTATAAGTCTAAGGATGTTTATAAAATACATGAATCAACCAAGAGAATAGGTTTTTATCATTTGATAAATTAGCATTTGTGAATTGAGAGAGCTAGTGGATTACTAGTTTCTTGCCTTAGCCAATTTCGAGGGTGAAAGATTCCCATCCAAGTTGGTGTTTGGAGAGGAAACTCATGTATTTCATGGATATTTAATGTATTTTGTATTTTCATGTGCAATCTATAAGGCAGCTCTTTGTTCCTTCTAACGCAACACTTTTTCTCAACCATTTCCAGTTTTTATTGCATATTCTTGCTCATGGAGGGATTGCACTTTGGATGAGCTATTGTACTCTTTGGGAGATATTTTCCTGATCCATTTATGATGGTAATAAGTGTAATATTATTTTTTCTCCATATTCATAAAGTATCAAGTTGAAATATCAAATGGTTGAATGTAAAATGATTATTGATGAGCAAACAATAACCATTTCCCCACTATATTGATGTATGCCATTGAATGCTGATGAGTTTGACATTATCATGGTACATTTATGATTTTAATAAGTTTAATATGCTCTTTTATTCATTCTTAGAAATTCTTAGGTATAAATATCAAAGGTTTGTATGTAAAAGTGAATATTAATGAGCAAACAATGACCATTTCCCCACTAGATTGTTGTATGTCATGGTAATGCTGATTATTTCAAATGGGAGAATGTCTATGTGATATATTTATGATTAATGGACTGTAATTTATGAGTATTAAAATTTTCATTTTCAGCACTTAATCACTTGAAGTCATCTTACTCATTTTAATTGCATTTGGAGAAGATTTGATGCCATTTCCCCAAGGGTCAAATTATGATTTTGTAGCTATTTGGGAGAGGGTTATAACAGCATGTATAAAATGAGTAACTTTTACTTTTTGACTTTTGACATTTTCTATTTTTTCACGGTTGGAGCATTAGTCTTTCATATGCATGATCCCATCCTCTTACAGCTTCTTCCCTAACCGATTCAACATATCTTCACCCTTCAATTGGATCCATCGAAGATATGACTATGATGTCATGATTCTCAAAGGTCATCACTCAATTCTTAAAATTAATCACCACGAAGACGTCATTGTCCCATCCAATCCCTAACAACACGGAATAGGATCCTCTACCATCAACAACGTCAATAACATAAAAATCAACATAAGTCTCCATCCCTTCAACTTCCACAGAAAGTCACAGAACTCACCCAATCAGTGTTACTTGGGACTAGATCCAAGATGGCTGAATCTACCTCATAGTCCCCAACCTGAATATTCATGCCCATCTCTTTTCCCATATTTTTCTTGTGTAAGGATTTCACCGCAGACTCCTTCTGTCCCTTGGTCGGTTGATGCAACAGATTCTGAATCTCGGTAAGAGCATCAGGATCCCTTTCCAGTGACAATAAAAACTCGTCAATAGGGGTCCACTCTCTATTGACACCCAAGTCATCACGATATCCCTAAGCACCGAACCAGACAGGGTTTACCCCGTCTGACAACACCTATAGAGAAAATGAAGTCTCACCCAATATGTTCAAGGGAGAGATGTCAGAACCAATTTTCCATAGTATGAAGGAGGACTGTGCATCTACTTGTCAACTCAGCCCATCATTATTTAACAGATCTAATTATTTAGGTTATGCATTAACAAAATCATGTCATCATTCAATGGATCAAATCAACATACTTAGATCGCAACAAATACATCGAAGCATAAATGGATATAATAGTATATCATCATTCATAGAAGAGAAACATCGCATTATTCACAGATACACATCACATTCACATTTGGATCTCAAAAAACAAGAAAACATGAAGATAGAAAAAGACACAATGATTCTGCTCAATATTCGTCATATCATATTAACCTTTGCATAAAAACACTGATTATTTAGCTCATACACACAGATCCAAATCAGTTCTTCGGTCTCTAAGAATCCAAAAATCTTCAAGAAGACTTAACACTTGCAATTCTACATCTATTTATAGGCTTGTTCCTTTACATTGGTGGTCCACTTAACCAAACTGCCTAACTACTTATTAACAGAATATGAAAAATAATGACCACAATCCACATAATGCAGTCCAAATATACAAAATATTACCAAAATACATAAAATATAGCTAATCCTCCTTGCACGTCATTTTGCACCTTGCACGACATCTTTGACCTTGTGCGGCATCCACAATGTTGCGCAGCTAACTTACCCGAAAAAATTCCTACCAACATGTACTACATTACTCTTGGGATGGTTCTTCTCTGATATACAAGGATCGTTTGCTACTTCCCCAGAGCATAGATCTTCACCAAGATGTCTTCTATGAAATCCATGCTTCTCCATCGGTAGGGCACTCTAGGTTCCTCAAAACATATGAGTGAGAACGACGTAACTTATTTTGGAAGGGAATGAAATGGGAAATTCAATAAATGGTTTCTGAATGTGATACCTGCCAGTGCCACAAGGGTGAAACTACACTCCTCCCTAGCTTGTTCGAACCCTTTCCCATCCCTATAAGGATTTGGACAGATATTTCAATGGATTTCATTGAAGGGTTCCCTAAATCTGGGGGAAAGAATGTAATCTTGGTTATGGTTGACCGGCTCTCCAAATATAGTCATTTTTGTGCTCTCAACCATCCATATACTACCTCCTCAGTTGCACATATTTTCATGGACCATATATTCCATATTCATGGAGTCCCTTCTTCCATTATCTCAGGCCACGACGTAACTTTTAAAAGTCATTTTTGGACCGAAATCTTTCACATCACTGGCACCAAACTAAATATGAGTTCAAGATATCACCCACAAACAGATGGTTAGACTAAAGTCATCAACAAATTTTTGGAAAATTATCTTCATTTATTTACCTCTGAACAACAACATCAATGGGAAAAGTGGCTCCCTCTCACTGAATGGTGGTAGAATACTTCCAACCATACTGTATGTAAATTGACTCCATATGAAGCAGTTTATGGTCAAGCACCACCAGTTCACCTTCCACACACCCTCAACAATTCAATAGTTCATGAAGTTGACATGGTTCTTTGAAACCGAGATCAAATTATTCACATTCTGTAGGACAACCTTCATGTGGCACAAAATTGCATGAAACAACAAGCCAATCAGCACCGTTCTAAGCGCATCGTTCTTCATCTGCAACCTTACAACTAATCCTCCCTGAAACTCAAATGGAATCAGAAGATGGATCCAAATTTCTATGGGCCATATAAGGTTCTTCATAAGGTTGGGTATGTTTCTTATAAATTGGAACTTCCTCCTTCTTCTCGCATTCACCCAGTATTTCATGTCTCTTGTCTCAAGAAAGTGATTGGCACCAACATCAAAGCACAAACAATTTTACCAGAACTGGATAAGGAAGGATCCATCATTTTGAAACCGAAGGCCATCCTCAATAAGTGCACTCGTCAACTTCTCTCTTGGTCCATCATAGAGGTCTTAATTGAATGGCATGACTTGCAACCATAGGATGAGGCATGGGAACCACTCCTTCAGATTCAGCAATAGTTTCCACATCTAAATATTTGAGTACAAAGCTTTTCTAAGAGGGAGGGGATGTTAAGAACTCATGCCAACCCTCCTATTTATTTTGTTAGTATATTTTGTTGTATGCATATGCTTTGTAATTCGTCTCGTTAGTATGTTGTAGTATCCCAGATTCACGGGAAGTAATAGTTGTTAATTCATCCAATTAATATGTTTCATTATCCCACATTCATGGGGATTAATAGTTGTTTAGATTAGACTTAGTATATAAGTATGTGTTCAGGATAATGAAGGCATCCAAGAGTTATTCTATATTCAGATTTCTCAAAGGATTTCCCCCCCTCAAAGTGGCTTGCAATCAATAAAATCTCTTCTATGCTCCATTATTTCTATTATATCATGTATTCTCATTATTTATTACAGGAGGTTCTTCACAGTGGAATCTGCAAAGGGATTCCCAAGGGGATGGGGGGCTCCTCTACGAATAGTGAGGGCTTAGGGTTGTTATATCCTTTGGATAGAGTATAGAGGTTAATGGACGTTGATTTCATGGAAATACTTTGAAATTAACCATCTGTTAGAATATTATAAACCCACTCCATACTTAGGATAAAATTATTAATCATTTCTAGTTACTTTCGTATATTCTAGACTAGGTAGTTGGCATCCACTAGCACCACATGTTAACACCCAAAAAGTGTTCACTACCTCATCTATCCCACTACATGGCTCATTTGTCCATTTTTCTGCCATATTTCCCTTAAAAACCCCTTTTTTCCTCCAAAAATATCCAAAATTCCTCTAAAATAGCAAAAATCCCACTAAAAAGCCTCCAAAAGGCCTAAAATGCCTCCAAAAGGCCATAAAACCATCAAAAAAGCCTAAAAAGGGAAGAAAAAATATAAAATAATGAGGAAAAGGAGGAAAAAATCCTATACAGCTACCCTAAACCATATTCCACAATCATAAGCACCCTTACTCTGCCAAAGTATCTCTTGAAACCCTAGCTCACCCTTGAGCTACTTTCACCTTGAGAGCCCCTTTTGGCCCATTTCCACCATTGGAGAAAGAGAAGGAGCAAGTTGGAGCTTGGAGAAACCCTCTTGGATCACTGCAAAGGGCTTCACCAACCTTCACATTGGAGGTAACATTAATACAAAAACCATTTTTTACGTCTTGTTTTTCTGTTTCATGCACATGTTTAGAGTAGTTTATATTTTTGTGCTAGTATTTTAATTTATACTTACTGAACTGCTACTAAGGAGTCCCTTCTCCTTAGTAGGTGCTCATTCGCACAAGCTAGGGGTAAAACCCTAGCCACAATTTTGGCGACTCCGCTGCTTGTTTAGTTTTCTGCAATAGTTTACAGTTTTTTTCCTTTCGGCTGTCCCTTTCGGCCGCCATAAACCGCATCTTTTCCCTCTGCAGTCGCGTCCCGACTGCGTCTTTCAGGCCTTTACCTGCGATCCGACCGTGGCTATCAGACTGTTTTCGGCGCCCTGCCTATGGATTCAAGTCTGTTACCTGTGATCCGACCGTGGCTAATCAGCCTGTTTCCTGCGATCTGACTACACCTGTCAGCCATTTTCCCGTGAACCGAGTGCGACTTTCAGCCCCTTAGCTACGACCCGACCGCGTCTGTCTGCCCTTTTCCCGCGATTTGACTGCGCTTTTTTCCCTATTTCCTACGGTCCGACTGCTTCTTTCGGCCAGAAAGCTGCGACCTGTCCGCGCCTGTTTCCCTCAAACCCGCGGTCCGACCGCTCAATTTCCCCATAGACCCACGGTCCTGTTTTTGAACCCAGCCCCTTTGCTGCAATATTTTCTGCATCTGCACAGCCATCTATTCCACCTGCAGCCCTACTTCCCTACAGCCTTTTCTACAACATCATTTATGTTCCCTTTTACAGAATCTGTTTAAAATTTCAGAATTTTAATTCAGAAAATTTTGCATGTTAAAGTTTTGAATTCAGTATTATTGTTAAGTAGAAAGTTGCCCCCTTGTGTGGCACTTCTATCTTCGGGTTCATCACCTCACAAGCACACACTCTGTCACATAATTCAAGTGAGCCTTAAAAAACTACTTAACTCATCCAATATTCTAACCCCACTTGGGGAAGACAAAAGAATCTTTGTAGTTAGGTAGGATCGGGGGGATAGGATTCCAATAACACCCCTCGGTTACTTGCACTTGAGACATAGCTGTTGTCCAATTAGGGAACCAAAATCCCCTAGTACTTTTTGGCACGGTCACAACCAGTTTACCAGAGGGCCTCTCCCTTAGGAGGGTTGAAGTCACGAGATTGGTTCCGGAGGCCTGAGTGGAATACCGCACTCCATTCAGTAACTGAAGGGCTACCTTTCGCAGTTCTTGGGATATCCCTGTATAGGGGTATTGCAGTAAAAGGACCAAACAGCAGATTCACCTTTCTGGACGTGTCATGAACGGGGTATCTTAGTTTCCATTCTTCTAGGATTGCCTACCCGGTGTCCCTCTCGGTAGGGGGATATCTTAGCCACTTGGCTTTCCTATTCATATTGTCTGACTTGGATTTCATCACCTTGCAGAGGATATGTCTAGTTGAGTCAGAATACCTTTTAGTTAGGTGTTTGCATGCTCCCTTACCTCCTTTTGGTCTAGTGAGTCCACCATTTTTTTTTTAATTTTTAGGAAACCTGCTGCTTGTTGGTATTCTGACCATTTCTGTTGACACTCCACCTATTGTAGCACAGCTATTACAGTGGGTGTTTTGAGTTGGTTGTTGGCCTGAGTGCCCTATTTTTTTGAGCTCTCCTTCTGCACACTCGGTTGCATTAGGATTTTTGAAGCTGTTTTTTACCCACCTCAACCCACAGAGATTTGACACCATCTGTCACCATTGAGTCCCCGAGACATTCTCGGAGCCTCAGGGGCGAACCCCCACAGCATGGTTCACTTGACACCACCCGTCATCGACACAGATCATCCTCACTTGATACCACTTATCATAGATCTCGAGCCTTGTCACTTGACTCCACCCGTCAGCGGCATCAGACTCCATCACCAGATAGTGACGCCCCTTATTTTACCTTCGATTCTGAGCCAGAGTCTGAGAACCCAATTTACACTGCCCCTACTAGCCCCATGGATGGCGTGACTTCCACTCCCGTCTTGGTAGAGACCATTGGTGGCACATCCAGCACTACACCAGTTACCACACCTGCCTTGGGTATGCCCTCCATGGGGCCCCCATCTACCGTTCCCCTCACGGAACCTATTCCCGCAGCGGGAATACCTATTCCCACTCCATCAGTGGCTCACACTACCCATGGTGGTGCAGGACCATCCTATACCACCTTAGTTCCCCCACTTGGGGGAAACCTCCCTAACACTGCCCCTCCACTTGGGGGCATTGGCCCCAACTTGGTCCCACCCACTATTGTGCCACATCCTTCTTCCAGTTTTCCATTCATGGCTAGCCTCAACCTGCCTGACCTAGCCAGATTGACCAATGACCCTATCCGACACGACCCTGCGTGGCCTCACATGCCCACCAAGCTCCCCTCTGACATCCCCAAGTTCGAGGGCAAGGCAGGTGAGGATCCACAAAACCACATTATGTCCTTCCATCTATGGTGTTCCTCCAACTCCATAGTGGACGACTCTATCCGCCTCCGTCTCTTACAGCGCACCTTCATTGGTTCTGCAGCCAAGTCGTATATCGAGCAACCCCATGGAACCCATGCCACCTTTGCTTCCCTTGCCTCAACCTTCCTGTAGTTCTTCCAGTTACCTGTCCTCTATGACGCGGGCATTGAGATCCTCCTATCATGCAGACAAAAAATGGCTACCCACATCATGGACCACATTCATGAGTGGCGTTGACGCCGTAGCTTATGCAAGATCAAATTAGACGACCGTATCTTCCTAGATTGGTTCCTCAAATCCTTTCTTCCTGTCATTGCTAAGGATGTGGCATCCGAAAGACCCCAGTCTGAAGAAGAGGCCATCCTTAAGGCCCAACAATTTGACCTCATTTACGCCCAGTCAGGTTATCTCTATACCATTATACCTGATGCCCCTCGAGGCGATTCCTCCCAGCACGATGCGCCGGGGGCATCCCACGCTGCCGACAACATCATCGACCGGGTCTCTTCGCATCCTCAACCATTTTCCATAGCACGTCCTACCCCTGGCCCTGACCTTTCGCGGGCTACTTCATAGTCTGGAGCAACCAACTCGTATGCTCCCATGACACATCACCACCATTCCCATGGACCCTCATGTCCACCTCAGTGTTTCGGTCATGTGACTCCCGCTTACGCCCCTCCGGTCGCACCTCAGCCCTACTACCACCAGCAGGCTGCACCAGCTCCTGCGCCTTCACAAGCCCAACCCGATTATTACCTGCCATAGGTAGCCCCTATGGCAAACCCACAACCCGCTCCGCAGCCCTATCAGCAACCCCCTCAAGTTGCTACACCTGCGTAGCCTCCACCTGCATATCATCCACCGCAACCTGCTCCAGCACTTGTGCAACCTTAGAATCCACCTGCTGCCCAAGGGAAAGTTTACGCCCAACAAAACCCGCAGCAAAACCAGAACAACCAACGCAACCAGGGCCAACAAAACTGCGGCAGGGGCCAAAATCATGGAAACAACCAACCTACATACCAAGCTGGTCAACCTCCTAATCCCCCCGATAATAAGAATGCGGCCCCTGCCAACCAAAACCCTGATCGCCCACCCAAGCAGGCTAAAAACCCCAATTTGCGAACTAACCATCCTTGTTCTATTTGCGGGGTCTATGGCCACTACACACATACTTGCCCACACTTGGAGCGAGCTCGGCAACTTTGGGTCGATGATGCCCACCGCCATGGCATGCGGCTCCTCAAGCACCACCCAACCCCCCACAACCTCAGCAGCCACCGTTGGTGCTGCAAAACCCCTTACCAAACCAAGGCATAGTGAACACTCAACCGTTGGCTCCCCGTCAAGCTAACACGCCAACCCAACAACAAATCACTTACGCTGCTCCTGATCAACCCATGTTTGACTCAGGTACCCACCACTTGTTGATGATGTCCTCCGATGAGGTCAACCTCTAGACCCGGCGGAACCAATATGGCTCCACCTCTGAGGCCCCTCTCGCCGATAAACCCACTAACGCTCAGCCCATTGATCAGGCGTTACGTATACCTCCACCTCCACTAGATGGCACTCCCAAAGCACCTCATTTCTCGCTTCACCGTATCAACAATAACCCCAATGCGCGGGCTGCATCAAACTACAACATTGTCGATGACTTAGACCAATCTCCCGCAGCCATGTCTATGTTAGAAGTCTTAAAAAAATACCCTTCACAGCGCAAGACTTTACTCTCAGCCATTGGGGCTATCGATCCAAATATTCGAATTTAATGACATTTGATTTGGACCAATCTGAACCCCGCATGCCTTCCACTTTAGCATTCCAAGTTTTTGTTTCCATTTGGAATTTTGTCATCCATCGATGCATTATTGATGAAGGTGCCTCTACATGTGTCATGTCCACCTTCATCTGGCATAAATTGGGACCCCCCCCTCTCCAGCAGTCCACTACTGCGTTGCAAGCCTACGACGGCCGTTCGGCTCAACCACAAGACCTATTAACTAACGTCCCCATCCAGCTGGCTGGCAAAACCGTCCTCATCGACATCGAGGTTATTAATGCACAGCTTGATTATAACCTTTTACTTGGCCGCAGCTACATGTACGCCATGCGGGTGGTTGCTTCTTCCATTTTTCGTACCATGATGTTCCCCCATGAGGGACGCGTGGTCAAGGTCGACCAACTCACCTACTATGATCCCAATTCCCCCGCAGCACCCGAAAATGTTCTCCCCATGGTTGAACAACCTGTTTCGGGTACCACCACCCCACTTGTTTCCTCTATGGGGCCTGGAGTTTACTCAGACGCGCCAATGACCTCGACCTTCCAATCTATTCCACCCCCATCACCCACCACTGACGTGTCTGACCTATGTACCCTGTCCCATAGCACGTAAACTCCTACTAATCAACTGCCCTTGTTGCCTAAACCCCCTTTGGTACCTAGTCACATTGGTGTTACACCCATCCATACCATTCCTTTCCTCATCCCTCCCTCAGGAGTAGTTAGCGCCTCGGTCATGGCTACCCTCAGCCTCCCTGGGTTAACCTTAGGATTCCCCATTTGGTATCTTCCGCCCCCCGTCCCCCCGCCGACACCAGATGTCATCCTACAACCGGTGAAACCCATTGTCACTACTAGTCAACCACCTCCCGGTGTCACTACCCCGTCGTCCTCCATGAGCCCCCCCCCCCCTCCTCTTACCAAACCAACTGGGGGCAGAGGCCCCCAACCTTATTCTGTTGTCCCACCTCCCAAGACAGTAAAAAACCCCCCTGTGTTTCGTGCTCCTCCCAAATGCTCGCTGTGCGACAAGTTGGGCCATGCGACTCACCAATGTCCTCAGTTACTGGCAGTACAGGAACACATGCAAATGCTTGACGACGACCCTAGTATACCGGTTGTCCAACTTGATCCAACCCCTAAGCCTCATGACAAATCCCTGCGCACTAACCACCCCTGTGCCATATGCGGTGTTTACGGGCATTACACCGTTCACTGTCCCGATCTCCCCGAATACAGAGCAGCTCTCTATGAGATGAACAATCTGGATCTTGAGACGGCACCACCCACCATTGAGGAGATCCACCCCCCGGTCTCTTCCCCTTTCAGAGAGGATAATACCATTAATATGATCTCTTCCGCCACTACTCCCTTGTCAACCGATTTGACGACACAAACTTTCCGTATTGATGAGGAAATCCTCGAGGCTCTCACTACCCCAGAGTATCCCTGGGATGACATGCACCATTGTTCCTACTTCCTCCTAGATGAATCCTCCTCTAACACTGCTACCCAATTTGCAGTTGAATCCAAATACTTCCTTCCCCCTAAGGTCGACTGGTTCAAGGACCCTATTCCTGCTCCTGACGCCTTAGAGGAGGGTAACATGGCTAACATCTCACCTGTCATCCAAATTGATATCGCTGCCCCAGGAAGCACCCCCGAAATCATTACTTTAGGAGCCTCTTGCAGTGAGCAAGAGATTGAGGAATACAAAAAACTCTTCAGAGAATACCGTGATGTCTTTGCTTGGTCCTATACCGAAATGCCCGGTCTTGACCCTGCCATTATAGAGCACCACATTGACACATGGCCTGATGCACCCCCCGTTCGTCAGAAACAGCGTCCCATTCATCCCTCAAAACTCCCAGCTGTCAAAGCAGAAATTGAGAAACTTCACAAGGCAGGATTCATTTATCCTATTGCCTATACCACCTGGGTTTCAAACCCTGTTCCCGTTAACAAAAAACAAGGCACCATTAGAGTATGCACTGACTTCCGAGATTTAAACCACGCCTATCCCAAAGATAATTTCCCCACACCATTTATTGACTAGCTCATCGATGCGTGTGCAGGGCATGAAGTCCTCTCGTTCATGGATGGTTTTTCCGGATACATTCAGATCCAAATCTGAAAGGAAGACCAGTACAAAACTGCCTTTACTACCCCATGGGGAACCTTTTCCTATCGCGTCATGCCTTTTGGCCTAAAAAATGCTGGTGCCACATTCCAGTGGGCCATGACCTATTGCTTTCATGATTTGGTCCACATCCTGCTCGTCTACCTTGATGACCTTACAGCTCGTTCCTGGAAACGATCAGACCACCTTAATGACCTTCGGCAAGTTTTTCTGCGTTGTCATAAATATCAGATCCGCTTCTGAACCCATACGGATTCCATTTTCCGAACCGTTTCCACCATTGGAATCAGCACGACGAGACCGTCATGATGGTCACCTCATTGCATTATTTTTTCTACGTCATTTTTTGCCACCGCTAGTCGCCTCGGTTTGCACGCCACTTCGGCCGTTCTCTTTTTTTTTCACACTTTTTATATCGTCGGATTCATTTTTTCGAGCTCGTGAGGATGCTTGAGATCATTTCTCGCTCTCACTTGGTACAATTTCAACATTGTGTCTTGACACCTTGCTGCCTTGATTTGCGCACCATCAAATTGTTCCACACTTTTTACATGAGCCATCCACTCCTGTCATACTGCAAATGTTTCGTTATTTTTCCACCATTCACTCACCCCGCAAGGAGGCCCACCAATGTTCCCCCTCACCCTCGTTCCTGGTCATCATAAATGCTCCTTGATTGAACACTTCCTCCTTGCCTGGCCATTCCTTTTGTTCGGTATAATTTTATCCCTTTTTCGGGCCGGACAAGTCCTATACGAAAAAGGCACTTAGGGAGTTTCTGTTAAGCTCTTTTCTGACTCCTAAAACAATGAAAAGATCACCGAGCAATCTTGCTTCCTTTCATGCTCGTTAAAGTACCTGAAAGGGCATCTATCTGGTATAAGTTTAACCCTTTTTTGGACCTAGTAGACTAATTACAAAAAAGGAATACTCTAGTCACACCGGCTAGAAGAGTTCTTCATTGCATCCTTTTATGCTTCTTCAAGCCTTGGAGACTAACACACGGAAAAGAAACCCCCGTGGAGTCTTCTTATCGCTTTCAGACTCTCTAAAATTGAAAGCAGCCACGAGCATGAACTGTCCTGGGCTTGTAAAATCTACACGACAGTACCATTCCATTACTTCAGAGTCTTCTTATTGCTTTCAGACTCCTTAAAATTGAAAGCAACCACGAGCATGAACTATCCTGGGCTCGTGAAATCCACACGACAGTACCATTCCATTACTTTCGAGTCTTCTTATTGCTTTCAGACTCCTTAAAATTGAAAGCAACCACGAGCATGAACTGTCCTGGGCTCGTATAAATCCAAACGACAGTACCATTTTATATAAACACTTCTTCTCGTTCCCTAACCCATGAAGAATTCCCCCCGTGCCTCTTGGCGCTATGATCGATCCTCTCGGCAGCACCCCCAGTTAGGTCGCCTTTGTTCAGAGTATTCTGCAGTCTCCTTCCATTCTACCACAGCTTGAGTCTCCCTCATCCCAGTCACCCTCCCAGATCCAATACAGCTATGACCCCCTTACCACCAGTCAGTTTCATATGCTGCCCGATCCTCCCCGCCATCATACTCTGAACAAAGGAAGTTTGAGTCCACCCACTCTACTTGCCCAGTTATTCCCCCCAGTTTATCAATCCTGCCATCAGTACTATCACATTTCAGTTTTTCACCTCGCGCTCCTGTCAAGGAAACATCATTGCCTTGATAGTTGTAGGTCTCCCTCTGTCGATGACAGCCCCTCTATTCCAGAGGCCCAGAGGCCCCTGCGCCTTGGACCCATCACCATCTGTGGTGAGTGCCTACGGACCATTTTGGGAGGAGTCATCATTGCCTCTCCGAATGGTTGTTTCTCACATGCTCGACTTCAACACCTTAATCGCATCGTTGAGAATCGCGCAGGATTTATATCCCTTCCATTATTTGTCGAAGACCCCGGATTTCCCCTGACTCTAACACATTGGTGAGTCACTTCGGAATGCCCAGTTATATGTTCCCGTGGATGTCCGGGATGCATTGGCGATTATATTCGGAAGACATCCAGTTCCATGCTTCCTTGAGTACTCATTTCAGTTCTAGTTCAGTGTACCATTGCGAGTATGACCCTTATCACTCTGATCCAGTAGCTCATCAGTTCCTTTGGTACCACATTCAGTAGCACTGCTGTCATTCCAGTGCATCAGTTTTTCAGCTCAAACATGATCAGCCCAGCCGTATGTCCCATATTTGTGTCCCTTCTGGACCCTTATGATATACACAGTGGTTTTTTATGTATCCTACAAGTCCCTCTTTTTGGGCCACACAGTTATGTTTATGTATCTTGATACAAGCATGGGTATGCCCACCTCGTCCATATATTGAGATTCTTCCTCATTTAGTATTTGAGGCCATGTATATGTCAGGTCACCATATTTTGGACCCCATTGTTATTATTATGTTATATCCTGATACGAGCATGGGAATGCCCGCCTCGTCCATATGATCAAATGATTCCTCATCCATTATTGAGGTTATGTACTTTGAGTTCTTGCAGTTGGTTCGGGATCGTTGTTCCGGGTTTCAGTTTGTTTCTTCTCTTCTCCACACCCCAGGAACACCATTTATGACTTATGATGTCCATCGGCCATACGATGAACTCCCGCCCTCGCACATTAGGGGGCAATCTGTTAACACCCAAAAAGTGTTCACTACCTCATCTATCCCACTACATGGCTCATTTGTCCATTTTTCTACCATATTTCCCTTAAAAACCCCTTTTTTCCT
>LPNX010940595.1:191787-226230 GCA_001517045.1 Pseudotsuga menziesii
GTTTCGTGCACATGTTTAGAGTAGTTTATATTTTTGTTCTAGCATTTTAATTTATACTTACTGAACTGCTACTAAGGAGTCCCTTCTCCTTAGTAGGTGCTCATTCGCACAAGCTAGGTGTAAAACCCTAGCCACACCACATGGTAAATAATTTCCATAATTACCCAAGGAGCACCTTAGTACCAATTTTGGTTAGATTCTACAAAATTTATTTACTTCCCATAATGGAAATTTTTCCCTCCTATCTTTTTTTCCTTCATACAACTTTACTCTTCTTTTCAGTAGATAAGGGAAATCTAATCGAACTTAGAAACTGTCATCTTTTGTGAACAACTCATCCTCCATGATTTTATCTCTATATTACATGATTAGAAATCATTTCCATCACTCACCATCACTCACTCATGCTTTAGTCAATTCATGATCTCCTTGATATATTTGGAAAGTTCTTTACTCACCTATGGGGGTTTATCATATTTAGTAAGCCTTCTTTATGAGCTAGCATGAGTTGTCTCCTTAGCAAATCGATCTTACCTATAATTAATGTATTATTTATGTACACTATTTTGATCAATAATACATGGAAATATATTGGATTATTCTACACTTCTCTTGTATTCATTCTCATTATTCTTCTCTCTATTTTTTCTTGTACATGCTTGTGAGAATGTCTTGCATATGATCTTTGTCTTGTGCTTCTACATAGAATCAAGTCTCTATTTCTTCATGGTATCATAGTTGTGATTTCTAAATGGTATCGAAGTGCAATTTTGATCATTATATAATATCTCTCATGTTGTCAAGTTCTACAAAGTTGAGAAGCTATCAATTATCCACATTAGAGGGAATCCAATCTCCTAAAACTCTCTGAAGAAGAGCTTGAATTGAGCTTACAATATTTTCTCCTAGTTTATATTTATGTAGATTGTAGAGAGTATATTCAAGAGCACATAAACATTTTAGCATGGATTCCTCTTCATCTATGATCCTGACTCCCTTCAACTATCATGAATGGAAGCTAATATTGGCATTTTGTTGCACAGTAAGGGACTCTATAGAGTTTCTTTGGCTTTAGAGAATAATCCCAATGCTAATGTTGAGAAATATAAGTGGCATAATAGGTTGCATGAAGCCTATAGATTGATTTGTCTCTCTATTTCTCCTGATCTTGTTTTTCATCTATATGTTTTGACCATTCCAAACCAAGTATGGACCAAACTTGAGTCTTTCTTTAGAGTACAAGATTAGATAAGAGCGCATCAGTTGGAGAATGAGTTATTCTCATTGAGTCAAAGCAGTTTCGAATCCATTGAAGGGTTATTAACCAAATTCAAGTCATGTGTTATATTTATAAAGTAATGTGGGATTGAGAATAAGGAATATCAATTGATTATTTCCATCCTTTCAAAATTGGGTCCTAAATACTCATATTTTGTGTCAACTTTTCATGCTACTAGGCTTGTTATTTCTAATTGGAAAATGTCTTCTTTGAGTACATTCTTTTATTCACTGAAAAAGGAGCAAGATAAATCAATTCAGATGGGTTCTCTTAGAATCTCCAAGGGCAAGGATCATTCTCTTATAGTTCAAGGAAGTAATAATGAAAATTCAAAAGAGAAGCAAATAGTGAAAGAGAAGAAGCCAAAGTCAGATAATGAAGATGAAAGATCGAATCTTACTAATGAAGAAAGTAAAGAAGAAAGGTATCTCATCCAAGTGTTCTTATTGCAGCAAGGGATTTAATACTTAGAATAAACGTTTCAATGAGAAGTTGGACATGATGTCTCAGTTACTTGAGAATTATAACATCGAAGTTCAATATAAAATAGAGAAGCTTGTTGAATCCTTATAACATTGTCATAGTTCGCATTCCCAAGGTAATACAAACTATTTATTGAGTTCTAGAATTAAATCCTTTCCTCACATATCTGATATAGATTCATTTTTTGATATATCAGAATAAGAAATCTCAGTGTATTTCTTAGATAAATCACATATCAGTCTAATAGATCCATCTCCCAATGATTGTGTTTTTTCACTAGATCCTGACTTGTGTTTGCCTATCTCTTACTCACTCAATTAAAATGATTATGAATATAATTTAGAATAAATTTTTCAATATATTATTCATTTTATGACATCATCCATACCATTTATGCATCCTCTGAATACTCCTAGTACTATACAAGCCCCAAGTTCAATAGTTGATTCCTTATTGGTATCCTATGCAGTGATATTAATATCTAATGGTTTCAAGTCTTGCCTATTTTTTACTAGTTGGTTGTCCATGGAATCATTAATTATTGTAATTATGTTACACATGTTTGGATCTAATCTAAACACCCAGTGTTTCAGATCTCAAGTTCTTTCATCAATCAGATTTACACATTCATCAATTTTCCCCAATTGCTCATCATTTTCCTACTCTAGCCCTATATCCTCATGGAGACACTAAACCTTTGGTATTTCCTGATCCATATGATAATATTTCCGATATTTAATATTTATTTTATCCTCATTTACTTATTTGGGAAGGTTCTACAACATTTTAAAAAGAAGATACATGGTCCAATTCACCATTTTGCAGCTCTACAAGGAACTTATTGTGTTGTATTTTTTACTCTTTGGGAAGGAGTATGCACATAAATATTTTCCTTTTCAAATTGTGTTTGCATATAAGAGAATTTTAGCATCAATAATCATTCAGATAATTCTCCTCTTTCATCAGATGATGAGCTACAAGGAGTCTCTCCTCTTCTTTCTTGCAGATACTACACTCTAGCGCATGGTCATAGAGTTTATGAATTCTTCATCAAATTATTCAGGAAGCATTTCAATCAGCTCATTCAAGTGAATAAAACTATATAATGAATACATGTTGTTAAATTTTGTGCATTTTTATTTTCATGAGAGGATTTTACCCATGTGGTTTTGCCTCTTTCCTCACTTTTCTAGACATAAATAATTGTAAACGGTGACCATAGCCTTGTTGTTGGGACCTCTATGCATCTATATTTCTTATTATTTCAGATAATACCTATCATGAATTCAGGATTAAAGGGAGGTGTTTGAATATTATAAACCCACTCCATACTTGAAATTAACCATTTCTTGTTAATTTCCAATATTCTAGACTAGGTAGTTGGCATCCACTGGCACCACTTGGTCAATACTTGCCATAATTAAACCAGGGGCACCTTCTTACTAATTTTTGTTAGATTATTATTATTCACTTCCCATAATGGAAAAGGTGCCTTCTTATCTTTCTGCCTTTAGACAAATTTATCCTTCTTTTCAATAGATAAGGGAGAGCTAGTCAAATTTAGAAACTGGAATATTTTTTGACTAAATCATCCTCCATGATTTTCTCTCTAGATTCCATGATTAACAATAATTTTCATCACTCATCATCATTCACTCATTCTTTATTCAATTCGTGAGCTCCTTGATATATTTGGAAAGTCCTTTAGTCACCTATTGGGGTTTATCATATTTAGTTATCTTGCTTTATG
This sequence comes from Pseudotsuga menziesii, assembly GCA_001517045.1. Classification (NCBI taxonomy): domain Eukaryota; kingdom Viridiplantae; phylum Streptophyta; class Pinopsida; order Pinales; family Pinaceae; genus Pseudotsuga; species Pseudotsuga menziesii. The sequence goes on from LPNX010940595.1 coordinate 195,300, forward strand.
AGCTAGCATGAGTTGTCTCCTTAGAAAATGGATATTTCTATCAAGGATGTATTATTTATGTACACTATGTTGATAAATAATACATGGAAATATATTGGATCATTTTCCAATTCTCTTGTATTCATTCTCATTATTCTTCTCTCTATTTTCCCTGTACATGCTTGTGAGAATGTCTTGCATCTAGATCTTTGTCATGTGCTTCTACATAAAATCAAGTCTCTATTTCTTCATGGTATCAAAGATGTTATTTCTACACCATTGCTTATGGGGAGAGGGTCTAGTTGTTAGGTGATAACTCCTTGATTGGAAAAGGGTTTTTGTAAGACAACCTATTGGGGATATGGTGCAATAGGAGCCTAAGGAGGTTTAACTATGGTATTTTTATTTTACTCTGCCAAATATTGGAAGTTGAAGATAAGAGAGAAATGGTGAGTATAGTGGTCATACTCTCAATGGATTGACACTAGTACAAAATGAGGAATTAACTACTAGGTGACTAAAGATTCTAGTCACCACAAGTTTTTCAAGTGATTTACTACTAAATATGAGAAATTTTGATTGAGCCAACCATAAACGACTAAAATTAAGGACTAATTTAGTCACGAGTTAACAAACATGACTAAATAATACGTGACAAAGTTAAAAATGACTAACATAAATGACTAATTTAGTCTTGACATAAAAAATTACTACCTAGAATAATATGAATTAGTCATTTATGTTAGTCATTTTTAATTGTGTCATGAAAAATTGAAATTGTGACAATAAATTGTTACAATTTAGTAAATTTTGTAAATTGTCTGCCTTCTATCTCCGAATATGTGTAGGTTAACAATTATGAATCCAAAATGGAATTTGTGAGGTTAGGAATATCTAGTGTTTTTCCCAGGTGGTCGGGATAGTGTTAGGGTGTTGTGGATTATTGTAGACGATGATCTTTAGACATTCATATTTCTTTCTAGATATAATATTGGGATCACAGATCCCAAAATATATATATGTTGGAAAACCCTTTTTCTGTAAAGGTGCCATGCACCTCGATCTTCAGAGATCCAACACATCAATTGCACGGAATTTCTCTTGACCATCTAGCATGTGACATCTTGGCAATGGAAAAAAATTTAATTTTTTACAAGAGAATCTAAATATATATAGATCAATTTAGTGCTAGTGTTCATGACGTCCTAGTCATGTGTCATAGCTCAATAATAGAAAATATTGCAATTTTTTACAAGGGGGTCTAAATATATATAGATCATTTTAGTGCTAGTGATTATGATGCCCTAGTAAGACACCAAATTGATGATCCATTTAATGTCCAGTCTCGTTTCATGCAATAATGACTCCATTTTTCCCTCAATTCCATCATCTTGATCTCAAAAGAAGTCATAATTGAGAGTACAATAAGAGTAATCCATTGTCGTTATTATGTACGCTTAAAAAATACTCATAAATACATGATATTATTTGCTTTAATGGATTGCTAACCTACCATAAATATTTATTACTAAAATTTCTCATGAATGTCACTTAAACTCACCATCAAAATAAATTTTCTCACCAATTTTCATTCTTCCATCCCTAAATCTATAATTTGGAGACAATATTTTAATTAATTTTCTTATATATATGTGTGAGTTTTTGTTTTTTTTGTTTTTGCATTTCTAAAGGTCACCATAAAAAACAATATTTCAATTTATTTTCTTATATATATGTTTGATTTTTTGTTTTTTTTTCATTTCTAAATTTAATTTTTAGTATTTTTGTTGCAATTACATGGTGTAACATTAATATTTGATATCAACAGTTTTATTAATCTAAAATAATTATTATCAAATTTAAGATTGATACAAATTTCCTTTCTTGTTATTTTGAATGGTAAAGTTTTTTTTTCATTGTACATTTAGACTACTACGTTATTATATACATCCACATAATACCCTTTACAAAAATGAAATAAATTGCACATGCATATCTATTAGAGAAGAAACCGTATTTATTTTACAATGAATCAATTTGATGAAATGGTTATAAAACATTCTATCATCTATTAATTTATTTATAGGGTAAATTTGTTTTTTTTTTCATTTCTAAATTTAATTGATATATATTCCAAACCCACCAAAACCCAAAGAAATATTCATCATTCCAAGAAGTCACCATTTAAATAATTCCAAAACGTGAGCATTCCAAGAAGTCACCATTGAAGTAGTGCCAAAATAGTTCAACATATTTTGATGCGCCCCCTTCCGGATCATCTGTTCCTTGCTTCCACTCATTGAGGTAGTTTTCATGTTAGTCACTGATTTTATTTGGGATTTGGGTATTGCAAATACTCACTGTAAAATCTGATCAAAATTAGATGAATTTGGCACACGGATCAGTTTCAAGGGCATACATGAAAACTAGTACTGGTGGGGAAGGATGTTGTATTTTTCCATGGAAGAGGCATCTTCTCCAACTTTCCCAATCACTAAGGATTTGCACACAAAATAAACCCCGTTTGTATCCTATAAAACCTCATTTTGGATCCACCAAGATGATGTCATCTGGATAATTGTCCAGTCCACATTAAAGGTCGGGATTCCCAAATCCTTGGAGGGAAAACATACAGGAAGGAGTTATCCATCACTACACCAATGTGTGCGGTCGTTCAACATATCCTAATACACAAAAACCCTATAATGTATATGTCCACACTATAAGGTATATTTCTTCTTCGATTTCGAGTGGATCCCAATTGGCCATCGTCGGTCTTGGAAAGGATATTTCCTCATCAAATTTCTCTTAGTGGGTCAGGTACAAATTTGAGGAATTATACAAGATCACTTCGCAAGCAATATCATGGGGAAATATTACAATATTTGTCTATAAATATTCATATCTAGGAGAACTATCACAGTAAGTGGCACATAATTCATTTATATCCTCTTACAGTCTTTGTCTCTAAATCTTGACTATGGTTTTTTTCTTTGCCCTTGGATTGAATGGGGGAGCACATTTTTGGTGTTTATATATTTGCATGGCTTTGGAATGGTATACAAGCTAATCTAACTCATCCAATTAATTGATTGTAGATTTCCATTTTTTCTTGTTGATCGAGTGGTGGAGTGCTAACCTGGTGTGTCAGTTGTTTGCATCAAGAATGTGACAATAAACAATAATTTTTTCATTGGCCACTTCCCTGAGAGACCAATTATGCCGGGAGTTATTATGGTTGAGGTAATTATTTTCTAGTTGTTTTAATTATTTTCATAAATGATAAAAATATTTTACATCATGCCTAAATCTTAACTATAGAAACTATGTTAGTTGGGTTAGTAGGGAAGAACACGATTTCAACCTAGTTTTACTGAAATATTATATTCCACAAAATCTTGAAAGTCAGAGTAGTTACTAGCAAAATTACAACATATGAAAATTTAGGATTAACTACCATTTTCTAAGTTTTCTCAGTAGACCTAAAAAATTGAGGATTAACTGCCATTTGCTAAATTTTCTCATTAGAGGTGCATTTATTTAATACAATTAAGTACACTAGGGACCTTGAGTTCCAATTTCCTTGTTGGAGCTTCACTATCGAGCTAGGGATGCTCATACCATAGCCAAAATTAGTTGGGCTAAGGATGGTGAGGCATATACTAACCGGTAATTGTATTTTACAAATGATTTATCCCTAACCCTATATCTCGCAAGAACTAATAGGGGCAACATTATAGTGACATAATCCTTTTGTTAATGTCGTAAAAAACAAGAAGACAAAAGTGATTTTTATTGGATAAGTGGATTATCTAAATTGGTTGTTGTGTGGATGGAAACCTGTACAGCCAAGGAAAATTATCTGATGATTGGGTATTCCCTTTTTAGTTAACAATTCCAGCTAAGAAATGAAAATCAATTTTGAACTTGTTTCAAGGCAAGGTGCAGGCATAATTTCACTGGGATTTCCCCTTGACTAGGATGCTTTATATGAAAGATAGAATTTTAGAATCTATAAAGAAATGTATTATACTCTTACATATATCCCTAGACTCCAGCTATTAAAAATGGTTATGTTTCTGTGGATATCCCTTTGGAGGAAGGAAGAGGTGGAAAAGGGTTCTTTCTAGTGGCATATGATGTTTGCACTCTTCCTAGGAAGAAAAGAGGGGTTACACTAACTGATATTTTCTATTAGGGAATGTTCTTTATTTCAACTGGATTGGAAAGGCCACTACTAGGGAAGCCCCCTGGCAGGTCCTTGGTAGACACCAATTACAAATAGGTTTCCACATTGGGCATATCAAAGGGCCCTTGGTAGACACCATTTACAAACAGGTTTCCACATTGGGCATATCAAAGGGCCCTTGGTATTTGGGACATGATTGGAGAATCCTCTTAATCCAATCTCATGTTTGTTATTCTCAAAACAAACATGTAATATTAGGAGGAAGTATTCCATGAGCTAAATAGGAGTGTGGGGGACCTAGAAATGGATGGGATATTGTAGCTGGATCAATCTAGACCTTTCCAGCACCAATAGGGAAGATTGGGTATACTCCCAAATTGTGTAGATAAGAGGCTTTCTAAGAGAGTGTTCATACATGGGGTAATCTACAAGATAGTCAAACCGAATCATGGTTAGAGTTAGACACATTAAGGGAAACTCTTGTGTTTGAGTTTGAGATTTCTGCTAGTTATCAGGAATGTTTCAAATGTTTTCACCTTGAGGGATGTCTTCTATTACAGAGGGTTTATCCATTAATAATCTACCTCAATTTTGTCGTTATATTATCCTTTTCATTTTTGCTTTTGGGAAGATATGCCCTATGCACTACTTATATGAATACTATTATTTATTTTATTTACTAGTACCATTGACCTATTTTGTTCATTAGTGGATATTGGTTTAATTTATTTCTTTCATCTTTTATTTTATGTAATAATTGGCCCTACATCCCTTTAGAAGAAATTTTACAGTTAGTTTAAAGAAAACATGGATATAAGAAATCCTTTTTGAAGTTGAGGTTAAAATATATAGGTTGTTTTTTTGAGGTGAACAGTTAAATATTATGCTTAGTGATGATTTCAATGGAACTATGTGCTAAATATGGAGGCTAGGGATGTGTCTTTTTGCAAATACTTGATGGAATTGTCAATCTTATTAACCATTACATGGATGAACAAACACATCAGTTTCATGGATGCTTTTTGAACTATGGAGTGCTATAAGTTTATCTGTTTGTTCTAGTCTAGTCTAATATGATTGAAATACATATCTTCTGTAAACTCTTTAAATTTCGCATTGCGAAGATAAAATGGAGGAATTGCAGGTAGTATGAGCTATCTGCAGGAATGTAAGGGAAAGTTTTCAATATTATCTTGGAAGTAGCGTTCGCCACTCATCATGCACTAAAAAATTATTAGTTTGTTTTCTCATTCATATACAAACACACAAACATGCACACACATATTGATATTGATATTATTTGTGACTTCCCATTAATTATCAATAAAATGGTTCTTTGAGGAGTCCATTGGATTCCATCTAAGTTAATTGCATTGTCTGAAATCAACCAATAAGCTTTTGTTGAAGTTTCATATGTTATTCTCTAGCATCTATCGCTAATCGAAAGCTTGTAACAGATTCAAATACCTCTTAGCTATATTCTGAAATCAGAAACACTTATCTTTTTTCTATACGATCTGAACTACAGCCTTGAAAATGGTAATGTGTGAATTTACATCTATGTAACATGCACATGACATTATAAATGAGTTAAAAGCAGAGCTCTAGCAGTCACTATTGAATGACAAAGATCAGTCATCAAGAACAACCACAGTGAGAGAGTAGGTGGCGCAAAGCTAGACATATGTCTATCCCATGATCCATCTAAGAAGCCATTAAAATTTCTCTTTGAAGTTTTAAGAGTCATGGTATGCTAATAGGTTATATATTCCAGCTATAGTGAATGAATTCAAAACATTGAGGTCTACATAAATTTTATCTCGCTTATTGTTGACACCCTATTCTTGAACCTCTAAAGCTGTGTAAACCAAGTAGGTCATGTCTATGTGTATCCTCTCCTCAACTTTTGCATTATTAGTCTTTCTTTTAACTTGAAAATTTTTGCATCAAATGTTATAAGGCCTGTTTGTAATTTATCAAAATGCCATGATATACGTGAACAGAGTTGGTGAGTTGAAGATTGAGCAATGACACTTGTGAATCATGCAAGCTAAGAAAATATAATTTTATTGATTTCCAACAAATGAGCACAGAATTATGTCAATGGGATTAAAAACCACATTATATCTATCATATCTATGATGTGCATCTCAGATGGAAGAATAATGACATTCTTTTATTGAGAAGAGGGATTTTTATTGTTTATGGGTGCTAGCCTAGTTTTGCTTTGTTCATGTTTCCCATGAATGTAAAATCTTATTTTTTTGGTGAGCTATTGGTTACTTCTCTACTAATAGTCCTTTACACTCTTTGAAAGTGGACTATAACTACTTCGCTAGTTTCATTTAAGAGTTCAATGATTTTCTTTGAGTTCAGGATCCGATTGTGCCATTAACTGATTCGACAACAAGATTATTCTTGCATGATTTAGATTACCATTAGCAAATTTTGCAACCAAACAATCAACTTTACTTAGTACATCTCTTATGGTTCAAGTGTGGCTTTTCCATGGACCTTGGCATTTAATTGATTTTTATGACCTGCACACCGACTCAATAATTATATATGTTAAATCAAATCACTTGGAGCATTTAATGTGTTATTGATTCAAGAGATTAAGCTTTATTAGCTGCTTCTTATCCATGATTTATGTAACTTGTGATAATATTTATCTTAGATTCTCTAATTTCCCTCCCTGTAATTGCTCTTCTAGGTTTGAACTTTGGTTGCAATTGTTTTATTCATAGTGTGTCCTTCAAAAGAGAAATGAGTCATAGTGCAAGTATTACAGACTATATTAACTAATGAACCCCTTTATATACAATTGATTAGGCAATCTCAATTTATAAGTAATATGGTTTTGCATCTGGTTGTAGTAGTAAAAGAAAACATGTTCATGTACAAACACGCACACACACTGATATATCAGATGTGCAGGTCACAAGGGCTTCAAAACTATAGGGTTTTAGTTTTAATTCTCGAGGGAATATAATCTGTTCTACTTGGATATAATTTTTGGTCGCTACTTTAATAGCTCCCCAAAATTATCTTATTACACTAAGAATTGCATAAGGTAAATTTGAATGGTATAGATGTAGACATTGCACTTCAACCTTGACTGTAGTGTCCCTACTGAAAGCATCTTGAGAAAATTGTGATTGCTGGGTGAGAGAGGTTATGTTGACTAAATGGATAGAATAATTAATTATTTACTGCTTTCTGTAGAAATATTATTTAAAAAAGTACCTAGAGTGGAATTTTTGAAACTTGCATTTGATCCAATTTGTTGGGTTCTGTTATAATATTCCATGGTGGATGAACTAATTTTGGGTTATATACAATACCGAGAGCTTTAATGGAAGAATAGAATTGAAATGAGAGATGAAATATTACTAAATAATGTCTCATATTGTTTCACATGTATCATATTCGTCCGAGGCTCTTGCTGACTGGTACGCCAATTCAAAACAGACTTCAGGAACTATGGGGTTCTGGTTTCAACGCTATGTTTGTGCTTGTTCACAAACCTTTCAAATAGATCCTCTGCTGTATGTTCATTTATGTTATATGGTATATTAGAATAGCCTAATCACCACTCATATTTAATGTACAACCATTATTTGAAGGCTTTCCACGCTCATAGTTGAAGACTAGGACTGATAATGGGGCTAAGATGTGCACATGTGGTTGGTTTAAGGTTGCATATATTCAAATTTGTACCCAGAGCTAAACATAAAACCTCATATTATTGATATTAGTGAGACAATGTTGTAGAAACATAATTTTAATATTGTTCAACCTTCATTCCTTGCCCACAGTAATTTTTATGACTGCTTATTGCACCTAGAATTGGCGTTAGGTTTTTTAATGCTTCCTCTTATGGTGGGAAGTGCCCAGAATTGAATAGAAAGGATGTATAAGACATAAAATATGCCCAGGAGCAAGGGATTTGCAGTTCTCTAAATAAAATCTTCCCAGAATTCAAAAATCCTACTACCTTCATGCTGAATACAATCTGGCCATAATTCCAGAATTTGTGATATCAATATCTCTAGTTTTGGAATCGTTGGTCCAATTTCCCCCTGCCTGGATTTGGTTACATTTAAGTTAATCTCCACCAGTTCATTGATAAGCAGTGATGCTTGTTGTAGTTCCTCACTTAGTACCATAGAATTTCAAAACCATGAGCCAAATGAACATAATGCTACAAATTTGGTAGCTGAAATTCAAGGTCCAAGGGTTTCTTTGTCCAACAGTACGTGGAAGAAAATGTCTGGGACTGATATTACACATTCTTATCCACACCGAGAAAGGGATTCTATCCACCCAATTTAAGTTGAATACACTAGCAGCATAGAAGGAGAATAAAAAACCAAAAACCAGAACTGAACCAGATCCAGTACAATAACCAGATACGAAACTGGTCAACCAAAAAATACATAATATATTCATATTTTGATTATATATATATATATATATATATAGACACGTAAATCCAAACCATTAAATACCAAATGCAAAGTTTTTAGCATTGCAAGGGTGAATATAAAAAAATATTCAAAATAGATGGGAGAGATAACATAACAGGATAAAATATAATTGAATAATGAATGAGTATTGATATGGTTGAAGTTCAATGACAATGCCATAATGCCATACATAGAAATCCTAAAGGAACTTGTGATTGTTATTATTTTTTATACAATAAATTATTATTATTATTTATTTAGTGTTTATATATGTATATTTTATCTATGTTACAGTAACTTTGTAGATGACATGTTTTATTTCAATAACTAGTCTCCAACATCTTTATGATTTTAACATCATTCATTAAAAATTAGGGGAAAATATAATGAACTAAACTATAAATGCTTATGGAAAAGTGGAAACCGTTTTCTTTTACACTATGTAGCAAAAAAGCATCTAATTCGATTGACAAAAATAACTGGAAGAAACCCAGTTTCAAGAAAAATGGAAAACTGCACATTTATGAACAAAGATAGACATGTAATAACTTTTTTGCCTGCACATAAGCAAAAATAGTCATATATATCATTCTTCCATCTCATTGTGCTAGATTTGTAACTATAATTTAATCAGTGTAAATTTTGCAAGGTTTGCATATCAAATGGTACATTTGAAAATATTCAAAGGCATTTGCAACAGGTCTAATGCAGAACTCGGTTATTTCAAAACCTTCTGAAAGAAACCCTGCATCGATAGAGAGCAACAACGTTGCACACATAATTTATGTTTGAGAGTCCATAAATGGAGTAGCAGTGGTAGTTTTTTTTAAATAGTTTTAAATAGACTTTCTTGCCAAGATAGTTTTCAATTTTTCTTTACTAGCATATTCCAGTTATGCTATCCTTCCAAGCAGATAAAACATTTACACTTTATTGTGAAATTCCTTCACAAACAAGAACAGAAAATCAAAGAAGTAACAACTAAGGAAACTTGCCTTAAAAAGTAGTCGAAGTACAAAAATATTTCACACTGTCATTGGCCCAGTAGCAGGAAGTAGCAGAAAGGGAATCCATGAGCATGCCAGCTATCAAATAATTTATAAATCAAAGTGTTTCTAAAATCAAAGATGCCTGTCCACATGGAAAAATAACAAAACAACCTTGTAGTATTTGCGATCTTATGTCAATCACAACTTTCCCAGAGGGCTATCGTTCCTACAAGGACCTAGTGTTGGAGGAATTTTCTCATACAATGGCTATGCTGAAATTTTGAGAGCACTCAAATACTTTATCTTGGAGAGACAAGCCTGGTGCAACCCTGACAAAAACATGTGCTGGCTATTGACAATTTTCCTAGCAATTGTACTTGCACTCCATGTCTCTACTATTTGACCTATCCTAGGGCCCAGTTCTAAAACCATACTTGAACTAGAATCCAAAACCTTGAGGATGCAACCTAGCCTGGAAGTCACTTTACTATCTGCAGGACTTCCATCATGTTCCTTGAGTAAAGAAACCAACAAATCGAGCTCTTGATCCTCATATTTATCTAGATATCCAGCTAACCGAGACACAATATTTTCTATGGTTGATTTGAATCTAGATATAGAGATATGAGTCACTTCAATTATTGACAAAGACCCATCAGCATGGCCACCAACTATCCCACCTCTCTTCTTCTTCCTCCTTGCTGGATTTACATCTCGGACACAAGATAGTTTGGATTTACATGTGTGTGTGTGTGTGTGTGTGTAATATAATATAATATAAAATCAAAACCTGGATATATTATGTATTTTTTGGTTGACCAATTTCGTATCTGGTTATTGTACCGGATCTGGTTCAGTTCTGGTTTTTGGTTTTTTATTCTCCTTCTATGTTGCTAACATGTTCACCTGAAATGGGGTGGATAGAATCCCTCTCTCAGTGTGGATAATAATGTGTAAGATCAGTTTCAGAAGTTTGCTTCCTCGTAGTGTTGGACAGAGAAACCCTTGGACCCTGAATTTCATTTGGCTAATGGTTTTGAAATTCAATGGTACTGAGTGAGGAACTACAACAAGCATCATTGATTATCAACGAATTGGTGGAGCTTAACTTAAATGGAACCAAATCTAGGAAGGGAGAACTTGGCCCAACAATTCCAGAACTAGAGATAGTGATATCAAAAATTCTGGAATTCTGGGCAGATTGTATTAAGCATGAAGGTAGTAGGATTTTAAAAAAATAGCAGAATGAAATACATATTTGAACTAAATACAATAACATTGAGGATGTAAATGGCCTGCAGAGTCTGAAAATAAGCATTCTATTGTCTACAATCAAATCAAACTACATAATCATTTGAGTCTGGATCCTCTACATTCTCTACATGAGTATGCTCATCCTCTTTACTCAAAACCCTCAAAAGGCCAACATCAATGTCCATATCATGTTGTAGCAGTCGAAGCAGCTACATGTCATCCATGAAAAATCTATTCACATAGAGCGGGGCATCATTAAATAGATCAAATTATATTTTAGGGTGGTTGTAGAGTTTTAATCTATGGTGTTTTTAATTTTATTTTTGGTCTAGATCCTCTAAATGGCCTGCATAGTCCAAAAATAAGCATACTATAGTCTAATCAAATCAAACTACATAATCATCCAAGTATAGATCCTCTACATTATTTACACGAGTATGATCAGTCTCTTTACTCAAGATGCTCAAAATTCCAACATCAATGTCCATATCCTATTGTGACAGTGGAAGCACCTGCATGTCAGCCAGGACAAGTCTATTCACAATAGAAGAGGGGCATCATTAAATAGATAAAATTAGGTTTTATGGTGGTTATAGAGTTTTAGTTTTTGGTGTTTATAATTTTATTTTGGTTTTCAGGGGAAATATGAGCACCAATACAAAACTGATCAAACAAGTCAGCTTTAACCATTTTTACTGGTTTTAGTTCAGGTCAGACCTTCCCAGGTTCATAATAATATTGCTATGTTTATAGATTAAACTTAGGAACTAGCAATTCCAAGGGTTGGTAGACCAAATTGTTGTGTACAATATTTCAGAGTGAAAGTTATAATATCTTGAAATGTCCTCGCTTCAAGGTTGAAGGGAGGGACCTGGACTCTTTACTTTCCCTGCGGGACCCCTTCCAGAAACACTTATGAGTGGTGTTGTGCAAGTCTCTACCTGCTATTGCACCTCTTGTTTTGTAGTAAAAGTATAATGATTTCCCAAATAATAAAACTACGTAATCTGAGCATCCCCCTAGGCATTTCCTTATTTTGTACTTGGTTCCAAATATAGTTTATTGCAGGTTTACAGTACTTTTACTCAAAGCATATATAAGTGAGAGCAAATATCCTTGCAAGCGTGAAGCAAGAGCTGTCCAGGGGAACTTGGGAAATTCAATGTGAGAAATAAACCAACAGTTATTGAGGAAAAGGAAGAAGGGAATGAGATATTTTAATGCTACCATGCCTATGTTTGCTTGATGTCATTTCACTTTTGGGGGGTAATTGATCACTGCACGGTGTTGTTGTTCCTCATTCAAGTCCTCAAAGGATGCGGGGATAACATGTATGTTGTTCATGTTCCTCCTATGTATTTGTGCTAATGATAACTGTCATTGTATGGTTCCCAATACATATATATCCAAAAACACTTGCTCTTCTTTTTCCTACCTATACTTCATTGTGCCTCCTCTGCAACTATGAATGAGAATGTGTTGGTCTTGGTATACGAGGTCTGCAATGCATAAGGGGAATTTTTTGGCTGTGTTTTGTATCATGGAAATTATGGGATGGGTATTTGAGTATCCCTTATTCCACTTTTTCCTTCAATATTTAAAAATCAAATTTCGTTGGACTTGTTGAATAAATTGATGGTGCACTAGTAGGATTTATACCACTTAGGTCAATAGAAAATAACGATTCACATTGGTTTGCGAATGAAAGGGAGAATGTATCATGAACATACCAAAACACTTATTTACTTAAAATAGATCTAAGGGTGCCTTAATCATATTTTCATACTTATAGGAGTTTTACCAGACTCAAAAAAAGTTGAAATATGTTGCAGAGTAAATAAAATTTACTAAATCACTACATACACATTATAAAGACTTAAAAAATAGGCAATATATACATAGATCCATTCATCTATTCAATTGAATGAAAATATAATAATTGGCAGAAACCATCATAACTTTGCTTATATTATATAAAGACACCAGTGGCAAAGGTTTCCTCGGTCCTGGTTAAAAAATACAAGATAAACAGTTCTTTAAATACAACTAAGGAACTAGATGGGAATCATAAAATCTAAGTCCTGGCCTTGTTGTTTCCCAACCCAAATACATTGCTCAGAGATTAAGCTTCCAGATATAAAGACAATGAGAAGAAAATAGGCCTAAAAACAATGTTGCTTAATCCTTCAACCCAACCCAAATATATCTATTACAATGGAGAGAAAAGTCTCTTCAAATTTTAGCAGCATAATAATAATACCACCTTTGCAGCACTCTCCCCAATTAATGTAAAGTCAGAAGGTGGTTATAACACATTGGATGTATATCCATAAGGTTTATGTGGAGTATTCTCAAATGAGTTTTGATGGGTGTGTTTTCTCAAAATGTTTTTTTGTGGAATTTATTGCATTTGTTGCTCTGATGAGCATTAAGAGTATGTTGATTGATCCACACAAAGTAATGGAGAATTAGGATATCAATTCTGTGGATCCCTGTAGCTGGAGCATGGCGTGTTGTTCTATTGATAACTCAGTTACTGCACTATTTGATATCCATATTCAAACTTGGGTTTCTCTCCATTATTTGGTTTTCCCTTAATATAATAGCTTCTTCGATTGACTGACTGTTGCAAATAACATATTCATAATGTTTTTCTTTGATGGTGACTTCTAGGTATATGGCTGAAGACTAATTTGATTTGAATGTGTATTGTGTGGCATAGGGATTCCCCAGTTGGAACCTCTGAGGGATATTATCTGCAAGCACTGGGAACCTTGCCAAACTTATGTCTGTGTAAGAAAGCAAACACTCTTGAATTGGGAGGATTTTAAATTTGAGCTTCGTGGCATTTTTCTTGTAATTGAATTTTCTAAATTTGATATTTAAATAGCTAAATTTTGAGGAGTTTGAAACTTGGAAAATTTTTAACACACTTCTGTAGAATAATGACATATTATGGCCTTATAGAAGCTTGGAGAGCTTCAAACACTAAACCTCTCAAAAAATCATTTCAACGGCGTTATACCCACTTCATTAGGCAAACTAATTTCTTTCCAGTTGGTTTTCCACTAGGTTATGTATTAACAGAGCTTTCCTATATCTTTTTGTTCCCACGACACATGCTTTACGAGAAACAGGAACCCCATAATAGTTTGATATATTTATTCAAACATGAAGTTATTAATTGACATGCATATAAATGATAAAGTTTCTTGCACAATGGGTGCTTTAGACGATGGGGTGTTGTATAGCATAGAGCAAGTCTATTGACATACTCAATTTTCTAGTTGTTGAAATTGTTGTGAACATTACTTTATCTAATGTTTCAGTGTTTCTTTTTATTTCTTTTAGTGGGGGTCAATTGGATAGAAGTTGAAGGATTCTTTTTTTGCTTATTTGATGCTCTCTTCACTTAAATTGTTTGTTCTTGACTCCCTGGGATTCTTTGAGACCATTGTTGTACTGAAGTTGTACTTTATTATATAGATTGAATATTTAATATGGCTGCATAATTAAAATGTTTTTGGTCCCGAAATGATGCATTTATTGGGTTAGTGATTGCTCAGATTGTTAGGGTTGTACCTATTATATGTGGATTTGCCTGTAAGATCATTTAAAGGGGAAGCTTACTACTGCAATTTATAATAAAAAAGTTGTTCTTTTATGCTTGCTTAGTGTTGGTAATAATTTGGGCAGACCCGGGTTTACTGTAATGTACCAACAAAACCCCTAGCTCACTGGCCCTTTCGGTGACAGACCACAGAGTGGCCTGAAGTCTCACCCGAAGTGATCTTAGATGGGGTGGTTGAAGACTCAGGTGTCCTCAACCAGGTTCTGTAGCATCCTAGGTTCCTCTTGATTCTGTTTAACCAGTGGGATCTCTCTGTGAGATGTTGTTTCTCTCTTCCCAGCTGAATCTACTCTAGAACTGAATCTTATCGCATTGCGTCTTCTAGGACAATGTGCAAAATTTCTCTTCTACTTGACTCTTTACCTGCGATATCCCACACCGTGGCTCCTTCGACAGTGCGATATCGTCTTTGTGTGCTGTGATAGCTTCTATAGTAAGAATCAATAGAACTCTCCAACTCTCAAGGTCCAACGACTTTCCTTCTGCTTATAATAGCTCAGTTAACATTCACAAGGGTGTTAAAAAACTTCACTTAAGCTTCTTCAGTCTATTATGCTTGACATCTATTGCACTCAACTTGCTGAACTAAATATACAGGAATCACTTAACACAGTAACTGTTACTACCATGAATCAAGCGCTGATAAACTCATATACCGACTACTTGATACAGTCAACTTGTGTTTGACCTTCTATATTACTGTAAACTGAAGGATAGCATACATACATTCATTAACCGTTAAGCAAAGCTCATGTAACCGGTAACAGATAGCAAATAAGTAAACACAATCACATGAAATAGTCGCACAACACACGGATTTTACGTGGTTCACTTCCGGAGGGGGGGAAGCTACGTCCATGGGAACTGGTTTTATATTATATCTTGAGAGAGTAAACACAGTTCTGCTGCAACCTATTATGCAGCTTGAGATCTTCTGGGAAACTCCATGCACACAGCCGGGAGCCCTTCTCTTAGATCTCTTCTCTTCCAATATTTCTTTCTTCTTACAATATTTCCTCTCTCTCTCTCTCTCTCTCTCAATCCCTGCGGATTGTTACATTCATGCTCAAGGAGCCAGCTACTAGTTGTAGTAAGATAATACAAACTTAATAACAGAACCAGAGCTCGACTCTAAGAACAGCTTAACTGACCAACTAGCTAATTGTCTATCTGAATGTCTGGCTAGCTGAATATCTAACTGGCTAACCTTTTACAATACAAAATACATGCTTAAATAGGTGGCCTGAAGGTCTCACCGTGATACAACACTGTGGGCCTATCCCAACAGTAACCCAAAAAACCTAACTATGACAGTCGGTCTATCTGTACTTTGGAGTGCCACTTACTGGTCACACTGCAGCTCTCTGCAATCTTCCATGCTTCCCGACGTTGATCGTGGGTATGGGCGCTACTTCCTCGGTTGCTCCCTTTCTGTCCTTTGTCTTCAATACCTCGGCTCATTACTCCTTTTCCTTTATGAGGTTAGCTGAGCCCTCCTGTCTTCACTGTTGTCTTAAGTGCAGTGGTTGAGCTATCTCTTCTCGACCGCTTCAAGTACTGTTTCCTTTGACTTTCTTGTCCCGATATAGCATCTTTTTCTGTAGCTACAGGGCCCTGCTCCAACAGTCCCCTAACACTTACTTGTGGCTCATCCCTGAGCCACTAACAATTGGCTTCTCTTGTTGTAGCTTATCCTCGGCTTCCTGCGAAGTCCTTGCAAATCTTTCTTTGAGTCCTGTGACTTCTTTGTCCATAGCTTCGACACAGTCTTGTGCCGCTTTCTCTAAAATAGTATCAATGCTATCCTTAAGTTAGCTCCAGAATAAATGGAGGACCATTTATAGGCTGCAAAATTTGTTGCAACGATCTCACCTCCTGCTACCTTGGTCAGGTTTGTACCATTCACCTCAAATTCTACTGGAGGGCTTGTCCGAACAGATTCATCAAAGCCCTCATCATTCTGAATATATGGAAAGTAGACGTCTTTCAGCATACATCTAAGTTTATCTTCATTTCGATAATTTGACTTTACTTGGATATATGCACATTGGTAAAACTTCCATGAGGAGACATGTCCTTTTCCAACTTTAATGTAACTACCTTCTTTGACATTTTCTGTATCTCCCTCATTTTCAACATCTCTGCTTCGTTCCTTTCCCGTTTCCTTTTGTTTTTCTGAGTCTCAGATGCCTGTTTCTTGGTCCTTTTTTTTCTTTCCATGAGATCTTCTGGGAAACTCCACGCACATAGCCGGGAGCCCTTCTCTTTCTTATTCTCACTTTTCTTCTTCTCTGTTTTCTTATCTTCAGTGATCTTCTCGTGTTTCTTCTTATCTTCTCTGGGTTGGACTCTTCTACTATCTAAGCTTGACTCCTCATCCTTGGCGTCTGTCTGACCTGTGGTGCACCTAATTTCACAACCCTGGGCGGCGTCGTCATAGCAGACTCGAGGGCACCATACTGGAATCATCGCACAACGTCTTCTAAAAGTTCCTTCTCAAATGTACACCACCTGGTGCAATACTCTGTACTGGCAATGGCTGCAAAATTGGGGAAACTAGCACTCTGTAACTGAAGTATCTCTGCTCAGGAAAAACTCTTACAAATTGTTCTATAACTCTCAGAAATAGCAAAAGTAACCCTTCTTTGTGAATGGTCTATGTACTTATAACGAAGGCGATAATATCTGAAGCAATGGTCACTTAGGTTGGACCCATCAGCGGCATTTATTGCATGGACAAGAAACCACCTATCGTTTCGATCCTCATTAATTGCTGAAAAATTGTGCACAAGCGTCAGTCTCGACCAAGATTTACCAAATGTGGGAAAATCACTGTACTGCTTCCAAATGTAGGGCAACGGATAGCTGTCGTATCTGGATTAACTGCTTGGCAGAAGGCGACGTGACTGGCCCTCTGTCCCTTTCCAAAATCGTCTTCGTGGCATGGGGAACATCGCATCACTGCGATGTCACACCGCATCGTCCTGAACCAAAAAGTTTCACGCCAAGTTGTTGAAACTCCGCAACATTCAAAACTTGCGCAAAATAAACTTTCCTGCTGCGATTCCTCATACTTTAAATTTTTATTTATTTTTGGTGTAGACTAGTTATAGGTGCGATGTCTCCTTTCAACTACACTGGACATCTGCACAGTAGTTCCCTACGTTAGGATTGGGAGGTGGAGTGGCTATCACTATAAAGCTTAAGCCTACTGCCATTAATCAAAGTAGGAACAATCTCCCCATTCAATTTACTGAGCTGAACGACACCTCCTTCTATAACTTGCTGAATCTAATATGGCCCCAACCAATGCGTCTTAAACTTCCCTGGAAACTTAACAAACTTGTTGTCATAAAGGAGCACTAGGTCTCCTATCTGAAAAATCTTACTCTTGATGTGCCTGTCATGCCAAGCTTTTTCTTGTTCCTTCTGCACTTTTTGATGAAATCCTGCGATGAATCTGTCTTCTTCTAAGGCAAGCAGCTGCACTAATCTGTCATTCATCATATCTATATTAGCCATCTCGGTAATTTGAGCAATTCTTAAACTGGAAATAATATATTCCATAGGCATAACAGCCTCTTGTCCATACACCAAGCTGAAAGGTGTGTGTCCTATAAGTTTCTTGCATGTAGTTCTATAAGCCCATAATACAACATTAACCCTGAGGTCCCAATCATTTCTTTGGCTGTTGCAGATCTTAGTAAGAGCATTTTCTAGAATCTTGTTAAAAGCCTCCTGTAACACCTCGGTTTTGACCCCGTTTGCATGATGTATATATTGTAATTAATCATGGTGAGGAGTTAAAGGCAAAAGCCCCACCATTGATTTGGTTGTGTATGTTTCGGCAATAGGGGTAGTTGCCGATGGTATGTCATACTATCCGGCACATTGTAAGTTGGCATCATGTAAATACGCACATCAAATAAAATAAACCACAACCAGCTACGATAGTGCAACATTGAATGAAAAGGGAATGATTCCAAAGGATAAGGGGTGGGGGATGTCAAACCTTGGTCTTTGGGGGAAAAACCCATGTGTTGCCACCTTGTTTTGATTTGCCATCTTCCCTTGTCAACCTATTTAATGTTTGTTGAGATTAGTTGAGGGAAGTTATGGCTGAGTAGTGGTGGGTGTGGAGGACTGTCAGTCCTTTCCCACGTGCCCACTCCACCAGCAGATTCTTCCCCGTCATGTCGCATGGGCAGAGGAGGCATTGAATCCATTATACCATGATGGCGCTCTCCCCATTCCTCCATTCTATCTGTTCATCTGTGCGTGCATAGGAAGGTCTGTTCATTCCTCATGGTGGTCTGCTCACCCTCACGCATAGAGAGTTGTTTTCTCTCACGCATGGATGCGTAGGAAGTTGGCCTGGTCTTCATTTTCATGGTTGTGGTCTATGGAAGTTTCCCCTTTACGCAGGGAGTGCAGTCTTCCTCATGCACAGATCAGGAGACTGTAATTTCTTCCCAGTGTGGTCTATGTAAGTCTTTCTCCAGTGACTTTGACTATGTAAACCAGGGCTATTGTTTTCCCCACGTTGCTGGTAATGTATGCTGATACATTTTTGGGATTGTTGTTTTCCCATGCCGTGAGTGGTATTTGCTGTTATACCTTGGTGCTGTTGAGATTCCGTCCTCTTTCCATCTCGAACTATGCATGTGTGTTCACTTCTTCCATTGTGGGATGGTTGTCTTCCCCACATTGTGGTTGGATGTTGATTGCCACCTCTGTGCCTGAATTTCCCATGGCTATGTTGGGAATGATGTTTATTACTCATGGTAGACTGTGGGTTGCTGCTGTCATTCATTGTGTGTTTGTGACTGTGGATTTCCAATCCGTTGGTTGAGTTTCCCTCTATCCACACTGGGATTTGGCTTCTCCTTTGCTTAGGACTGGGTAAATTTCCCAGCCGTTACCTTGAGGAATTGTGTGTGCTGTGGGCTGTTGATTTCCACAACTGTTGGTTGCGTTTTCCCTATTTTGGGACTATGGATTGTTGCTATCATTCATTGTGTGTTTGTGGCTGTTGAAGTACCATGGTTTTGGGTTGTAGCTGAGTTGTTTTGGCCACATTAGGGCCAAGAACAATTCTGAGTTGCCTTGTGGGCTTGAGCTGTGTTTCACCTGTTGGTTGGGACTGTCACCTGTCGGTTGTCCTTTCCTTCTTCACAAGGCTGTGAAGGGATTGTTTTTGCTGCGTGTATGTAGTGGTTGGTCTTCGGACTGTGCTGGCTTGGCCGATTGTTGAAGGCCTGGTAAACCCAGTGGTGTTGGTTTGCTGATTGAGTCCCTTGGCTATGTGTAAGCCTGCATTGACCCTTATCCTTGGAGGAATCATGCCCGGCTCAGGGGTGGCAGTGTTGCTGAGAGATTGATGAGCATGCTGGCCTATGGTTGGGTGGAAAGTTGCAGTGACGTAGCTGGTTGCCGGGTAAACTCTTCATAAAAAAGATAAGTAATCCTGATTGATTCCATCTCTGCAATTATATTGATGTCAAATGAATTGTGATGAACATGTTAAATGCTGGAAATGTATATGTTTTCTTCCGCTGTATGATTTCAGAATTATACATCCTTGTATGATGTTGAATAACTGTGTACCTATGCATGTTCTATGCATCTCAGTATGCATTTTCATTGAGGAATTATGCATCATGTCTCCATTATGTTTAATTTTTTTAATTTCAGCATTCTTTTATCCTTGTCCATGTCCATGGGGCTGTTTTCCCGGTTGTATGTGGTGTTCGTTGTGTCCTCTTCGCTGGTGTAAGGGTCAGGGACGTGACAGAGTGGTATCAGAGCTCAAGGTTGCAACAATGGGCCTCTATGGGCCAAGAAGGATGCAGTGACAGAAGCAGAATTGCTTTCTGCCTAGCAAAGATCAGAATTGAATGACTGGAAAAAAATTCAAGTTCAAAAATTTCTCTAAGTGTTGGGCAGTCAGAACACTTAGCAGAACTAACTTCCACTGTAGCGGAAGGGTTAGTGGAAGAGACTTCTGCTATAGCGGAAGGGTTAGGAGAAGGCGTGCCGATGAGAACAGTTTGAAGGAAAAATCACGGAAACTTGTCTAAGTGTCTGTCGGAAGAAAATAGCTCTTCGAGCATCCGCAGTTGCGGAAGTGTAAACAACTATGCACCCGACGAAAAAGTCGTCCGACCACCGACGCTATGAAGAAAGCTAAGTTTAAAAATTTTTCTAAGTGTTTTAGCGGCCATCAACGGGAAATACACGTTGGGTTCGCTGACACCGCGGAAGAGTTTAGTGTTTGACAGTTTGTCGTTGTGGTTGTCAAAGGGACTATTCCGTCGATGCTAGTTCTTCCAGTCGTCGACGCCGTAGAGAAATTCGAAAAATTTCGTAAGTATGGAATCATCAGGCATCGGAAACAAAAAGTGGTTCAAGCGCCGCTGTTGCAAAAGCCAAAGTCACTAGCCCGCCGATGAGAAGCGACCGCTGACGCCATCAAATTTTTTTTTTTCTAATTCTTCCAAGTAAAGAATTCATCGGCTATTGGAAGAAAATAGCAGTTCCAACGCCCGCCATTGCGGAAGTCTAGAGCACTCAACTTCCGATGTGAAAATTCTACCGATCGGAAGAGAATAAGGGATCGTGTTCCGCCGTTGCGGCTGCAGAAGGGACTAAGTCGCCGACAGATAGAAGAAAGCCGAGCCGGTGTGGGTGAAAAATTATTCAAAGGGACTTCCGATGCCGTCGGCGAAAGAAAGAAGAAAGATGAAGTTTCGAAAATTCATCTAAGTATGGAGACCATCGGAAAAGTTTAGACATTTAAGTTGCCGATGAATCGGAAGAAAATAGAGGATCGGACTGCCGATACCTCGGAAGCTTAGACAAATGGGTTCCGAAACGTCGGAAAGATTTAGTTGATCGGACTGCCGATGAGCTACGTCAGAAAAATTTAGTGGTTCTGGTCACCAACGTAGCGGAAAATATTATGGTTCGGTTCGCCAATTCTGCGGAACAATTAGTAGTTTTGAGAGCCGATTCTGCAGAACGATTAGTGGAAATGGGAGCCTATTCTACAAGGGGAAATTTTGAGATTTCCAAGTGGGATTTTCCAGCAGATTTTGTCTACTCCAGTAGGATTTTTCAGCTATCTTTTAGTGGAATTACAGGTGGCTAAAGTTGGCTGAAGTTGACACCCAGTCCAAAAAGCAGTGGTGTGTAAAAATGCAAAGATTAGTGAAAGTATTCATTCTTAGAAATAGTGTGGTTTCCACACCCGAGGTCGAAATGGAGCATGTGAATAAGATTTGGAAATCTTATCCAGTAGGGAACAAGGGAAAGTCACCAGAATCTGAGAATGAAGCAGCAAAGTACTACTGATGGCTGCTGCTATCAAATGGACAAATCTGGACAATTGCATGCCCAGAGGTAGCAAGGACTATGAAGTCAAACCCTCTGTTGGGTGGAAAAGGAGTTCCATGCCAGGATCAAAGACTTGAAAAGGGAAGTTTTCCTTAAAACCTTGTCTTGTTGATTATAACTACATTTCCTAAGTTTATGCATGAAATGCATGAGGATATGCCTTGCATACATAGGATACTAAGGATTATACATCTATAATAAACCACTAATGATAATCATTGATTTGATGTTGGCTTTAGTGGAAAAACCAACCACAATACGGACCTAGTTGAATATGTTACTAATGCTGACAATTGTGAATAGCAACCCTTTGGAGAGAGGGATAAAGAAACAAGTCCAGGATAAAAGTTCGTGAGCAAATCCTGCAATCTCCTGAAAAGGACCAACCAAATCGGTCATGTCAAGGGTGTATTGCATGAATGCATTGAGATGAGTGCATGTGATATTATGAATGACTAATGATTGAAACGATGAACTGATGACAATTCAGGAACCATTTCAAAGGTTGTTATGAATGCAAGATAGTCATAATCAATTGGCTGCCAAAAATGCTCTATGGAAGAGTGAGGTGGTATGAATGATACGCTTGTGAAGTAACGGTATCTAAACATTTCATTGTATGAATGATGTGACTATGCCTTGAAAATGTTAGTATGATGATGATTGCATGAAGTAAATGAGTTTTGGTAATGTTGATGTGACTAACCACTAGAAGTATTCGAATTTTATAAATTCTGAAAATGCTTCAGTAATGGTTGTAGCAATGAAAAGGTTATATGCATCCAGACTTACCAAGTGTTTGGTTGATTGAAGCTCATGTTTCAGTTAGATTATTTCGAGCATGGAAGTGAGAGGTAAGACCCTGACCAATGCCAGAATCTACCATATGGTTGTTAAAATTCAAATTGTGAATTTCGGATTTAAGAAATTGCTGACAACTACTAGTCACTAATTGGCTTGCATAAGATTGTGTTGGATGATTGAAGCTCAGGTTTCAGGTAGATTAATTCGAGCATGGCAGTGAGAGGTAAGACCCTGACCAATGCCAGAATCTACCATGTGAAAGAGCCAACCTTATGAGGAGAGTCTCATAGTTGTAAAAAGTAGTTGGTATGGGTTGTTAAATTTGAATTGTGGATTTCGAATTTGAAAATTGTTGACGACTACTAATCATTGTTGGCTTGTGTAAGATTGTGTCAGGTGGACGCATGGTAAGTGGGTATTCATGCTATGATAGTAAGCATGAAAATTATAATGGGCATGGTAGTGCTGCTTACAAGAGACCCACAATTGAGCAAGTCAATTTCTGTAGTAGATAGAATTGCAATTCCTATTGAATTTGATTACTAATGTCATTGATTGGTTATGGAACAATCAATTGGGATTGTATTATCAGATAATGATTGACTGTTTGGCTATTTGATGAATGTGTTAGGGATACGCACTACAGGAAGATCATGTGTGATGACCTGCAGAGCCAAACTTCATGGGAAGGTTTTCCCTTGGAAATGGGTTTCGGGTGAAACGCCATTGGACATTTTGAAAATGTCTCATCTTCACTGCATGTTTGGTAGTAACATGAGTGAGATGGTATAAATTATGTCGGTAAGACATGTGTGAATATGAAATGTGAAAAGGAGTTGGGATGGCAAACCGAGGGACTGTTAACTCGGAGAAGGATCCCCCATTCCTCCTTAGCAAAGGCATACTGCATCTTTGTGCAAGGTAGGCCACCATAATCCTACAGCTAGAATTTTCTGCGCAGTTGGCTTTCCTGCGAAATGACCTCCTGTGGTACCTGAATGTGCTTCTCTGATAATGGCCTCTTTCTTGTGCGGCATCACGCATCTGTGCAGGACTTCATCTGGACCTAACTTGTATAATTGTCCTGCGATCAAAGTGAAATTTGCTGCTTTCACAACTAATTGTTTCTTCTGTTGCTTAGTAAACTCAACTGGTTCCCACCCTGTAGTGAGAAACTAGATAATATCTTCGTAATACTCATATGTGATATGGATAGAAAACAATTGCGCATCTGGCAAATTATCCTCTAAGTTACTTGGTTCTTCTCCTGAGTCTATTCATGATAGATGATCAGGTCTGACATTTAATTTTCCTGGTTTTACAATAATTTCAAAATCATACTCCTGAAATAAGAGTAACCATCTGCAGATCCTTCCCCCTAACACTGGCTTATTGACCAAATACTTTAAAGCAGAATGGTCAGTGAACATCTTGAATGGGGCACCCAACAGGTAGTGCCTAAACTTCCGTAGAGCATACACCATAGCTAATCCTTCTCTTGTTGTAGTGGTGTAGTTCTTTTCTATGGTAGATAACTTTCTGTTGGAGTACGCGATAGGGTGATCGATACCCCCTTCTCCTGGCTGTGTTAAGACAATCCCCAGTGCGATGCCAGATGCATCCACATGTACATGAAATGGCTTGTCCCAATCTGGAAATACTAAGATGGGTGCGGTATTCCTCATTCCATCCATCTTCTCTTTAAGAGTGTTTAAGCTTTGCTGGTATTCCTCATTCCATAGGAATTTCACTTCTTTCTTTAACATCTTTTTCATAGGTGCTGTGATCTTTGCATATCCTTTGATGAATTTTATATAATAGCCGATATGACCAAGCACTGTCCTCAATTGCTTGACTGAGTTGGGTGCTGGAAGATTTACAATGATGGCAATCTTTGCAGGATCTACCATCAAGCCTTGTCTGCAAACAATATGACCCAAAAATATACCAAATGGTGCACAGAATATACATTTCTTCAAGTTAAGAGAAATCTAATATTTCCTACATTTCTCTAACATGAGCCTTAAATCTCCAATATGCTTTTCGATTAATCCAAATACAGTCCAATCATCAAAATAGACTTCTAAGAATTTATGGATGTATTCCTTAACTAAAGCAACTACTACTCTAGAAAAAATAGTTGGTGCATTTTTAAGACCAAAGGGAATTACCATATACTGGAATGAGCCCCATTCTATCACAAAGGTGGTCTTATGTCGATCCTCTGGATGGATTCTTATCTGGTGATAGCCCGAAAAGCCATCCGTGAAGGAGTAGATCTCCTGTCCTCCCACATTGTCTAAAACTTCATCAGTAAAAGGTGTCGAAAATGGGTCATGAAGTGATGCGTCATTGAGTTTGTGCAAATCAACACAAATCCTAATTTCTCCTTTAGTTTTCTTTTCTTGCACAACCATGGGACTAACCCATTCGCTCTCTTCTACTGGCTCGATGATGCCTGCTGCTAGCATCTTATCAATCTCATCCTTAACTTTTTCTTTATAGCGAGGATTCAATCTATATGGACGCTGCTTAACTGGCCTAGCATCCTCTTTCAAAGGTATCTGCATGACTAACAAATATCCTACTATTCCCTTCATTTCTGTAAACTTAGTGGGAAATAAGTCCTGATAGTCATGTAACAGATATGCGATGTGTCCTACTGTTTCATCATCCCAATAGTCTCCAATAGAGGCAAACTTTGGTTCTATTTCTGTGCCAATATTGATATTTTTAATATTGATAGGTTCCGTGATAGATGGAAACTCTAGCTTTGGTCCATCAACTTCATGAGTCCCTTCAGACTCTGGAATGTTGATACTACGAGGATTCTCATCCTCATCACCTGGCTCTTCTGCGAAATTGTAACAATCTAGCACATGTTCTAACTGAACGGTCCAATCAGGCTGAGCATACAATGGTAGGGTACAGTCATCAAATATCTTAGTCTTTATAATATCTAGAGCCTGATCAATGCTTGGATACTCGGATTCAAAAGTGAAAGTGAGTAGAAAGTTGTCTATCATAACTGGCCATGTAATAGTTTCTTTGTGCAACTCTGTCTCAGTGTACAATTCCTTGGGACTGTGTCTAAAGTGTGAATGAATAGGTGAACCCATTCATCCTCTGGAATGTCCGACCAACTCTGTTCACAAATCTTAATATGTGACCTGGGGTCACTTTCTCCTGTATATTTCTGCTGTAAAGGCTCCTTGTTAGTAGAGAATCCGATCGCCATCAGTCTCTTAAAATCATCCAATGATGCGATATGTTATTTATGTGCATCCACCATCTTGCAGGTGTGGCTTTGACTGCAAGGTCAATAGCTACCATCCTTTGCTCATGAGGAATTTCCTGCTCAAACTGTTGTAAAAATTCATTGACATCCGCTAAGCCATGAAACGATGAAATATCCTTGACCTCTGCGCCAATCCATCGCAGTGACTTAGTCATAAATGCACATCTGCGAGCTGAGACTTCGTAAAGTCTATTTTGCCAATTTTCTAAGCCAACATCTGAATCTGATGCGCATGAGCTGTCGCATCGCCAACTAATATTTCCTTCTGCGGTGGGGTTGATATAATCACTCTGGTTAGCAGTCATCTGATAGAGGATTTCCATATTACGCACCTCTTCCTATGCTCTGATAGGTTTAATATAACGAGGACCCTGGAAAGGATCCAACGGTACGATGACTCAAATCTGATTATCCTCAAAGGTCATTTGTCTTTTCTTTAAATTGATAACAACCATGTTATCAATTTCCCAATCAATACCTATTAAAGCTAGATACGGTCTGCTATCACCAATTATTTCTATGACTTCAAAGTCTGCAAAGCTGCGAACTCCATCAATATCAACTGGTACTTGTGTAAATCGACCCAGTGGCAATACCCTCTGCTGATTGGCTAGTCGCAGATGGATAGGTGATCTGGCTAACTTAGGGCTACCCATCTGTTCCCATGTCTGCTTAGTCAGAACATTTACCTCTGATCCTAAATCTAGGATTACCTCATCCATTTCAAATTCTCCAATTTGCGCAGTGAGTCTCATTTCTCTTCTTGTTCTTGTATGGCCCATAATATTATGAACAGCACGCTGCATACTGCTCACAGAAGAAGGCTGCTGATACTGGTCTATGATGTGCTACATCTCTCCGATATATTTCTCATTTCTTACGAGTTTCAAGCAGCTCCGCAGGAAGGATTGGACACTTCCTGTCAACTCATCCTCTTCGCACCTTCCCGATGTGGTAGCCTGCGATGTCTGCACAGGACTAATGCCACAATGTTGCTGCTGTGGTATGCCCCTACAAGGCAATACCTACGATCCTGATGGTGTAGGTTTAGTAAAGAAATTTTTTGCTTGCTGAAACATTTCTTTGTTCTTCTGCAGGTCAAGTGGTGTTCATTTATCAGTGGCTTTACGCACCCACTCTGGACCTATATTCTTTTCAGCATCCTGCGATGTCCTACTAGTAGAAGCACCGCTGCGAGTCACAATATTGACTCTTGGTTTTGGTTCTTTCTGCTCAGCAGCAATAAGATAAATATTATGGTTTACTACTAGCTTCGGGTCCCTAATCTTGGCTATCAATATAGGACATTTTTCTATAGTATGATCATAGGAATTGCAATATTTACATGTCGTAGTAGGGTTCTGACAATCCCTAGCATAATGTCCTATGGGTCCACAATTGTAACAAATAATCTGTCCATGGCCACGGCCAAAGACTCCACCATGGCCTCGTCCTCTGAATCCTCCACCACGGCCATCATGAGACGGTTCATGCTGTAGTCTTGTTGTTGGACCTGATGTCTTTGACTGGACTCTGTAGAAGTTGTGTTTTCTCTCTATCATGAGATCATAAGCTCTGCAATTATTTTCATCATGTCCTACTGACTTACATAAGTTACAGTATAAGTTCTTAGGAGTTTGTACATACTTCTGAAGTAAAGGGCATTCCTGTGGTCTATGTCCTCTTGTTCTACAGATTTCACACCATGGCCCTTGATTCTGTACTAAGGGGTTAGGAGCCCCACTTGCTAGATACTCAACAAATACTGGACAGTTATCTTTAGTATGGCCATGTCCTTTACACTTTGTACACCATAATTCTTGTGCAACCTCTTTTCCTTTCTTAATCTCATGTAGCTATAAAGTGAGATTGGCTAACTGATTCTGTAAGTTTGTCATACCTGTACTAGTCTCAGCTAGAGGTGAAGCCTCTAGTTTCATTGCCATCTCCAATGCTTCATCCTGCATACGGAGTTTCTGCTGCATTAGTGGAAGTCTGATTTGAGGGAGCAGTGTTATGATGAACCATTCCTTATGCTGCTCTGGCACAAACTCAAAGCTAACTTGGTCTATAAGAGCTTTAAATTTCTAATGAAAATCCCATACTGACTCTATGGGTAACTGTTTGATGTCTTTAAGTTCAGTAATACATTGTGACTCAGACTTAGGTTTCTTAAATTCATTAATCATGGTGGTCCTGACTTGTACGAGCGTTCTGGGCTGTGCTAATGTATACTTCATATACCATGTTAAAGCTCTTTCTCTAAGTGTAGTGGCCAACTGAACAAGTTTAGTATTATCATCTTGGATCTGTTTAATGGTCCATACAATTTCACATAGGAACCAATGTTGTTCTAGGTCTTCTACCCCTGTACCCTTAAAGGTAGGTAATTTCATATCATCCCCCATTATGTTTCTACGTGGTGGATTCTGATTTGCTGTGTTACTACCACTTGGTGGTGTAAATGTAGGTGGTGTAGAGGTAGTATGTTGTTGGTGCTCCAGTGTTAACAACCCTAGAGTTTGGTAACTCCACGGTTTTGGTGAAAGCTTGTAAGTGGAGTTACAACTCAAAATAGTCTTAGGGGCATCGAGGTTGAGTCAAAGACTTCTGTTGTAATAAACCCATGGTTTAAGTCCAGGGTTTAGGGTTTGGGATACCCATGGTTTAAGACCATGGTTTTGTAATAGTGCGCTGTATAAATATGCACTTGTGTAAAGAAGTGAGGTTAGGTTTTTGAATGTAAGAAAGTTAAGGCGAAGCTAAGGCTATTTTGTAAGTGAAGGATAAGTCCCAGCTGAGTGCATGGATGACCTCTGCAGCTGTGTGTGCAGAGGGTTTGTAAGTGATAAGGAAATCTGCAGCTAAGTGCGCAGAGGCCTGCTGCTGTGTGTGCGGCTTTGAGGACTGAAGATATCTGCAGCTGAGTGCGCAGATCAGAACTGTGATTTTGTAGAAAAGTTGAATAAACCCTCAATACTTACTACAAAATCAACAGTGTTGTCCCTTTTGGAAACAACCTGCGAACAGGTTGCAGTCTCACCCAAAACAGCTATGGGATGCTGCAGAATCAGGTTTCTGCAAGCAGGAGAGGGAGATTACTGTACCTTTAGCTTTTATCAATTTATAATCAATTAACAGAGAGCTTAATCGTTCACATATATTTATGTATATATCTTCGCAGTTAAATAACACCGTGACTTGCTTAACCCTTACTGGGAATGCACAGCGAAGCTATTTATTAAGCAGTGATCCGGAAACAAGATCTTTGCTACTCTATGACGTTAACATGAATTGCATAAAGAGCATGAATGAAGCTCACACATCCATAAGAAGACAACCAAACAGCATAGAAAACACGCACATAAAAACAACAAGTTGATAACGGAGTTCGTCCAGGATGGACTACGTCTCCGGGCCTGCTTCTCAATAGGAGGGCCGATCTATAATCTCAGCATAAGGCAAAATACATGGCAATGATACAATGATACCTTGGTGACAATGTTCAGGAAGAGAACCGCTGCCCAAAACACAACAATATTGCTTCCAGCAACTCCGAAGCCTGAAGACGGTGTAAAACGAGTATAAACACTCGTACCTTCCTCCTGCAGAGCTACGCAATCTCCCTTCTCTCCTTTAGCTACAAAGTCTCCACTCCAAGGCATGACCTTGGACTCCAAAGCATGAGTGGAAAATGGAAAATGAATGGGTTTATATAGGTTGGCTTTCCCTTCTGCACATGGCTCTCATGGATTCCTTTGGTTGCAACTAATTTGCCTATCTTGGCCTTGGTTACAACTTCCCTAAGTTGGTTTTCATGTGGTTGGGCTTTTAAGAACATAAACCAAAAATATAGTTCATGCCCACATGTCCATGGGTTTTCACATTTAGTTACTTCCCCATAATGACATTTACAAAATCCAACAATAATCCATTACATACCAAAATCCTTCTTTTAAATAGCATGTTGGTTTTTTCAACCATAAACCAACTTGTTACAACTTCTTTACAATTATGGCATGTTTGTTTTTGGTTACAACCATGCATTAACTTCATAACAACTCAAGGAATAAAATAAATGAGTAATATGTGAGTAATTTTTCCACTCACTTCAAATATTAATCATTTTACAATTTCTCATGAATAATTGCATGAATGTCCTAAAACTCATTTTAAGCACAAATGCATGCATGCTAGTCATCATGCCACTTCATCATGCCATGTCACCATGCCACATCATCATGCCATGTCATCATGCCACATCATCATGCCATGTCAGCATGACACATCATCATTCCATGTCATCATTCCATATCAGCATGCCATGTCATCATGCCACATCAGCATGCCATGTCATCATGACACATCATCATGCCATGTCATCATGCCACATGTCACCTTGTGATTGGTCCGTACTGTATGGATACCATGTGTCATCCTCTGAGTGGTGCCACATCATCATGTTTGTACAGTACGGATGCCACGTGTCACCTTGTCAATGGTGCCACGTGGCACCTCTTTTTGCCAAATTTGCCTGTTGACCTTATAGAAAAGAACGCGATAACTTTCTCATACGGAGTCCGTTTGAGGTGAAACGAACGCCGTTGGAATCGTCGCGATGAGCCCTTCTATCTAGTGCTAGTTTTGCTGAGATTGGAGGACTTCAAAATTTTGCCTTCTTGGATCCTCCTAGATCATTCCTCCCCACTGAGAAGCTTTTGGCCTCCAAAAGCCTTTACTAATCAACAGATAGGTGAGGGAATTGTTCCCTCACTTTCTCCTTCTCGATCCACTTGGCTTTGCTTGGATGATTGCCTTTGATTCCCACTCGAAGATAATCAACATCACCTCTGCGAGAAGTTCTTGTCCTTCTGTCCAAGATGACATCTTCCTTTAGCTCATCCATGTACTCAGGAGAAAATT
>LPNX010940595.1:231477-288500 GCA_001517045.1 Pseudotsuga menziesii
ATCATGCCACATCATCATGCCATGTCATCATGCCACATCAACATGCCATGTCATCATGCCACATCAGCATGCCATGTCATCATGACACATCATCATGCCATGTCATCATGCCACATGTCACCTTGTGATTGGTCCGTACTGTATGGATACCATGTGTCATCCTCTGAGTGGTGCCACATCATCATGTTTGTACAGTACGGATGCCACGTGTCACCTTGTCAATGGTGCCACGTGGCACCTCTTTTTGCCAAATTTGCCTGTTGACCTTATAGAAAAGAACGCGATAACTTTCTCATACGGAGTCCGTTTGAGGTGAAACGAACGCCATTGGAATCGTCTCGACGAGCCCTTCTATCTAGTGCTAGTTTTTCTAAGATTGGAGGACTTAAAAATTTTGCCTTCTTGGATCCTCCTAGATCAAGCAGTGATCTTACTTATCAGATATATCTATACTTATCAATGCATAAAAGAACATAAAAAAAATCACTCAAGAACCACAACACCAGATATAATGTGGTTCACCCCCAGTGTAGGGGTTACGTCCACAGAACTGTGTTTTATTCAAATTTTCTACAAAATCACAGTTTTGATCTGCACACTCAGCTGCAGATCTCTTCAGTCCTCAAAGCCGCGCACACAGCAGCAGGCCTCTGTCCACTCAGCTACATATTTCCTTATCACTTACAAACCCTCTGTGCACACAGCTGTAGAGGTCGTCCACGCACTCAGTTGGGACTTATCCTTCACTTACACAATAGCCTTAGCTTCACCTTAACATTCTTACATTCAAAAACCTAACCTCACTTCTTTACACAAGTGCATATTTATACAGCGCACTATTACAAAACCATGGTCTTAAACCATGGGTATCCCAAACCCTAAACCCTGGACTTAAACCATGGGTTTATTACAACAGAAGTCTTTGACTCAACCCCGACGCCCCTAAGACTATGTTGAGCTGTAACTTTGCTTACAAGCTTTCACCAAAACCGCGGAGTTACCAAACTCTAGGGTCGTTAACACTAGAGCCCCAAAATGCCCCTAAGACTCACCAATGTCCCGTCCTGGGACACTCATCTACTGGGTTGGTGATAGACATTGTCGGTGAAGACATAGTGCGCTGATTACGGATACCCCTCCTGCTGCTGTCAGCTGCTCGCTTCTTTCCTTCATGATATTTATGTTGAGAACAGTCTTCTGGATCCATCTGCAACCCCACCCTTCACTCTGTTTGCTGATCACTTGACCATCCACAACTAAGGGTCCCCAGAATTGCGTGTCAAACTGCATAAGGCAAACAGTCGCCTTGGTTCTGTCAAACCAGGAGGATACATGGCGAGATTCTCCAGAACCTTTTTATGAGGCCTTGTGCCCTTTGTTGCTCCATGTTAGAGTGAACTTCTGCCTACCTTCGTCCATTTTAGAGCAAACTTCTACCTTCCTTTGTACCTTAGTCGGATAGGACTGAACTGGTGAATTGTGCAGAAGGTTCTGCAACCCTCTCTCTTTCAACTCTCATACTAACTTCTGGACTTCACAATTGTTTGACATGGTTCCAACTGAACAACTCAAATAAGTGCTTAATGCATGAGTCGCAGACCGATGCAGTGTTTTATATAATCCCATAACAGAATCTGTCATCATGGTGCATTAATGACACCAAATCTGATGGAATGCCGGAAATCTTGTCCACACGGCGCCAGATTTTCCTCCAAAATCTCATTATTACAGGTATGGAGAGCAGTTCGTGTGCCGGTGCCGCCAAATCTGTTTTGTCCCATCCATCACATTTTAGGCTGCGACACACCTTGGACCTTCGACATAACAACTACCTGCAACTGCGACACAATATTAACCCTCAATACTTACCACCCCATGCGGTACCCAAGTTTCAACTATTCTTGGGAGTTAGACTGTCCTTCTAGGGGCTACTTCTGATTAGGAGGTCCTGGCCTGTCCCTATACTTCTTTAGATGACTTCCATTTACCATCGAAGGTAAAATTTCTCCATTCAACCTAGCTAGCTGAACTGTGCCACCATCAGTAACTTTCTATATTATGTACGGTCCTTTCCAATGTGTCTTGAACTTACCTAGGAATTTCATGAATTTGCTGTCGTATAAGAGCACAAGATCGCCCTACTGGAACTGCTTCTGCTTCATGTGTCTATCATGCCATGCTTTTTCTCGAGCCTTCTGCACTTGCTCTTGGAACCCTGCAATAAATCTGTCCTCTTCTAGTCCTAATATCTTTGTCAGCCTTGCTTTCATTATAGCTGGGTCATCTATCTCTGTAAAAGCGGATATTCTGAGGCTAGGAACAATGTACTCCATGGGCATGACTGCTTCTTGCCCATAAACCAACCTAAAAGGTGTATGGCCTGTCAATTTCTTGCAGGTAGTTCTATATGCCCAAATAACTGCTGGAATTCTAAGATCCCAGTCATTTCTGTTAACATTGCAAACCTTCGTCAAAACATGTTCAAGGATCTTGTTAAAAGCTTCGACAGTTCCATTTGCTTGTGGATGATAGGAAGTACTCTTCTGATGATAAACCTGGAATTCTTCATTCAATACTTCAATAGTCTTTTTTAGGAAATGTGATCCTTGATCACTCATAAGAATTCTAGGACACCCAAATCTAGACAAGATGTTGTCGAAGATGAACTTCGCAGCTATAGCAGCGCTACAAGTCTTGACTAGTTGAGCTTCGGCCCAGTGGGTAAGGTAATCAGTCGTTGTAATAATGTATCATGCTCCTAACTTCTTTGCAGGGGGATTGATAGGGCCAACAAAATCAATCGTCCATTTGTCAAATGCTTGTAAAGTTACCTGCGGGACTAGAGGCATCTCATCCCTCCTGGATGGTTTTCCTATTCTTTGACAGATGTCGCAGCTGTGGAAATATTCTCTTGCATCCTTGTGAATCGTAGGCCACCACAATCCAGCTTTCAAAATCTTCTGTGCCATGGCTTTTCCTGCATAATGACCTCTTGTGGGGCCAGAGTGTGCCTCAGCCAAAATCAGTGGCTTCTCATGCTCCAAGACACATCTGCATAGTATTTCATCTGGTCCCATTTTATACAGCTGTCCTGCTATTAAGGTGAAGTCCGCTGCGCAAACCACCAACTGCTTCTTCTGCTGTGTGGTCATCTCAGTGGGTGGAAAACCTGTAGACAAATACTGAACAATATCTTGAAAGTACTCATCAATCATCTGGATAGCAAACAACTGGGCATCAGGAAGATTTTCATCCAAACTGGTAGGTTCTTCTCCTGACTCGAGCCTCGACAAGTGGTCAGGTCCTAGGTTAAGTCTTCCAGGATTAACTATGATCTCAAAATCATACTCCTGAAATAGAATTAGCCATCTGCATATCCTTCCACCTAGTACAGGCTTGTTAACCAAATACTTCAAAGCAGAGTGGTCAGTAAACATTTTAAAGTGAGATCCTAGTAGATAATGTCGAAACTTCTGAAGTGCATACACCATAGCGAGACCTTCGCGTTCTGTTGTAGTATAAATTTTCTCTGCTGTGGACAATTTTCTCTTGCAAAAGCAATAGGGTGGTCGATATTACCTTCACCAGATTGAGCCAAGATAGTACCCAAAGCAATGGAGGATGCATCAACATGTACATGGAACTCCTTATTCTAGTCAGGGAATACTAAGATAGGGGCGGTGACCATTTTTTCTTTTAGCACATCCAAGCTTTCTTGGCACTCAGGTGTCCACTCAAACTTAATATCTTTCTTCAGCTGCCTTTCCATCGAGGCGGTGATCTGGGCATAGTTTCGGATGAATTTCCTGTAATAGCTAGTGTGACCAAGTGTAGTGCGAAGTTGTTTAACAGACTTCGGAGGTGGCAGGTTCACAATAATATCTATCTTCACAGGATCCATCATCAATCCTTGCTTACATACAATGTGTCCAAGCAAAATCCCAAATGGTGCACAAAAGATGCACTTTTTCAAGTTCAAGGAGATCTGGTGCTGTCTACACTTATCCAACATAAGTCTTAAACTAGTTATTGAGGGTTTATTCAAATTTTCTACAAAATCACAGTTCTGATCTGTGCACTCAGCTGCAGATATCTTCAGTCCTCAAAGTCGCGCACACAGCAGCAGGACTCTGCGCACTCAGCTGTAGATTTCCTTATCACTTACAAACCCTCTGCGCACACAGCTGTAGAGTTTGTCCACGCACTCAGCTGGGACTTATCCTTCACTTACAAAATAGCCTTAGCTTCGCCTTAACTTTCTTACATTCAAAAACCTAACCTCACTTCTTTACACAAGTGCATATTTATATAGCGCACTATTACAAAACCATGGTCTTAAACCATGGGTATCCCAAACCCTAAACCCTGGACTTAAACCATGGGTTTATTACAACAGAAGTCTTTGACTCAACCTCGATGCCCCTAAGACTATTTTGAGTTGTAACTCTGCTTACAAGCTTTCACCAAAACCGCGGAGTTACCAAACTCTAGGGTCGTCAACACTGGAGCCCCAACATATGTACTGTGTGTGAACTACTAGATGGAGTTCCTGCGGGATTATTCTAAGTCCCGGTTGATTTCTGTGGGGTATAAGGGTGGTAAGGGATACCCCCTACAGTTATTTCTCTATTATTTTGACTCTGTTCTCTAGTACTGTCTGAACTGTCTTCAAAGAAGGAAGATCTAAAATCTACTTTATATTTCTTACCGCTATGTGTACATCCAATTTCTTCAAAATCACTCTCAAACTCTTGTGACATTACACTTACTTAATTTATTCATCTGAGAATATATCCAATACTCCTTTTTCATGTAATAACATCTTAAGGGACAAATTTAAAGAGTTCAAGTACTTACCGCGATATCCTTTGAAGAAGTACCTCTCCGCTTCGCTAAAACTCTTTCTTTGATCAACTGCAAACTCTGTAATGAAACCTTCCAGCAAACTCGCAAGCCAGAAGTCTACTACCTACGAAATGGGATTATCAATGCTCTTCACGGTGTGAATCAACTCTGGTGTCTAGACAATGTTCCTTTTCTTTTTTAATACATGCTTATCATTCAACTTTGATAGCCAATTGTACAACTCATTTGCATAGGTCGCAAAAAATATCTCGTGCAGGTCTGTGAAGATATATTTTTGTAACCAGTCCTTTGTACTCAGTCTAGGACTCTTGTTTTCTTTTTCAGCAAATTCTCTCTCCTTAGACTCAACCCAGTGGTTAAGTTCTTCTTTAGTAGGATTCCAACAGAACATTAGCTCTTCAATTTGTTCAAAACCCGCAACAGAACCATTTGTTGGTAATACTTTGGGCAGACCCGGGTTTATTGTAATGTACCAACAAAACCCCTAGCTCACTGGCCCTTTCGGCGATAGACCACAGAATGGCCTGAATTCTCACCCGAAGTGATCTTAGATGGGGTGGCTGAAGACTCAGGTGTCCTCAACCAAGTTCTGTAGCATCCTAGGTTCCTCTTGATTCTGGTCAACCAATGGGATCTCTCTGTGAGATGATGTTTCTCTCTTCCAACTGACTCTACTCTGGAACTGACTCTTATCCCATCATGGCTTCTAGGACGATGCAAAAACTTTCTCTTCTAATTGACTCTTTACCTGCGATATCCCACACCATGGCTCCTCCGACAGTGCGATATCGCCTTTCTGTACTGCGATAGCTTCTATAGTAAGAATCAATAGGACTCTCCAACTCTCAAGGTCCAATGGCTTTCCTTTTGCTTATAATAGCTCAATTAACCTTCACAAGGGTGTTAAACAACTTCACTTAAGCTTCTTCAGTATATTATGCTTAACATCTATTGCACTCAACTTGCTGAACTAAATATACAGGAATCACTTAACACGGTAACTGTTACTACCATGAATCAAGCGCTAATAAACTCATATACAGACTACTTGATACAGTCAACTTGCGTTTGACCTTCTATATTACTGTAAACTGAAGGATAGCATACATACATTCATTAACTGTGAAGCAAAGCTCATGTAACCAGTAACAGATAGCAAATAAGTAAACACAATCACATGAAACAGTCACACAACACACAGATTTTGCGTGGTTCACTTCCGGAGGGGGGGAAGCTACGTCCACGGGAACTGGTTTTTATATTATATCTTATATTATATCTTGAGAGAGTAAACACAGTTTTGATGCAACCTATTATGCATCTTGAGATCTTCTGGGAAACTCCATGCACACAGTTGGGAGACCTTCTCTTAGATCTCTTCTCTTCCTATATTGCTTTCTTCTTACAATATTTCCTCTCTCTCTCTCTCTCTCTCTCAATCACTGCAGATTGTTACATTCATGGTCAAGGAGCCAGCTACTAGTTGCAGTAAGATAATACAAACTTAATAACAGAACCAGAGCTCAACTCTAAGAACAACTTAACTGACCAACTAGCTAATTGTCTATCTGAATGTCTGGCTAGCTGAATATCTAACTGGCTAACCTTTTACAATACAAAATACATGCTTAAATAGGTGGCTCGAAGGTATCACCATGATACAACACTGTGGGCCTATCCCAACAGTAACCCAAAAACCCTAACTGTGAAAGTCAACCTATCTGTACTTTGGACTACCACTTACTGGTCACACTGCAGCTCTCTGCAGTCTTCCACGCTTCCCGACGCTGATTGTGGGTATGGGCGTCGCTTCCTCGGTTGCTCCCCTTCTGTCCTTTGTCTTCAATACCTCATCCCATTGCTCCTTTTCCTTTATGAGGGTAGCTGAGCCCTCTTGTCTTCACTGATGCCTTAAGTGCAGTGGTTGAGCTCTCTCTTCTCGGCCGCTTCAGGTACTGTTTCCTTTGACTTTCTTGTCCCGATATAGCAGCTTTTCCTGTAGCTGCGGGGCCCTGCTCCAACACTTAGTTGTGAAATGGTGTTATTTATTCATATTTCTTCATAGTAGCTAATGCAAAGCTTCCTCAAATTGGTTTGCTTGCAATGTATTCCAGCCGTGGATTTTTCATGTTCATGCACAATATTGTGCACATTGTCAAGACAGATTATACCTGCTTACACAAAAACTAGGAACTAGTTAATACCCACAGAATCTTTCCCTAATAAGGTTAGATTGGCTTTCCTTCTATTTGGAAATAGCATACATTATATGGCTACTGCAAGGCAAGAATATTCAGAACCTTCCTTCCCAAACTGTGGCATTAATAAATATGGCTTACATCACAGTATCCCATGCTTTTCCCTGTGACATTGACCATTCTTTAGGAACTTATTTTTCAAGGTGTGACCATATTTTCTCCTTCTACCCTAGCTTCCAGACCTTCCTACCAAAAATGTGAGATTATTAATATGATGCTTATTGTAGTATCTCATCTCATGCTTTTCCCTCTAAGATTGTACAACCTTCAAAACTTTATATCTCAATGTGTGGCCCTCTTTTCTACACCTACCCAAGCTGTGATGAATATCCAATATTATGCACTTCACAATATCTTATGACTTTCCCTCTGAGATTTTCCCAATCTTCAAGACATCATATGTCAAGGAGTGAGCATATTGCCCCTTCTACCGAACTTTTGACAAATTTCAATATGATCAATATTACACCATCTTATGCTATTCCCTTTTTGAACTCCTTAGGATCTTAGCTCTCAAATTGGGACCATTTATGTTGATTATGAGCATAGATGATCTCAAGATTTCATTATTTTTACTCTCATAGATTTTGAAGCTCCTTTGTCCTATCACCCATGACATTTTCCTATACTTATTTTTCAAGGTGTGACCATATTTTCTCCTTATACCATAGCTTCCAAACCTTCCTACCCAAACTGTGAGATTATTAATATGATGCTTATTACAGTATCTCATCTCATGCTTTTCCCTCTAAGATTGGCCAAACTTCGAAACTTT
Organism: Pseudotsuga menziesii; assembly: GCA_001517045.1. Lineage (NCBI taxonomy): Eukaryota > Viridiplantae > Streptophyta > Pinopsida > Pinales > Pinaceae > Pseudotsuga > Pseudotsuga menziesii. Next base: position 239,377 of record LPNX010940595.1, read on the forward strand.
ATATCTCAATGTGTGGCCCTCTTTGCTACTCCTACCCAAGCTGTGATGAATATCCAATATGATGCACTTCACAGTATCGTATGCCTTACCCTATGAGATTTTCCCAATATTCAGGACATCATATTCAAAACATATTTTCCCTTCTATCCAACCTTTGACAAATTTCAATATGATCAATGTTACACCATCTTATGATATTCCCTTCCTGAACTCCTTAGGATCTTTGTTCTCAAATTGGGACCGTTTATGTTGATTATGAAAATATATGATCTCAAGATTTCATTCTTTTTACTCTCATAGATTTTGAACCTCCTTGGTCTTATCACCCATGACATTTGCCTATGTCTCAAATCTAGTAGAATATCCCCAAAGGTATAACATTTTTTCCATTTTCTCGATGGTACCAAGTTTTATTCTTAAAAGTAGTTGATATCTTGTTCTGGAGTAATGAATGCTTTGTTAAATCTTGTGTTTGACAATGATTAAGAACTTCATTATTCTTCTCTAATTTCACTGAATATTGAGCAAAAGTAAGAAATGGAGGATAAGGTGGCGATGTCTATGAATTATGGAGGAGACACGGAATCACTGGTTTCTGTTTTAGAAGAGGAGGTAATCTAATCATTATTGTTTAATGAGGTTAGATAACTTTTTGTTGTTCCTTAAGTACCATGCAAGGTTGTATCTCTTTGCAATCATTTGGGTTTGCTTTTCCCTTTTGTAAAATCTATTCACCGATGGAACCCAAGACTTTTTATGGGTAGAGATAGCCTATGTCTCAAGTCTAGCGGAATATCCCCAAAGTTATAACATTTTTGCCATTTGCTCGATGGTACTGAGTTTTATTCTTAAAAGTAGTTGACATCTTGTTCAGGAGTAACGCATGCTTTGTTAAATCTCTTGTTTGATAATAATTAAGAACTTAATTATTCTACCCTAATTTATCTAAATATTGAGCAGAAATAAGAAATGGAGGATAAGGTGGAGATGCATATGAATGGAGGAGACACGGAATCACTGGTTTCTATTTTAGAAAATGAGGTAATCCAATAATTATTGTTTAATGAGGTTAGATAACTTTTGTGGTTCCTTAAGTTCTATGCAAGGTTGTATCTCTTTGCAATCATTTGGGTTTGTTTTTCCCTTTTGTAAAATCTGTTCACCCATTTATATCTACAATAGGTGTTTTCCAAGTCTCTTGTTTTGGGTAAAATCTGACCAGGTTTGTACTTTATTATATAGATTGAATATTTAATATGGTTGTGCAATTAAAACAGTTTTGGTCCTGGAATGATGCATGTTTTGGGTTAGTGATTTCTCATATTGTTAGGGCTGTACCTATTATATGTGGATTTTCATGTAAGATCATTCAAAGGGGAAACTTACTACTACAATTTATAATAAAAAAGTTGTTCTTTTTTGCTTGCTTAGTTGTGTAATGGTGTTCTTTATTCATATTTCTTCATAGTAGCTAATGCAAAGCTTCCTCAAATTGGTTTGCTTGCAATGTATGCCAGCCATGGATATGTCGTGTTCAGGCACAATATTGTCCACATTGTCAAGATAGAATATACCTGCTTACACAAAAATTTTGAACTAGTCAATACCCACATAATCTTTCCCTAATAAGGTTAGATTGGCTTTCCTTCTATTTGGAAATAACATACATTATATGGCTATTGCAAGGTACTAATATTCAGAACCTTCCTTCCCAAACTGTGGCATTAATAAATATGGCTCACATCATAGTATCCCATGCCTTTCCCTATGAGATGGACCATTCTTTAGGAAATTACATTAGAGGAAATTTCAACTCAAAATGGGCCTCCTAAGGAAAAATAATAAAATAATAGTTAAAATAATAAAATAATATTTATTAATTTTGGAGGAAGAAAAGAAAGAACTATTTTTTTGTTCGTATTTTCGACATATCTCCCTATGCTTATACACAAATTTCGATCGAGAGAGCTCATTGGATGCGGAATTTGATTTTGCATACAACGAGTACCCACACTGCATACTTTTGACGGACCCCGCTACCCCAAAAACAAGAAATACCTGAAAAAAATGTGATGATGATGTCATCATCACATTTTTTCAGGTATTTATTGTTTTTGGGGTAGCGGGGTCCATCAAAAGTATGCAGTGTGTGCACTCGTTGGATGCAGAATCAAATTCTACATCCAACAAGCTCTCCTGATCGAAATTTGAGTAAAAACACAATGAGATATGTCGAAAATACAAACAAAAAAAGTATTTTTTTTTAATGACAAATATGTCAATTCAACCATTATGGTTGACTTATTTTATTGAAATTCTATTGGTTCTTGAATTCCAACTCACAAAAACTTATTTTGTCACGTTTTCTTATAAGGCCCATTTTAGACCCCAAATTTCCTCTAATGAAGCGGCATCCCACAGTACAAATGCGCTGACTGTCACAGTTAGGGTTTTTGGGTTACTGTTGGGAAAGGCCCACAGTTTTGTAATGGCGAGACCTTTGGGCCGCCTATATAAGCATGTATTTTGTAATGTAAAAGTTTAGACAATTGGGTAGCTTCTTAGACAGTTAGACGTGGGGTAGCCACTGAGTCATTTAGCTAGCCAAGTGTCTCTAGAATCTCAGTGTTGTAAGAGTCGAGATTTGGTCCTGTTAGTCCATCTGTATTATCTTACTTTAACTAGTAGATGGCTCCTTAAGCATGTATGTAACAATCTGTAGGGATTGAACAATCTGCAGGGATTGAGAGAAGGAGAGAGAGAGAGGAAGAGTATATTGTAAGAGAAGGCAATATAAGAGAAGAGATCTAAGAGAGAAGGGCTCCCGGTTGTGTGCGTGGAGTTTCCCAGAAGATCTCAAGGATGCATATCAGGTTGCAGCAGAATTGTGTTTACTCTCTCAAGATATAATATAAAAACCAGTTCTCGTGGACGTAGCTTCCCCCCTGGAGGTGAACCATGTAAAATCCGTGTGTTGTGCGACTATTTCATGTGTTTGTGCTTTACTTATGTGTTATCTGTTATCTGTTACATGAATGTTGCTTATCAGTTGATGGATGTATGTATGTTATGCTTCAGTTTATAGCACATAGAGGGTTAAACACAAGTTCAAGGTATCAAGTAGCCTGTATATGAGTTTATCAGTGCTTAGATTCATAACAGTTTGATAGTTACAGTGTTAAGTGACTCTGGTATATGAGTTCCATGAGTTCAGCATAGTTGATGTTAGCGTGTTAAACTGTAGAGGTCTAAGTGAAGTGGTTTAACACTCTTGTGAAGGTTAACAGAGTTAGTAGACCTAGGAAGGAGGTCACAGGACCTGGAGAGTTGTTACGCATATTGAGCCTCATTATAGGATATATTATAGAATACAAAGGCGATATCGCATCATCTGGGGAGCTGTGGTGTGCGATATCACAGGGAAGGAGCTGAGCGGAAGAGTAAGTTGTGCATTGCCATAGAAGATGCGATGTGATAAGAGTTCACCTCCTACCAGCACCAGCTAGAAGGAGGGATCACTTTCGCAGAGAGATCCCGCTGGCGAAGAAGAGTCGCGAACCAATAGGATGCTATAGAACCCAGTTGAAGACACCTGAGTCTTCAACCGACCCATCCAAGATCACTTCGGGTGAGACTTCAGATTGCTCTACAGTCTGTCGCCGAAAGGGCCAGTGAGCTAGGGGTTTTGTTGGTACAGTAAAGTAAACCCGGGTCTGCCCAGTCAAAAACCAACAGAAACATTATCTTGTTTTGTGTATATTGGGGAAGCATTGTTCTATTTATATCTTTATGAGAATGGCCCCAATACATTCAGTCCATATGGTTATATTGTTATCCATCCTTTCATAGATTTGAAAGTGTGGCTTTGTGCTCTTATCTTATATACATTTCGGGTCATTGAAGGAATATGATATAAAGGTTAAAATTATAAAGTAATCTCTCATTTTTTTCATCAACTGCAAGACAATTTGGTGGTATAAATAGTAATCTAAATATTTTTTTTATCTTATATTTGAGGAAGCTACACTCTATATTCTCAATACTTCTTATTCATTGATTCATGCTACTATATTGCTTTGCAACTGTTGAGATGATATAAAGATCAAGTTACATAGGGTATTTTAGATTTTTTGTTCACCTTTTAGGATAGTATATGTAAATTATCCTTGACAAGTGACACCATTGGTATATGTTCCTTTAAATGTCTATGCCTTTGTTGATTGAACAATTTTTAGAAGGGAAAGTCGTGCTGATTTGAGGCTGCACTGGATTTAGTTAGTTTATCTAGATGATCTCTAACTTGAAGGATTGTTTTAAATGCAGGTCAAAGGTCTGAAGCCTTTATCACTTTCTGAAATGGAAAAATATTTCAATAGCCTTGGGATAATTGTTTCTCCAGGACTTGTGAGTGTAGTCCTGTGTATGTATTTTTACAATATCTTGTCTTTGACTGATAGATTGACTACATGAAAAAATAATCTCTTGCAGGATCCCAATCCTAACAATTTAGTTGCAAGTACCACATTTTATTTTGAGGCTACCAAAGACACACTTTGCTTGGTACACAACTAACTACTCAGTACAATTATTTTCATTTTTCATTTCTTTAGTTTGCCTAAGGAATACTGTTCTTATGCCATGTATTTTGATGGATCATATTAGAGTTGAAACCGAGCCATATGATAGAACACAATTGCGGATGACTGTTGCATCATCTGATCCCCTGAAAAAATTTGAGTAAGTTATCTATCTACTTACTCTTATTTGTATTTTTACTGAAGGAAAATGTACTTACTATTATTTTATTTTTACATTCAATTGTAGGTTTAAGGAATTCATCAAGGAGAATCTTGTTAACAACTGCTCCTTTAAAACAGCTTCATGATCAAAGTCTTATCCTTTCAAATGAATTAATATCATATTGACTTTCCATGGCTGATATGGCATACCAATACCCTCTTTGTATTCTTGTATGAAGGACCCAGGTTTTATTGAAATTCAAACTCAAGCCTTCATTGGACAAAAGGTCTGCCACTGCATTTATTTCTTTATAAACATGGATAACTGACACATTTCAAAAGGAAGATTCCACATGTTTTAACTAAGCTAATATTGGGAGAAAAAATAGGTAGGTTGTTATCCATCCTCAACCTAGTAGTCATCCAATTAATATAACATTTTACATTGAATTTGAGTTGTCCAAAGAGGCCATATCTTGCAATTTTTTCAGTTTCTTCCTAGCCTACTAAATTGATAATGCTATCTCCTAACTTCTTTTTTCTCATTTTCAGGTATTCCAGTTTTGTCGTTCCAAATGTCATAAGAATTTCAAAATGAAACGTAACCCTCGAAAGGTGAAGTGAACTAAAGCATACAGAAAGCTACATGGAAAAGAACTTACTAAGATATCTTTTGTGTGCTTAGGAGACATGTTGACATGTTTTCCCATGTTTTCCCATGTCGTGCCACAATTTTCATCCAAAGTTGCAATACATATGATTACTTATTTGGGTCTATCTCTTTGCACTTAGATATTTTCCAGAACAAAATTCGAGATTAGTCCATTTTGCAACAATAGTAATTTGTTTTAACAATTTTGAAGAATGCAAGGAAAACCATTTCATTTTTTGTGCCATACCAAATTCTTAAGGCCATGTTTGGATGTGGATGGAGTTAATTTGATGACATTGTTAGACATGAAAAATTTGCAGTTAATACCGTTGCTTTGAAACAAACAGGACACAATGCTCGAGTTTGAGAGAAGAAAAAACATGCCTGAGAGATATGATATAAATGTTCAAAATACTTTGAAGTCCATCAAGAAGATTGAGGAAGTTTGTGTTAGCAGGGAGGCTAAATTATGGGATGACAGGTTTGTCTCATTCTCTTCAAATTTCCTTGTGAAAGAGTCCAGGGATAATAACTAAAAATTATCTAATTGGTTATCTTCTAGATAACCATATTTTATGTTAACTTCTATTCTCCCATTAAATGAAGTACTCAATCTCATGATGACATTACAAGGATAGTGTATGTCTTGTTGTTGGTGAAGTTGGATCTAAAGAGAATTTGGGCCAAATGCCTAGAACAAGCCAAAGGATTATGGAAGAACATATTTTTAAGTCCTCAGTTTCACTCTAAATCATGGCCATCGATTTTTTTTAATTTTTTCCCATATGTGGTTGCGGACATTTTTTCCCATATGTGATTGTGAATTCGCAACTTTGAAGCAAATATGGTGGGGGACAATGTAAGGATTGTCCTATGTGAGGTCATGTAAAGGCATGTCAAAGATATTTTAGTAGTGGACAACAATGGATACAATGCAATAAAGTGATATAACATTCTTAATTATATTCATTAAAGACCAAATATGTGTTATACTACACAATGATCATTATAATATTATTTTTCTATTATTGTGACAATGCATAAAAGTTATTTTCTATCAACAATGATTCTCTCTAATCCCAAGCTCCACAACCCAACATTGAAATCATTTGGTGAATCAATTGACAAACAATTTTTGCATTAAGAGTTTGTGTTTCCATAAGGATTTATTATGTAACATTTGTAATAGTGCGTTGTTTTAGGGTTTTCTATTTGGCATGATTATTTGTTTTAAAATTGAGCTTGTTGAAAATATCACATATTTCCAATGGTTTTCACTATGTTGGGTGGTTGTAAAATGTGTCCTAAGATTGTAATCAAAAGGAATTTGGTGAGTATAGGAATTGCATTGCCCCTTCAAGAGGGGATGTTTGATTGGTGCGTTATTTGAGTGCTAATTGGTCATCTTGGATTGGTTATCATTGAAAAGATTTGTTTGTGTAGAATTTGATGAATTAACATACAAACATAATGATTATCAAGTTACTATAGATACGTAATGGCTTACCTTGTAATAGTCCTTCAAGTCTTTCAAATGCATTTATTTAGTGCAAAAATGACTTAAAGGACTAGTATAGGGTAAGCCATTATGGATCTATAGTAACTTTATAAACATTACTTTGTATGCTTGAATAATGCAAAATTTGTTTGAATATAATCATTATCAAGCAATAACTTCTTAAAGGGTGCTAGCTCAATGGTAGACCATCTAGGCTAATTACAGGAAGGAGGTAGGTGGTTCAATTCCTCTATACCCTATCTTAAATTTGTGACTACAAAAACGACTAAATTCGCATATATAGAACTATTAATAGGTAATTTCCTATATCTAGTCGTATTTAGCTTAGTCATTAATATGTTATCATCTAGTAGTTTATTTAGTCGTATATTTGGTCATTAATTACTGCAATTAATGACTATATCAATGACTAAATCCATGATTAAATCCGTGACTAAATCAATGACTAAATCATTAACTATCAATGACTAAATCATTGACTATCACTGACTAAATCAATGACTAATTATTCAAGCTATTAATGACTAAGTGAGATACAACTAGCTATAAGATAGTGGAAATTAGCTACTATTAGTCACTGACTCAAAAATAATCATTTATAGCCGTATTTTAGTCACTTTTTTAGTCATTAATTTCTCATTTTGTACTAGTGTGAGAAAGAATAATTGGTTCTCCAGTTAGCGTTTCTCTCTTTCTTAGCATAGTTTTCCCCTTTCCATGTTGGTTACTCAGGTTCTTATTTTGTTGGGGAGGGGGATTGCTCCCTTTCCCTTGCTATTGGGGCTACTTTTTCTTCCCCTAATTTTGTGGTTTCTAAGGATTTGCGATATTCAAATCAAATTGTTTATTTTGTTGTTGGAAATACAGTTGGACTAAATTAACCCCCATGTAATGCATGGGGGCTGACCCAGGAGGACAAGGAAATGGGTACTAAGGGTTATACCCCAATAGTGGGATATATGCTTGTTGTGATCCATACAAAGAGGAGGTAGGAGTAGGTTGTGCCATTTGTGGAGGAGGAACTGAATGTTCTTGTCTTGCATTTGGGCAAGTAGAACTATAGGGTCCATACTATAGTTATCCAAATGGAATATTTGGGACAATGGTAGGGGGATCCTACACAACGGGGATGGGGGGGATTTTTAATTTATGAGGAAATGTAACCAGTAATACCATTCATTTAATGTCATGTCCTAACATGGGTAGAATCCAACGATCGATGTCAAGGGGCATCAGTAAGGGAGGTGTATAGGTAACCTAATTGTACGTAAATGAGATCAAAATGTTGGGCCTTGAGGATGGCTTATTCCTTAATTTGTGGCATGGAGATAGCCACATCCTTTTCAATGTCCTATTGGAGTGATTTAAGGAACCAATATAAAAGGAATTGAGGTTGAATATTGATTTTGCACAATGTGTGATTCCTACGTCACTTGTGGATGTGGTCCATTATGTGCATAGAAGTATTTTTCCAAAATTTTGTGATAATTTCGAGGTCAAGGTCATGATGTAATGGTAGTTGAAAGTATGTGAGAAATGTGGTAGCTATTGTCCCAAAAGTAGTATGGGAATATCTAGGTAGGTTCATGTTCCATTTGGCATATCAGTCTCAGTAAGAGTTCATTGGAAGAGTCAAAGCCTCACTGGGTCTTCAACAATGTTGTTAGAGGAACACCATAGGTGGAAAGACATAATATGGTTGGTAGGATCATCTCCTTGCCTCCCTTCAAACTTCAGGATGACTGAGGGGATATTATCATGTGTATCAGGCCAGGTTGTATCACAAATAATGGGGTCATTGATAAACTTCACTATATCAAGAAGATTTAAGCTATCCATGAAAGGTAGGTGTAGGTTAGGTACCGTCATAATATTCTGAGTGTTGCTTCCATGAGGGGGATAATAGGGAGTATGCGGCGATGATATTTTCCTTTATGTTAAGATGAAGCTATTGTGTGGCATATTTCTGAAGAGGGAGAAGAAGGTTGGGTATTTCCTCTGTGGGGTGGAAACTAAGGTGAGCCTCTTCAATGAGAGGATGAAGAGGCCTTTCCCAAAAGATCCAAACTCTATTCAAGGGGAGAGAAAGAATCAATAAAGGTGTGGCCTTTCCCAAAGGATGCAATAAATTTTCCATGTGAGTGGTCTCAACCAGGTGAGATTCCTTGTGAACCATGAGGAGAAAATGGGAAAACACCCCTGAAGAGAGGGGATAGGCCTTGCAATCTACAAGATTTCCTTAGATGAGGGGGTTTGTTCCTCAATGGTGTAATTTTAGTGACAAAGTGAGAGAGATGCTGGGAATAAACACAATTGAATAGAGTGATAAAAATATTCCAACCACAATATATGCAAAATGGTGAAAGTGAGTGATATGTGCAATGTTGGTTTTAGTGCAAATGGTCCCATGTGTAGCTTTTTTATAATTACAAGTTACATGAACTTGTTTTTAGAAAGAAAATAAAATGTAGATTCCCTAATAACCTAACGTCTTTCCTCTCAAATGAAACCGGGCCTTCCAAAAGTGCAATTGTTGGTGAAAATGGGATCCATGCAACAATTAAATAATGAAGGTAGCAAAGATCCAGTTCTACCAACGATGGGGCCAATGTTCCAATAAAAAAGAGTTGGAAACACCTCCCAACAACAATAGCTAACTTTAGGAGTCACTTGCACCCACAAGTGCTCCTTGGAAATTCCATAACTTCGGCCACTAAAATACCTTGCATCAAGTGTGGATCAGTGGTTTGACTTGCAAGGTATAATGTTTTTTTCCTACCACAAGTTGAGTGAAATGTAGGGGATATCGGGGAAGCTATACCTCAGCTTTCACCTCTTTGGTCATGGTGCACTTATGATTTGGGTTTTCTTTTAACACTTTATGATAACAAGATTTTGATAGTACCCTATAAGTCAACAATGCTATGTTTCAAAAAATCCTAACGAAACGAGATTGGTGGAGTTGTTTGGAATTCTAGACCACCTAATCCTACCAAACTAAAATATTTTTTTGTGACTTCTTATTGATGATTTTAGTTTGTTAGCAATTTACACGATTTGATTTTAAGGGTTCAAATATGATTAAGGTGTGTAAGGGAGGCATTTCACAATTTACCTCCTTTCTGATTAACCAAGATCATAAGGAAGCAACATGAAGAGCATACTTGGTTTGGAAGATATTTTTGGTGCCTTAGTGTGTGCTAGTGGGAAAACACATGTGAAGTAATCAAATTGATCATTGCAATTAACTAAAAAGAATAAAGTAAATACACATGGATATTTAACTTCAACTCTAAATATTATAATTATGCTTACAAAACAAAATGATAATAAAATTAAGTGTTAAATGGATATTTTCACACTTCTTCCCCTTTTTTTATTCACTAATCTCACACAAAGCATGAGGTGAAGAGCATACTTTGATAGAGGAGGGTCTTTAGGTCCTTTCTTGTGTGAAAAATTGGATTTACGCTACTTGAACTAAAGATGTAAAGTAAGAAACGAAACATGAGATCTCTTGATAACTAATGACAACAATAAGGCCCATCGAAAGCCTAAAGGTTGGTTACCTGGGTGGATTTCAAGGGAAGACCCTTTTTAGCCCATTCTTAGCATGGAAAGTGTTAGGGGCTATATATAGCCCATGGGCTATATTAAGGGGATTACAAAAAATTGGTGGGCTATTTTCTTATATGGAAAGGTTTTGTTCAACTAAAATATATTCTCCCAATATTTATTAGAAAAAAACAAATCCAAAATGAATAGCCTCCCATATATTAATCAAGAAAATGAAAAAACTATTTTCTCCCTAGCAAAATCTCCCTCTAATTTATCTTTTGCCCCCAATTTCTATATAAATTCTAGTGAAATCATTCCTTCACCCCTAGTTTTCAGTGATGGAGGCTCCCAAGGGTTATTTCACCCTCCATTTTCCTTGAAATTTAGGTGTATCATTGCATTTGCATGTATTTTAGTCAATTTCATGTGATACCTTCTTTGAGCCCTCGATTTCCAGTATTGGAGGAAAAATTAGGGGCTATTTTGTTCTACAGAAAGGATACATTGATTCATAGTTCACCCATGTCACATTTCACTTGTAGGGTGAAGGTTTTGGTTGATGTGATTCCACTTTTCATTCTTAGTTTTCTCAAAATTTTAATCTTCACATAACATCTCCATTGTTGAAAGCTCAAGTCTTGAAGGGGCATGTCACACATGCAATTTATCAGAGAAAAAAACTTGCATCATGTTTTTTATTCTTTTTAGCGTGTTTTTATGCTTTTTATCCAAAGTTACAAAAGATTATTATACTGTAAATTTACCTTTTATCATGGATTCTTTTTCAGACTTGTTGAATTCTAGGGAACTTTTGATTCTTAGGGTTCATTCAATGTTATTAGGGTTTTATTCTATCCTATAAGTATTGGTTCCATGAAAGTGTTATAGAGATCAAAATATATGATTTATTTCATGCCATCTCATGTTTATACTATTGACTAGTATTTATATGTTGTTAGCGGATGCTACTCTTGATGTAGAGATGCCACAAGGTGTTTATATATTCAAACCGAATTTGACCCAATTGTTTAAAATGTGCTTTTATCAGGATCTTGTTTTTCACTTGTTATTAGATCTGAGGTGTTGATGAGAGTGTATATGTTCATGTTTTATGTTTGTTATTGTTCATGTTTGGGATGTTTGTAATATCAATGAATGCACATTGATTATAATGGTGAGGCTAGAGTGGAATGGTCATTATTTTCATTGTCTTCTTGTAGAGTTGTCCAAAGCATTTAGGTAGATTATTTTATTTGTATTGAGAATTTTGTGACTAGTATATTTTTTTATTCGTATTTCCAAGTTCCTCAATTTTATTTGTGACCTGAATTTGTTGCGTTTTGTACTTGTTGTATGATATTTTTGTTTTTTGTAAGGGTCATTCATAAGTAAAATGTGTTTTGGTGATTTTTTTTTATGTGTAATTGATATCATTATCAAAAAATGGATCTAGTTATGTATGACAAATATACGATTTAGTTGGAACATGATACTGCATTTCCATCATGATTGTGTATAATAGGTATAGGTCATGTTTGATCTAAGATATATACATTATGCCATTTAATATATAGTCTTTTGCATTCAATGAGGGTGCTAAAATAATTTTACCACATTTTGCATGCTTTCAAAAATTTCAAGGACATGGATACAAACACCTCCTCAGTTTATCTGAGAAAAAGTAGTCTTAATCATAGTAGTTCTAATGATATTGTGATGATGCATTAATTTGATTTATATTCTTGTTAGTGTATGTTCTTATTTCTAATAACCATTGCAAGTTTCTAACTAACTCTAAAAATTCTAAATCAAATGGCACTAATTCCAAATTTGATTGTCAACAAAGGAAGGGAAAAAGTGGCATTTGTATCTATAAACAAATAAGCATGTTATTTTTTTCTTAGAGGGTAGCTTAAAATGAGAGATTTGGAAAATATGCTAATAGGGAATTCATACACTATATTAAGGGTGTGGGTCTCAATAATACTCCAGGTTGTAATAATGGTTGGTGGGTTCCATAATCACTCCACATTGTAAAGTGTTTAATTCTATCAGTTTGTTCGTATGTCAATATTTGGGTCCCCTCATATTTATTGGACCATTAAGGGACGAGATGAAAAGTGGAGCCCCCACTTTCCCTGAATCTAGTTAGTGTAGTTGTGTTTCAGCAACACCTCTAGTTGTTAGTGACTCAATACTGCTTGTGATTTATGTATAAATAAATCCCTCCTTTCTGCATTCATGCATTTGCTCATTTGAGGGTCTAGGAGTTGAGAGAGTCAATCTTTGGTATATGCTCTTCTATTGCACTGCCGTAGTAATCTGCAAAATCAAAATCTGAGTCTTACTAGAAAAAGATTCACCAAGATGTTACAAGGTTTTATAGTTTGATGAAAGATTCACCAAGTTTTTACAATATTTAATAATTCAGTGAAATATTCGCTAATATTTTACACTATCTTATAATTTAGTGAAAGATTCACCAAGATTTTGCAAGATTCTATAACAGAATAAAATATTAGTCAAAAAATTATATATTCATATTATATTATTGATAAAATAGCCTTCAAAATTTCCAATATATTAGGGAGATTCGCCAATTTATTATACATATAAATTTCAAGGGTTTTCTTAAAATTATCCCTGATTCTTAGTCTATGTCGGATAATTACTATAGAACAATCAAACTATTGCAAGTTAATTATATCTAGTGAATTAGTGAATAGCCATTGGGGCTCTGAAATTGCATAAAATAGGTGTAAAGAAAATAAAAGGTACAACCACATGAAAAATAAATAGATAGGTGCATTGTTTATCGTAAAAGACACTTACTGGTGCACAGTTGCATGAGTACAACACAAAGGGTTTGTGTATACAGTGACAAACATAACTATGTGCAAAAAATTTTGTTAACTTCCACATTATCATGACTATCAATGGAAGAGACACACAAACTATGTGGCCACAATGTCAAGATCTGTGCATCTCTTAAAAGAGATAAAATGGTCAAATGGGGGACAAATTCATGGGATGAATGGTATGGAACCGTTCACCTACAAAGAAAAAAAATCCATAAATTAGCCTCTTAACAAATAACAACCTAGTTTAAAATAAAAACTAAAATTAAGTGGAGTCGCCATAAATACTATTGGGAAAAAGATTGAACAAGGGTGAATCATTCCCACTTTGTAAGGGGAAAGTCCTTGTAGGATGTTGCAAGGATTTAGTATTAGGTGCCCCTATGGGTAGGTGGAGTGCTCTAAGTGATATTTTAAGTGGTTGTTAGTGAAACAAAATAAAACAAAAAACAAGGGGTAGGAATGCAAACTCCAATAACCAATAGATTCCAAACCACTTTTGTATTTCCCAATGGTCAAGCATGTAAGACACCTAGGATATGTGAGATCCAATGGAGGCAAATAATCCCTTTTTTGGGGGTATATTTAATCCACATTAGATTCTAAGTAGCTTGAATAACAAATCAAAAGAATACTCTTCCCTTGGAGGAAGTTGGAAAGGGAGGCAAATTTGAGTTTTTGGAGGTGATGGAGCTTTCATGAGCCTTTAATGTGTTGTGGGTGGCTTAGATCTCACTGTTTTAATAGTCGTGTAGTTATTGAGGGAAAACCTATGCAAATATTGTGTGGGAATCGAGCAGGTAATATGTACGTTCACATATATAAACAAATATTTGGCCACGCAGTTTTGTCTTTTGACTATTCTATAGTAGTTTTGGACTCACACTACTTCTTGCATCTAGTGAGGATGTTTTCGATGGGTTGCATGTTATATGTTGATGACACCTTAATATTTAAATTGAAAAAATGTCACATGTGTGCGATATTTAAGCGTTAACACTCACTCTAAGTCTGGTTCAATTTGCATACCTATTAGCCACCCTTCTATTATTGTTCAAGGGAATATTTGACTTATGACATACCAATCATTCATGGATTATTCTTGAGGTATTTTCTTATCTTATCAAATTGAAACATAAAAACATATGAGTACTTCAAGGATTAACTTTATTTGATCTTAGAAGTTATCATAAGCACTTGTTAGAGTGATTTTAAAAATTGACTTAGTGCTTGGAGTAACTTGATCAATACCTTGATCTGACACTTGCTTGGAATATGAACATTGGTTATTTAACTCATAATATAATTTACTCATAATAGGTGTCTTTAGGGTTTTGTTAGAGTGATTTTCATCATTTGCATACCCTAAGGGTACCCCAAATGTCTTATGATGTATGATTCACTTGATGGTTTATGGTAGCATTGAATGACTAAGATGTTATAATCCAAGTTAAAGAGAAGCATAATATTCTCCATACACCTAAACTATTAGTCCACACATTAATAATTTGAGTTCTTGTGGCTAATACATGATACGATATCGTTTGAAGTTGTTGTTGCAAGTACTTTTACTTATGTGGTAATGATCTTTCTATGATGGTGAATGACTTGTTGATGTTATTTTGAAGTCCATTGTGACCTTATTATCACACATTAATAAGTCCTCCAATAGCTTATTGGAAGATTGGGTTATTAGAATAACTAAGTATACGAGTCTGAAGTTTACATTTTGTAGTTGAATGGATTTAACATATCTTACCATTTAACGTTTTTAATCAGTTGGTACCATTGGGGAAGTGTTGGCCCTAGAAATTTTTGGCATATTTTTGGAAGCATTTTTTGTGTGAACAAAGACAAGATGAAGTGGTCCAAGGAAGTGGGATCGACTCCGATGTAGAGGTTGAGAAATAAGGAAATGGGACAGTTTGACGATGCCAAATGTGAATTTAATGGAAGCAATTACAATTTTTGTCCACTTGTAATTATGATTCTAAGTAGTGGGAGCGAGAGGGTTTTGATTAACTCCTATAAATATGTAATGGGTCGGGAAGTTGGGGGTGGTTTAATTTTGAAGAGAATACTTAGTTTTTGGGTTTAGAGTACTAAAGAAAGTTCCCATTTTGGATATACCGCTATGAAGTTATTGTATGAGTGAGTCACAAGGAGTTGTAGTGATCTACAAGCTTAGTTTGCAAACATGAAGTGCTTATTTACTACAACCCATGAATACGAAAAGTGCTTTCATGGTTTTCTCCAACTTTGGGTTTCCATGTAAAATAATGGTGCAACTGTTGATTGTGGGTGTGCAATCTTTTTTTTTATTCTGCAATGTCGATCTAATGTTATCACTGGCGATTTAATATAAATGGTTATGAATGTTATGCAGCTAATGGATGAATAGCGTAGATCATTTATTTAATATTTATGGAATACAAATGATCTTTCGAAGATTTATTATGTTGAATGCTACTATTTTAAACTGACCACCCGCCCCCACACACTTTCTACTACATACATATGGTTCATACAGTTCCCATTGGTACCTCGGGTGAGACTTCACCTGCTTTGCAAGTGATGTCGAAAGGGTCAGTATCTTGGAGTTCATTGCTAAATGACTTGGTGAGCCTGGGTTGAAGTAGAATTGAGACAACTAATGGTTCTGTTGTTGGGATGGGGGGCTGCATTGAAGGGGAATGTGGCATCCATCTAAGCCAGATATCAAGGAATGGGTTGACTAGAAACTGAGGGAATTTGCTCAAGAACATAATAGAGATATGTGGCTTAACTAGAAATAGCGGCTAGGTAAGTATGTTTATTAAGATATTCATGAAATTTTATTCATTGAGTTCCATACCATATTAACTAAGTGATTGTTGAGGTTAATCTTCCAAAAGAGGTGTTTTCAACATGGAAAATTAGGTAAGTACATTTATTAAGATATTCATGAAATTTTCTTCATTGAGTTCCCTACCATATTAACTAAGTGGTTGTTGAGGTTAATCTTCCAAAAGAGTTGTTTTCAACATGGAAAATTTTAGGGGCTGATCTTAACCCATGGACTAAATTTAGGGGTTTTAAATTTTTAATGGGATAATTTTGTATTAAACATCCATTAGGTATAATTAGCCCACATTTTATTTATCTATTTTAATGAATAGAAGGTTATCCCCATTGAATATAAAAAGGGGAGAAAAGATAAAACAACCTCACCCCTCTAAAAATCGATTTAAACCTATGTTCACCCACGAAAATCACTAGGTACCTCCCATTCACCCTTGCTTTCTAGAAATGCCAGTTTCTAGGGGCTCTTTCACCTTCTATTGATCATAGAATTCAAAGTCATATTTACATTACTCCAAATTTTATGGGTTGAATCTCATTTTGCAATTGTCGTAATGTCCACATGAGAAGGGAAATTGATGTTTACTTTTAGGTCTTATAGCAACCCATTTTCATCTATGAGAGTTCTAAATCCCATCTCATCACATCCAAAGTTTGTCCAATAAACGTGGGGATTGTGAAGCTTATGATCGACAATGTAGGAAAAAAAATTGTGGGTGTTTGGGGCATTATGCTAGGGGGTTGGGACTTCATTCATAGTGACATATTTGAGTGTGCAAGGGGCCATGACATCGCTTATAACCACTTCCATTTCGTTTCTACTTTTGCTTTTGTTATCCTTTGTGGGGCATACCTTGGGTGGAGCAACTTGCAACCACATTTTCTTTGCTACTTCTTTTTCTTTGGGCATTGTTAAGTATTTTGACATGTTTCTTGTTTTGTTTATTGAATTTTATGGTTCTCAAAGGGTTTTTGTAGGGTTGAAATTGTATTTTTGTGGTTGGTTAGCCTAATGTTGCGGTGTTCATGTTTCTCTTTTAGTGATGGGGAATACATTAAATATAGACTTTTAGAGATGGAAAAATGGATATGTGAAGCAACAGAGAAGGCATGAAATGGTTAACTCTATTTTTATAGTTTCCACGTGGAAAGGTGTATATGATGCTATGTTAGAATTGATGATACTATGTGTTATTTAACTGACTCTTCCTAAATTTAGTATGCAGAGAAACCTGGGATGAATTAAGATACATAAGGAAAGCTGTTAATTTCTTGGAACAATTCTCCCACACTTGTGATTCATTAAAAACATACCTATATGTCTTGGCATTTTTCTCTTAAACTAATACTTGGTAAGATGTGTTCATAAATGAAGTGTCGGTGGGATCTTGTAATAGAGTGGAAAAATAAATGAGGATTGAGGTGTTGGTGGGCCCTCATATTAACATTGATTCTATTTGTCGTGGTGATGAAAAAATCCGTTGCTGTTTTCCAAGAATATTTCTAGAGTATGGTGAATTTCTATGTACTACGATTTTTAGAGTGAGGTACCAAACTACCACCAAAAGAGGGCTTGTTATGTAATGCTTTATTAAGATTTATCTATTATTTATTGTTTGTTGTATGTGTTTCCTATTACTATATACTTAATAAAAAAAATCACGAAGACTTCACAAGATTTTATAATTTAGTAAAATATTTTCCAAGAATTTACAATATTTTATAATCTAGTGAAAGATTCGCCAAGATTTTACAAGGTTTTATAATTTAGTGAAAGATTTGCTAAGATTTTACAAGATTATATAATTAAATGAGAGATTCACCAACACACACACACATATATATACAAAAAAATAAAATTCATAAAATATCCTTCATATCTTCCTATATATCATATAGGGATTCGCCCAATTATTATACATAGAAATTTGGGGGGCGNCATTATTGATTACTTGATGGATAGTATATTGGAGGGGTACATTACCGAGTTTGTTGTAGAAACTACGAAGTCCTATAATGTAGCAGAAAGATAAAGTTTCAAAGGATCATGAGGTAAGTACCTGAAATATTTAAAATTGTGGATTAAAATGTTTCTTTGTGAAAAAGGGACTCTGAGGATGAAATCTAAGGAGTAAATCATTAGTGTGTGGTGGATCAAGGTGTCGATTGGAAGATGGTCTAAAGGGATTTCCAAGAATGAATTGAGATGATAAGGGGAGAATAAAGTGATATGGATGAAGAGTGTGGTTTTTTGTGAAGTGGGAGAATATTTGAGTCATATAATAGGAGGATTGCAACAAATAGAGAGAGTTGTAGTGTGACTGAAGGATGGGACTACAGACTAGTACCACAACCCAAATAAGATTCCTATGATAGAGAGGAGGAAAAAGAGGAAGAATACCATCTTGTTTCAGAAGAATAACCTGTATATCCATCCCAAACCAGAGGCTATGACATACCCATGACCCCATGTACATCTCTAGAAACTGAGCTAAGACATAGTAGTTCGTCGTACTTTTTACAAGCAATTAACAATAGTGGTAGTAGTCAGAATAATGCTTCAACTAATAGAAAAGTTCCAATTGTCAGTATTTTAGTATCAAGTCATTCAATACCCCATAGGAACATAATGGTTGGGGATGATATGAAGCTAACTATTTTTCATGGAACTAGGTCATAGGATACAAAACAACACTAGTTTTTATGTCAAGTTGTATGGACTATTAATCAAGTGTAAGATGATGATGTGAAAAGAGCATAGTTAGTCATGACCTTTTGAGGTCATGCTTTAGAATGGTTCATGAAGTTTGCAAATTTACCTACTGGGATAGTGCAAAAAACACTCATAGATATTAAAGTTGTGCTAACATATAAATTCTGAAAGCTGAAGTCTGAGTCATAGTGCATTACTAATTTAAAGGGCATTAAGTAGTTAACAACTAAAATCATGTGGGACTTCAACAAAATATTTAAGGTGTTGATTTCTCGGTTGAGCTTCTAGAGGCTAATGTTCATCATAAGGAATGGTTCATAGCCACATTATTGCCACATATCAGGGTTCCATTAATGCAATAAAATATTGCATTGAAAATTGAGGCTATTGAAATCACCATGAATATAGAAGCATCACCAGTAGGAGAGACTGGTGCAAGTATGGCTCAATTTGAATCCAGTGCACATGGAAAAATTGTCACTCCAGATTCAAGCTATTACGAAAGGAAAATACATAAGAGAAAAATTATGGTGTAGAAGATGTAAAATATATGGATTCCATAAGGATCAATTCCCAATGTTCCAAGAATATAGGGATATAGAAGATCATAATCCTTTGAACCATGGAGATAGATTCTAGTGTGGGGTATTTCAACTAGGGGACATCGACCAAAGGAATTTTATTTGTTGCAAAAAACTGTGAGTACTCCTAAGAATCTATTTGGTAAATTTTGTAGATTAGTGGGTGATTATGAAAAATATTGTTGAGCATATCAAGTTCTCTTGGGACATATAGAAAATGCATATTGAATGAAATGGGAGGATAACACTCAGGGAAGTGTAGCACAATTTAATCAGCCATGAGATGGATTATGTGGATGTGGATGAGGAGGATTTGGACAAGGTATAGTCTAGGTAATTTGTTTTAATTGTGGTAATCCATGACACTTTGCAAAAAAATATTGTACAAACCTGTGATCAACATTCACATATTGTAGAGCATTAGATCATACCTTCGAATAATGTCCACAACTCATATCAAAATGGCAAGCCAAAGGAAATCAGAATCAAAACTAGAATGTTCAAAAATATCAATAGAAATAAGAGATAAGTAACCTAATTTTGTTATAGCTACACAAGGAGGAGATGCAACAGGGGATGATAAGGGAATCACCAATGTGACCCAATAATTAGACCATTCATTCAATGACCATTACCATTCAACGTCCAGAAATAAAAAGAGTTTTTCCTCAAACCTAGGAATGTGTTTATGCCAAAACAAGGGAGCATTGACATATGCTCCACTCCCAGTATTTAATGAAGTCCTTGTCTACAACATGCCACCCCGCTTTGATCACTCGGCTCTAATGAAACCTCAAGGAAAGATATATGTCATGAAAATATTCTTGAAAAGTTGTCTAGATTGGATTAAAGATGAAGATGCATTCAGTAAATTGTACGATCTACTTAATGAAATGGAAAGAGAACCTGGGTAGGAAAGGGTTTTAAACCATGTGCAAAACAAAATGAAAATTGGAAGGGAACTATGAATCAATGCTCAAATAAGAGACTATGACATGGATTTTGTCATTCTTGACTTGGGGTATGATTTCAATATCATTACATAGAAAACCTGGGAGAAAATGGGAAACTTAAATATAGTGTGGTCACATGTCCAACTAAGATTAGCTAACCAATAGAAAGTAATCCCATTTGGAAGAATGGTAGGTGTTCTTGTTGAAGTGGAAGGACAAAAAACTCTCGCATATTTTGAAGTGATAGAGATAGTCGATGCCACCAATCCATATCTTTCACTACTTGGTATAGATTGTGAAATTGAGAACCAAACTATCATAAATTTTAAGAAAAGATTACTGACGATTGAGAATGGAGATATCAAATTTATTTCGAGTTTGGATCCTTTGCGGTGGTTGAAGTATGTCGAACTTGTCAAGGAGGAATACGTTTCTCATGATATGAAGAATAGTTATAACATTACATCAAGAGTCGATGATTATGTCAATCCTACGAAAAATGGTATCTTGAGTTGGCACATTGTTAGCTCATGTTCATCAGACTCTGCTGAATCTTTGGAAAATTGGTAGAACAGGCTACATGAAGTATCCATAAGGATGTGTTATTGTGTTACAAATTTGTTGCGTTGGATTGGAAAATAGGTATGTGATCTACCTACTTATGAGGGATTACCTGATTTACATGGTTTTATTATTTATCTTGAAGTCAAGGTTCATAAGAAAACATGATTATTAGCATTAGATGTTGCATTGAAGTCTACCCTATCCATGTGGTGTATTGTCCATAAATAACAAATACATGTTTGGTCGTAGTGTAAAAGAATGCTTGAAAATTGGTTTGGCTAAGGAATTTCGTGTGCTAGGGTAAAATGCAATGGAATAACTAGTCAAGTCGATCATTTGACCACATGTACTACAAAATGGGGAAATATGCCTAAACAAGAGTGAGTTCATATGTTTATCCATACAGTAGATACCATACCCATAAATTGGTATACAACACTGGAATTTCAACAAGGTACAATAGGATGGGACGATATGGCTATGAATTTCAGACGCACATTCAGTTATGAAGGTGAGAGTCCAACATTGGAAGCAACCCTTAGAGTTATTAAAGAAAAGAATTTTGAAGACATACCAGTACCATTATCTAATATTCCACAATGGACTATGACACTAGAGTAATATTTAGAACGTTATCATATTACTATGAACCCATATGATCATGATCTGAGAGACGTGCATATCCCAGAAGCTAAAGGAAGTCAATTTGTGGAAGGACCTGAAATCATATCTTATAAATTCTTGAAAACATTGAAGACAAAGAAGGTAAATATTGATTCAAAAGAAAATTCCTAAATTTGTTAATATTGGGGATTATTGGGATGACGAGACTCTAGGTAAAATTATTGATTTACTACATGAATATCAATATTTTTTCCTACTAAGTTTTCAAAGATGAAGTGTATTGCTAGATATTTAGGAGTAATGAAAATTACACTTAAGCATGATGCAAAACATTTTAAGAAAATGTTGTATGGATTGAATCTAAGGTACAAAGAAGAAGTTAAGGTGGAGATCGACAGAATGCTAAACGTAGGGATCATTGTTCCTTTTGAGGATTCCGAGTGGATTATCCCAATGGTGGTACAAGAAAAAATGACGGGTGAGGTTTGAATCTGTGTAGATTTAAGAAAACTCAATGACACATATCTACATGACCCGTTTCCTACACCATTTACAGATGAAGTATTATAAAATGTGGGTGGCCATGAAGCTTATTCATTTACTAATGGGTTTTTTGGCTACCATCATATCAAAATTACCAAGGAGACACAAGACAAAATTTGTGAATGAATGGGGTTTATATCAGTACATGATTATGTCATTTGTCTTAAAGAATACCCCAACTATTTTTTCTAGAGTGGTTGTTGTATATTTTAAGGAGGTCATTCATAAATTTTTAGAGGTATAATTCAATGACTGGGAAGTCTATGGACTACTTAAGAACCAAATTGAGAGATTGAGGTTGATGTTAGATCATTGTCGACGATATTAGATATATTTAAACATGAAGAAGTGTATTTTATGTGCTCCATTTGGTATGATATTGGGACATGTAGTGTTTAAACAAGTAATGCTGATGGATCCTACCAAAATCAACATCATAGTAGATTTTCCTCCACCTACATTAGTGCAACAATTGAAAAAAAAAATTGGGACATACTAGATACTACAGGAAATTTATAAAGGGATATGCATAGATCATAGCTCCTATGGAAAATTTATTGAAGAAATATACTAAGTTTCAATGAGATGAAGAGTGTCAATAGATCCTTGACACATTGAAAGAAAAGATAATGACAATGCCTATTCTAGTGTTCCTTGATTGGAAAAAATAATTTCATGTGCATGTTGATGCATTGTCCATTGCTTTGGGCGTAGTCTTACTTAGCTAGATGAAGTATTTATTGATCATCCAATAGCATTTTCCAGTAGAATGTTGTCAATAGCTGAAAGAAACTATACCACTACAGAACGAGAAGGACTAGCTATGCTTTATGAATTACAAAAGTTTTGACATTACTTATTAGGAGGTCATTTTAATATGCTCACTGGCCATTCTGATTTGAAATACCTAGTCAACAAGCCAGTATTAAGGGAAGGAGAGAATATGCAGATGGTTATTGCTATCCCAAGAATATGAATTTTAAATTATAGTTAAGCGAGGAAGGCTAAATGCATATCCGGACCATCTGTCAAGGTTAGAGACAAGAGAAGAACCAGCCAATTTGGACGATAACTTCCCAGATGCATAGCTCTTTTTAGTAAGGATGGTAGATGAGTATTTTGAAGAAATTGACCACTTCATGAATATAGTCATTGCATTAGAAGGGTTTATAGTAACACAAAATAAAAATTTAATTGTCAAAGTTATGGATTATCAACTGATATATAGTCAATTATATAAGTTAGGAATAGATAAGATATTGAGGCAATGTGTTATGGAACATGAGTTTCCTATGATTTTGGTCGAAGAAAATGATCATGTTGCCGGAATACACTATGTGGGAAAATCTATAGCACAAAAAATATTAATGGCAGAACTGTGGTGTCATACCTTGCATAAAGATGTGAAGGAGTATTGAAAATCCTGCGATGTATGCCCGCAAACTAGAAAACATTCAAGGAGGGACAAGATTCGATTAGTGTCATAGATTAAATTGCAAGCCTTAGACAAGTGGGATGTTGCTTTTGTGGGTCTAATTAACCCTCCTGCAAAGAGGATGGGAGTGCAGTATATTATAACTACGATAGACTAGTTGACCAAATGGGCTGAAGTTGAGCCAATAAAAGACTGTAGTGCAGCAACTACTGTGAAGTTTCTATTTGAAATTATAGTTACAATATTTGGATGCCCTCATGTTTTATTAAGAAACCAAGGGACTCACTTCATAAACAATACCATAGACACTATGACACAATAATTCCAGATCTATCATCGAAAAACTATTGTGTATCATCCTTGGGATAATGGAGCTATCGAATATTTTAATAATATTTTGGAGCATGCTCTAACTAAGGTCTGTAATATTAATCATGACAATTGGGATTCGAATATCCTTGTAGTTTTATGGGATTATAGAAAAAATTGTAAGAAATTGACAGGTGACCCATGTTTCAAGTTGGTCTATCGTAAGGAAGTTGTCATTCCAATGGAGTATAGTGTGCCACGTTTGAGGATCATTGCATTCACAGGTATTTCATATATTGGTGTATTCAAGGAAAGGCTCTCATGGCCTCTAGATATTAGAGGAAGACAAATCTTTTATTGGATTTCAAAAAAAGTTTGGAAGGAAAGGGAGAAGGCCTGGAATGATCAATTCTTTACAAAGAAGCAATTTCAACGAGGATATTTAGTTCTTCTATATGATAGTAAGTTCTTCAAACATCTAGGTAAATTAAAAACACACTAGATAGGACATTATGTGATCAATTATGTTACAGAGGTAGCTTTTGTGCAATTGAAAAAAAAAAATCGGAAGCCTCTAAAGGGGTTAGTTAATGGAATCCAACTGAAACTCTACAGGGGCACTCGTGCATTCCAAATTGAGACTATATGATTGTGGAAAAAATATATAAAAAATATTTTGGTTGGGTCAAAGTATTGTTTATTTAGAATTTTTTACAAACATCTCAAGTGTGTCACAGAAGATAGGACCAATAATTAAAAAGGCTGAAAAGTATTTGAAAGTCGCATTAATGGACAATAAAAAGGTGGTTGATAGACATAATAAATGTAATTAATGTGGAAAGGAGGTAAAATGATGGGAAGGATCGGATGGTGATATTGACAATATATATGATATAATTATGAAAATTATGTGGGAGGTTTGGTAAGATTACCAAAATCTATGGATACCTATTGGTTGTGGAGCCTAATCTTCCAGATCCAAAGAAATTATTCAGTCGTGTTTGTACCCCAGGTGTACTATACACTTGTTCCCCCACTTTGGGGTTTGGGGTTGGCCAATAGTTTTGCGGACCCATGGTATTGGGCTAACCATAATATTTTCCCATGGTATTTCCCCTATAAAAGAAAAGAATTGTAATAAGGTTGCGTATGGTATTTTATTGTATTATATTGTAAACAATCTCTGTGATTGTGTGAGAGAGATTGTGAGAGCATGAAGGGGAAGTGCAGTGGTGTTGCTACATGTTGTATCCATTCATATTTCTATATGGTAATAAAAGGATTGGTGATTTCTATGTGGACATATCCCATCATTTGCGTGAACCATGTTACATCTGTGTCTCTCTGTAATGTGTTAAATGTGTTTTTCCATCTTGTTTAATGATTTAACTGTATATCGGGTATTGCTCTACGGTCTTGTTTTCTAACAATTGGTATCAGAGCCAAAAGGTATATTTGGTTGGTAAACTTGCAGGAAAGAAGGGTTCTTGGTTCGAGTGGATCAATGGCAAAAGAAGGAAATTTTAGGGTCAAGAAATTTAATGGCCAAAACTATCATTTATGGAAGATGAAAATGGAGGACTATCTATACTAGAAGGATTTGTACCTACCATTGGGAGGAAAATCAAAACAGTAGGTGGCTATGAAGGATAAATAATGGGAGTTTCTTGACAAAATGGCACCGAGAACAATACAGTTGTTCCTAGCTTCATCGGTGGCTTTCAATATTTCGAAAGAAAAAACAATAGAGGGCATGATGAGCACATTGGGTAAGTTGTACGAAAAACCCTCGGCTTCCAGCAAGGTATTTTTAATGAAGCGTTTGTTTAATATGAAGATGTTGGAAGGTGGATCTGTTGCCGATCATTTAAATGATTTTGATACACTTACCATTCAGTTAAGTTCTGTAAAAGTGAACTTTGATGATGAGGTTAGGGATCTTCTAATATTGTGTTCATTACCAGAAAGTTTGAATAGCTTGGTCATGGCTGTAAGTATCTATGTCCCTATTTCAAACTCTCTTAAGTTTGATGATGTTGTTGGTGTTATTCTTTGCGAGGAAATGCAAAGAAAAAGCACAGGTGAGACATCAGGTAATTTGTTGACCATGGAGAACAAAGGGAGACAAAAGGAGAGAGGAAAGAGCCCAGGTAACTATGGTGAGTCTGGAAAGGAAATATCCAAGTCCATATTCAGAAAAATAGAGTGTTGGAACTGTGGTAAGAAAGGACATCTTAAGAAAGACTGCAGAGCTCCAAGGATGATGAACCATGTAAAATTTTTGGAAAGGGTAAGGTAAGAATTAATTTAAATAATGGAAGTGAATTGCAGCTAAAAGATGTAAGGCACATTCCTTCTATGAAAATAAATCTGATCCAATCAAGGCAGTTGGGAGATAGCGGTTGTTTGTCTACGTTTGGAGAAACGTGGTGGAAGATCGCTAAAGGATCACTGGTAATAGAAAAAGGAGATAGGGTAGGTACGTTATATTTATATCCTCATAATACTGATTATTCTATATCTGTAGCTTCCATAGAAACATGTGCGGCGTTGTGGCATCATAGACTTGGCCACAAGAGTGAGAAGAGGATGCATATTCTCCACTCAAGGAAAATGCTTCCAGATCTGAAGCATGTAAGTTTGGAATTATGTGAGAACTGTGTTTATGGAAAACAGAAGAGAGTTAGATTTCTTAGGGTTGGGAAAGAAAAGAAGAGTGAAAAGTTAGAGCTTATCCATACATATGTATGGGGACCAAGCTTAGGTACAATCTCTTGGTGGCTATCATTATTTTGTTACTTTTATTGATGATGCAACTAGAAAAACTTGGATTTATTGCATTAGATAGAAATATGATGTGTTTGATACTTTTAAGAAGTGGAAATATTTGGCTAAGAATGAGACAGGAAAAAGGTTGAAATGTCTCAGATCTGATAATGGAGGTGAATACTGTAGCAAGGAGTTTGACAGTTATTATTCACATAATGGGATTCACAGAGAGAAGATAGTCCCTGGAACACCACAAGAAAATGGTGTGTCAGAAAGGATGAATAGAACAAACATGGAGTGTGCAAGGTGTATGATATTGCATGCAGGGTTTCCCTTACAGTTTTGGGTTGATGTTGTAAACACTGTTTTTTATTTAATAAACAGAGGGCCTTCAAGCGCTTTCGATGGTGGGATTCCATAGGATCCATGGATAGGTAAACAGGTAAAATACTCATTTCTGAGAACTTTTGGTTGTGAATCATTTGTACATATTGATAAATATGATAGAACTAAGCTTGAAACTAAATCCAAGAAATGTACCTTTATTGGATACGGGGTTGATGATTTTGGTTATCATTTGTGGGATTATGAAAAATGAAAAATCATTAGGAGTAGATATGTAGTATTTAATGAAAAGGTCATGTACAAATATCTGTTGCAGGGAAAGAATGAGGAAAAGGAAAACACAGTGCTTAATGAAATCAAAGAAAATGAAGTTCTAAAGGCACCAGAAAATCAAGAGCAGCAGCAGGTACCTAAAACTCCTGCAACTGTAAGAAAATCTATTAAGTTATTTAGACCCCCTGAAAGATTATTTCCTTCATTGTATTATTTATTGATGACTAATTCTGGTGAACCAGAATGTTATGAAGAAGCAAAGCAGGTAAAAACTAGAAATAAGTGGGAGCAAGGCATGGATGAGCAGATGGACTCATTGGTAAGAAGCCAAACTTGGGATCTGGTTAAGTTTCATGTAGAAAAAGGGGCATTGCAGAATAAATTGGTTTATAGGTTGAAGGAAGAAGATGGAGGCAAGAAGCGGTACAAGGTTAGACTTGTTCTAAAGGGGTTTGCACAAAAGAAAGGTATATACTTTGATGAAATATTTTCTCTTGTTGTTAAAATGACTTCAATTAGAACTATTTTAAGTCTAGTGGTGGTAGAATATTTGCATCTTGAACAGTTAGATGTAAAAACATCCTTTCTACATGTGTATTTGGAGGAAGAGATTTATATGCAGCAACCACAAGGGTATGAGGTCAAAGGGAAGGATGATTTGGTTTGCAAGTTGAAGAAGAGATTGTATGGACTGAAGCAAGCTCCAAGACAGTGGTATTTAAAATTTCATAAGTTTATGATAGAACAAGGTTATGATAGATGTCATTTTGACCACTATGTTTATTTCAAGAGGCTAGATAATGATAGATATAATACCTTTTTATTGTATGTGGATGTGTTTTCCAAAAACCACCAACAAATCCTTGCCAACAGGGGTTCTCACTCGATCGGTGACCAACCAGCGCGATCTCCTTGAGCACCGGCCTAGACAAGTTTTACCCTACCTGGAAACACCTGTAGAGAAGATGAAATCTCACCCGAGATGTTCGAGAGAGAGCTGTCAGAACCAAGTTTTCGACAGTAAGGAGGAGGATCGGGGCATCAAGGATTTATCAACATAATTATTAAATCTAATAGATTCATTCATCAGGTATCATAACATTCATCACAGATCTATCATCCTAACAAAAGATCTAAACAGATCGCATCATTTACTTATTCATCATAGCAGTATCATATTATTCATTCATAAAGCAGATCCATAAAACATCCATCATTGATATCGCGGTGCATAAGGACAAACAAGAGATATGAAAACAATAGAAATTCAGAGTAATATCTGTCATGTCATATTACTTTTGCGCAATAGATCCAAACATACAGTACTTATCCACAACAAGAGAATGATCAACCCATGGGATAACACAAGATTCAATCGCTCTCTACTTGCTCACTCATAGATGATCGACAAATCAACAGACAGATCGTTCTTAGATTCACAGATTCGTTTATTAAAGATATCTCCCACATTTGCAATTCTAACTCTATATATAGGCTTGTGCCTTTACATTCAATGTCCACTTCTAACAAACTCCTAATGGATTTAACCACTAATGACCTATATCCACAAAATGTGGTCAACCGATACAAAAAGATGGATAAAATATTCAAAACCAGTTTTTTTTCCACCCATCGTGTTGTATTTTCCTTGCACAATGTCGTGTGAGCTTACGCAGCCTCCGCGGTGTTGCGCAACTCACTTACCCAAAAACCCCAGCACAGTTTTTTGTCTCATCCATGAGCCACGTCACATGGATAGGGTGTACTCCGTCGTCTTCATCTTGAAGTCCTCATACTACTGCAAGATCTCCTCAACTTGCATTTGAACTTTTTTAGCTTCATCCTAAAAAATAAGCAAGTCCTGATTCATAGGGTGCTCCACCAACTTGGTATTCACTATCTTCTTGTCGTTTTGTATAGCCTATAGTGTAGAAATTGCTTTGATATCCAACTATGCTCCAATATCTTGGAACGCATCTAGCTGGGATCTGCGCTTGCGCTGCTATTCTTGTGCCTTTGCGGCTCATTGTTGCAGCTCTCTCAGCTTGGTGGACTGCGTCAGCTGAATCATGGGTGGGATTGCTCGTAATGTCATCTTCAATGTTTTCAATTGTTCGTCAGCTTCCTGTGCTTGTTTGGTTAGTTGATATAATTGCTCATCTTGGACGAAACTTCCTCAAAATTGTGCCATGGCGTCCAAGATCTTATTTACTTCCTGTTCCATCACTTTAAACTATGTCATGATCGCTTCAATGGCATTTTTCAACTCCACAACCTTCTCTGGTGGTGTGCCTGGGTATACCATAGCATTGAGTAGACTATTGGATAGGTAGAGTTGGGCGATGACCTCTCCCAATCACTTAGATTTGGTGATTGCATAAATTTTTGTTGTGCTTTCATAGATGTGTTGATATTCCTCATCAACAGTTGCTTCTACCTTACCTCTACTCGTAAACAGCTGCGCATTCTCGACGATCAACCAGTCAGTCTATTTCTTCAAGTGAATAATCTCTTCAGTGGTTTTCCTCTTCATCTCGTCCTGCGCCATCTACAATGCTGTGACCTCCTGCACTTTTTCAGCTGCTACATCCTCCTTCACCTAGTGCAACTCCGCGACCTCTGTCTTTAGCTTCGTAGCTTCCTCATGTGACTGCAAGTACTCGTCACTGAGCCCTTTCTATCTATTGGAAAACTCTTGGTTGGTGACCCATTGTATGTGTATGATGTTCTATGTAGATAGCTTTTTGATATCCATGGAAACACCCTGGAGCTGCTGTAAGGAGGAGTTCAAATCCTCACTTCTTGCGTCGATTGTAGTCAGGGGAACGTGAACGTGCCTAGACCGGGGATTTATGCTAATTGATGGGAGTTCCTTCACAGTGACACTCTTCGATGCAGTCTTCACAACAACATCATAAATAGAATCTAACTTAGTTCTTACCGCATCAAAACCTTCCTAGTTGGACTGGCATATTTCTTGCACAGCTGGCTCGGATAAATCTGTGACAACCTTAATGAGTCGCTACAATTGGACCTCCAATGCTACTCTAGTGCTAGTGCCTGCATCAAAATCCATGCGTCATTTGGTTCGGCCTTCCTCTAGGATGTGCTTGGCTTCTAGATCAGTATTAGTCAATGATTCTCCATCCGATTCATGGGTACTCTAGTCTTCTTGCTCAGGATCTGCAGGGGCATCTGCTGGTGGTCATGTCGATATGTCTTCAACACTAACTGGTTCATTCCATGCAACAAGCTATTCCTAAACTACTACTTCCACTTCATCATCAATCAATTTATAGGGCATTGGCATCCATTTCCTAGCAGGGTCTTGTTGCGCGTAGATATGAATGGAATGGGGCCCAATGGTGAACCACATGACCCACTGATATTTTGTTGCGACTACATCTAAAAAATGTGGAATCTTAACTGATGTGTCTGGTAAAGCTTCCCAATAGATACAAAAGTGGATCGCATGGTCATTTTTCTGATGGGGCTCCTCTACCCACCATAAGTTTTGGTATCGTGCACCTTTTCACACCTTCACTGCTTCAACAGACATAGGCTGGTAGTCTTCAGTCTATCTCCAAGACACCAAAGTAATGAGAATCATCAACCAACTATAAGAGAAAGGCCACTCCCCAACCTGAGCTACAACTGCATCCTCCATCAGTTGATTTAACAAGAAGAGGGACCAATTCATTTGGACTCCCTCAGCACACTATTGCACACAAGAAATAACCCCCAAATTGCATTGGATCGAGTGATTCTTTCAAATGATTTTGCTATCTAAAATACGGTCACCAATACGCACTGCCCACTCATTGATGTTGTCGATGTGATATGCGTGGCCATCGTGCTGCAATCTATATCTCTCCTTTAGTTGCTTGGAAATATTCTTGTTAATGTCTCTTCCTCTGATATATTGAGAGGGGTATGTCCCAGCCTTCAGCAACCCCGTGATCTCGGAAATCATGTCCACCGTAACCGCAATTGGGGTATCCAACCACAATGTCCC
Source organism: Pseudotsuga menziesii (assembly GCA_001517045.1). Lineage (NCBI taxonomy): Eukaryota > Viridiplantae > Streptophyta > Pinopsida > Pinales > Pinaceae > Pseudotsuga > Pseudotsuga menziesii. Next base: position 270,668 of record LPNX010940595.1, read on the forward strand.
TTCATTAAAACATGTCAACACATGTTTGACACATGAATTTGCTTCATTCAACCATCCAAAGTGAGGCATGTTGATAAGCCCCAACAACCCAGATTTATTCAATCCTTGCGCCCATGGGTGTGGAATACGCTCAATGGGTGCACCTGGAACTAAATGCAAGGACACGTAGGGTTCATACACAACATCCTTCAACATCAAAAATTCATGGTCTTCGTACTTCATCCTGATCAGGGCGGGGATAATGTCCACAGTACACATCATCCCTTCCGGCAATAGTGGTGTTTTTGGTTAATACTTCTGATTTTTCATTAACTGTCGGGGCTTTGTACTAGGTCACATGGGAGTGACATATCCAGGGATATCATTAATTGACATGACCTTGGGTGCTGCAGACTCCACATATCCTGAACTAGATGGCTAGGTTTACGCAGTTCCCTCCCCTTGTGCCCTAATGGAAGTGTGTGTCTGCCTCTTCTGTGATGGCGTTGATACTGGATTCTAAGCCTTCCGCTTTCCTCGAGGGATCGAAGATGATCCAATTGGCATACTCATGATTTCTTCCACTATAGCAGTTGGATGGATGGGTGACTCCTACTCACTTGAAATCTCCATAGTGTCGGGGTTGCTCAGCATGTCGCACCAGCAAACCTTACCAAGCAATCTAACACGCCCTAATCTCACACTCTAGCTTCCACTCCTAATTCTTCCAATTCACCCAAATCACTCTACTCTTCACTTCGCTCAACTTGAATGAACACAATGAAGCCTTCATCCCTCATCCCTAACCTTCTTATAGCGACTGACTAACCCAACTTCATCATTACCAAATCCATCATAGCCATCATGACCAAATCCTGCATTAACGACCCGAATCCACTGGTGATCCTGGCATGCTAATGGTTGGATCAGCCATTAATGTGTGTCGCTTCAATGAATGCCACCAGCTAACTGATCTTAACTTTCTACATTATTCCTGATTTGACCCAATCATAGCCCTTTGGCTGAGGTGGTTTCTCTATCTTACTGCTCTACTGATTCCTACACTTGCACAGCCACTTCCTCCTGGTGTGCCCTTTTTTTCTCTATCTATCCTATTTTTTTTTGTTTTTATTGCAGGGTGCTTCATCCAATGTGCACCTTCATCCTTTTCCTATAGGGCTTCAAGCGGCTACCGTTCACTAGCTTTGGCAGCATTGCTCCATTTAACTGTTTCATTTGAAATGCACCCCCAGAAGTAATGGAATGAACGAAATATGGCCCTAACCAGTGCATTTGTAACTTACTTGGATGATCTCCTTGTGAAAATAGTTTGTTTTTAAAGTGGAGGTCATGCCACGCCTTCTGTCGATCCTTCTTGACACACTAATAGAAGCCTGCGATGAAGCGGTCATCTTTCAATTGGACTAGCTGTGTTTCTCACTCCTCAAGTGTTTCTTCATTGACCATGCTAGTTGTTGCTGCAATGTGCAGACTAGGAATTATGTACTCCATAGGCATGAGTGCCTCTTTCCCATATACTAATTTGAACAGCATCTGCCCCGTCAGCCTCTTGGAACTGGTGCAATATGCCCACAGAACTGTAGGAATATTTAAATCCAAGTCATCACGATTAGCATTACATACCTTTGTCAGTGCAATTTCCAAGATTTTGTTGAAGGATTATATGGTTCCATTTGCATGTGGATGATATGGGGTAATTTTCTTATGTTGCACCTGCAATTCCTCTATCGGTGCTTTTACTGTGTGGTTGATAAAGTGACTTCCTTGGTCACTCATCAATATCATAGGGAATCCAAACCGTGTCACAATGTTTTCAAATATGAACTTTGCTGTTGTTGTAGCGGTGTAATCCACAAATGGTGTGGCCTCCTCCCACCTTGTCAAATAGTCAGTCATGGTGATTATGTACCATGCCCTCGTTCTCTTCCTTAGTGGGTTTATGGGACCCACAAATTCTACAACCCATTTATCAAAAGGTTGCAAAGTTACCTGTGGTACAAGTGCCATTTTGTCCCGTCACAATGGCTTCCTAACACGTTGACAGACGTCGTAGCTCCGCACATACTCTATTGCATCATTGTGTAAAGTATGCCACCATAGCCCGGTGTGTAATACCTTATGTGCAGTCTCCCTTCCTCCATAATTTCCACCCACAACTTCTACATGTGATTTTGCCAGAATTTTCCCTTGTTCATGTTGGCACTTAGGGCAGACCCGCGTTCTTATACTTTTATCTTCGCACCAACAAAGAGACCCACAGTGTTGGCCCTTTCGGCAAAAACCTGCAAACAGGTTGTAGTCTCACCTGAAACAGCTATGGGGTGCTGCAGAATCAGGTTTCTGCAGGAAAAAGAGGGATATTACTGTACCTTTATCCTTAACAAAGAATAATTATGCAATACAGAGCTTTGATATTCACTTAAATAGCTTCACAGTTTAGATAAACAGATAGTTACTTGCTTAACCCTTAACTAGGAATTCACAGCGAAGTTAATACTTAACAATATATCTTACTTAACATTCTCCTACTTATCAAATGCATAAAAACATAACAGGAACAAAACAAACAAGAACCACCATAACACAAGATATACGTGGTTCACCCCCAGTGTAGGGGCTACGTCCACAGAAATACGTTTATATTCAACTCTTTACAAACAACACAGATTTGATATACGCACTCAGCTGCAAATCTCTGCGCACTCAGCTGCAGAACCTTTCTCTAACCTGCGCACTCAGCTGTAGATCCTTTCTTCCAAAACCCTCTGTGCACTCAGCTGTAGATCCTTTCTTCCAAAACCCTCTGTGCACTCAGCTGCAGAGGTCATCCATGCACTCAGCTGGGACTTAACCTTAACAAAACCCTCTATGCACTCAGCTGCAGAGGTCATCCACGTACTCAGCTGGGAATTAACCTTAAACCCAAAAATAGGCCTTAGCTTCTTCGCATCAAATTATCATCATACAAAAACCTTCGAAAAAGCTCCTTTATCCTTTACATAAGTGCCTATTTATATAAGTGCAAATTACAATACCATGTGTTTAAACCATGGGCTTAAAAACCATGAGTTTAAACCATGGGTTAATTACAAAAAGAGGGGCTCAGACCCAACCCCGAAACCCCTAAGACTATTGTGGGCTGCAACTCCACTTACAAGCTTCGCAGCAAAACCACGGAGTTGCCAAAATTAAGGACCTTCAAGGTCCGCGCCCCAACAGGCCCCTAAGACTCACCAGTGTCCCGTCCCGGGGCACTCTGCTGCTTTTCTGGTGGGAGAATCTTGTTGGCAAAGATAGTGAACTGCTTGTTGAGGCTATGCATGATATCTTTGGCTGCTTGCTCCTTCTCCACTATCTCCTGCAATGTTGCTGAAGATGCTTCGTTGGCCTTTTCCTGTGCGAATGCATCATACTCCTTTAAGAATTTGAGTTGGTTGTCCATAGCAGTGCTCAAATCGAAGGCCTCGTTAATGAGAGGTTGCAAAGAGCTCACTAAAAGTGTCTCTTTTCTTCTGTAAGACTCAATTTCTTGCTGGAGCTCATTGCTATGCTTCACCTTAAGCATCTTCTACATAGGAGGCAATGTCTTGATTTCCTCTTTTACTGCATCTAGCTCTGTCTATCGCTACTTGACGGTTTCTTGCAGCTTTTCCACTTTTGGGTTTTCTTGTAAGTTTTCCCAGGCCTGGACACTTTCATCTAGGAGCTTTGAGGCACTACTTACAAGATCTGAGATCTTCATCGCTAAGGCTTGAATATCTCTGTGACGTTGTTCCCTGACCTCTGGAGGACTCTCAGGAATGATGTGAAGTTGAAGCTCTGCAATCTGAGCCTCATGTTCTGCTTTCATCTTCTCTATCAGGCTTCAATATTGTTGTGCATAGTCTTTCAGCTTGGCGAGTATCTGCTTTGGTTCTTATTCAACCTGCATGTTGAAGTCAGGGAGACTTCAGCATGTCTCATCCAATACTCACGCTAGTGCAGTCTGCTTGCGTTCTGCTTCCCTCTTCTTCTGCTCAGCTTCTTCCAATTGCGCTGCAAGGCTCTCATCCTGCTTCATGGCATTTTCTAACTACATGTGTGAGTAGCTGTCTTGTTCTCGAATCTCCTTCATGAATGCCAATTGACACAGATGCAGCTCCGGCATAGACAACTTAGCGTAGTCTATCTCAACTGTCATGCTCATCTACGATCGAGATGCTGCATCAGTTATTATGAGGGCCACACTTGGGACCTGTCCTCTGTTGCTTCTGGCTGGCCATTGCTGAGTATCTGGCTGCGCGCTTGCTGGGGCACTGCTTACTGCAACGCCAGTTGCTGATCTTTCTGCTAATGCCTTTAGTTCTTCAATTCGCTGCGCTAAACCGGTGAGCGCATCAAGGTGCATAGCTGCAAAATCTGACCATTTGCTAGTTAATAATTTGGTAGACTTTGTCAGAGCCTGATAAAGCTCTTCAATCGTCACAGTGGGCTCTTGTTATACACCTGAATGGCACCTCTCCGTCCGAGTGCCGACATCCCTCATGTTGGCACACAAAAGGACACTTATGGATAGAGGTTTGCCCAAAACACTATAGATTGGCTTGTCATGAAATACATTCTTTTACCATCCACCTAGTTACTTTGTCATTTTCCTATATTTGAGATGTATTCGTGACTATCATTTTATACAACTCACGCATCACTCGTGGGTCTCTTATACAGCAAGTCGTGAATCCAGGTATTCGCAGGTTGCGCTTATATATAGTTGTGAGTCATTCGCGGGTTGCTCTGCTATAGACCCGCGAATGTGTCTCAACACTAAAACATAAAAACACTCGCGCTAATGGGATATTAGTTAAGTTATTTAACTTAATTTCCTTAACTGCTGTAACCTCCCTAACCTTCGAGAACTGCCTTATTTCACCCATATAAATACAAGCCTTAGGGAGGGTCTTTTTTACTTACACTTGGAGAGAAAAGTTATGCTGGTGGAGTTTATACAGAAGTATTTGGAGCAGTGAACTCAGAATCCTTTGGTTACAGAGGAGTCCTTGTCTCAGGCATTGGGTTGTATCTGAACTCTTTCCATTATTGATAATAAAGAGATTACTTCTTCCATATGTGTTTCATGTCTTGTGGTTTGATAATTATTTATGCTTCTGCATCTATATGTGATTTATCTAACCTGCTTATACATATATGAATCATCTTGTATCTGGAAAAGTGTTTCTTGACAGGTGAAAGAGGAACAATCCTGAATACTTTGAAAGTGGAACAGAGAAGAAGAAGATTAGCAAGGATCGACCTTCGTTTAACAAGTAAGTCCTTTAATCTTCCTATTTCTTATTCTGTGCTTTAAGAGTCAATTGTCTGCAAGAAATTGAGTATGTTGGTAACCCCAGACCTTAGGTTATTAGGTGTATAATCCTGTACAATAGAATTGGTGACTCCACCGGGGAGCCCGGACTACTGTAGGTTGTTTTCTGTCCTCCTGACCAGTTTTGCTTGTGAGTCTGTTTGTGATTTGTTATCCTATTTCAATACTTGCTTCAGCATTTGAAAGTCTTGGTTTTTTCTTGGTTTTCTGAGAAAAATTTTATACCCATTCGCGGGTTGTCTTTCTAGATAGTCGCGAGTATTACTGTGCATTCGCGGGTTGTTATACTGGACAGTCGCGAGTCACTCGCGAGTTTCTCTTAGTGACAGTCGCAAATACTCCTGGAAGTGGGGATTTTTGAGATAATTTTTGCTTGTTCTTCTCTTTGTTTGGTCCTTGTTTCTGAGTGGTCTTTCTTTAAGAATGTTGTGTAGTGAGTCTGAATACTGTTGGTGATCACATTTCCTTGCTTTTTTGGAAGCTCTTGAGCCTTTTTTCTTGGTTTATTTACTGCTTGCATACTGAAGTGTTTTGGCCTGTTTGGGTAGTGGGTTAAAGTGTCTTAGTCCAGATCAGTGATCAGGGTCTTGGGCTCAGTTTTTACAGTCTGTCTTCTGACAGTTGCAGGTTGTCACTTGCCTTTGTAAGTCTGCATTGATTCTTTGTCATTTTTTGCACCCAAGCTAGGGTTCCTAGCCTTCCTTCATTGGTTGTCTTGTAGTCCTGTTAGCCTGTTTGCTTCAGTCTATTGCTTTTATATAGTTTATAAGTGTCAAGTTTGCTCAAGCTTTGTGCATTGCAGATGCATAGTAGAGTTTTGATTATTTTTAAAAGTGAAAAGAAAACATATTTAAAGCTTTTGCATTGTAATTTTTGCATCAATAGTGTTCATTTCAATTTAAAAATATTATATCAAAAAACTACAAAAACATAGGCTTACTTTCTTTCATCGTAGCTTTCATTTCATCAATACATATTGGCAAAAATTAAAAAGAAGTTTGTTTTTATGGAAATTTTTCTTTGAATGCACCTTTATTTTCATTTGTTTCTTGTTTGAGTCAAAACATCATATAGTATACCACTCCATTACCTCTTGAGTAAAGAACAGCCCTTTAAAATAAATGCATAAATTAAAATTTACTAGTAAGTTTTTATTTTTAGGGGCCTTTCACCTACTAGCTTAGGCTAGACTTGTGGGCTAGGGAGTGTAAACTTCCCACAAGTTATAAACTCAGACGTAGTGGACCTTTCTTTAGGGAAATCCTTGACTGTATCACTGTATCTGGGAAGCTCCTCTCAAACGGGAGTTAAGCACTAGGCCGCGTGGAGGCTTGGACAGAGGAGATAACCCTCTGAATCCTTGTCAAAACGTAACCCAGGACTTTTACGCATCTGGAGATTCTATCCTAGATAGAGTTTTGGGCTCAGCTACCCTACCCATGCATATGAGTTCAGCTGACGACTATCCCCCCAGACAGCTAGTATTGCCAAGGTAGCCTTTAGTCTCTTGTCTTTTAGGGTTCATACCTAGGTAAACCAGAAGGTTATTTCTGGTTCACCTTGAACGGGCTTGGAAGGTAACCCTTGTGGAAAGTGTAGGAGGGCGGTGGGTGATTCCTCTGCTTGTGCCTAAGAACCACCTCAAGGACGCCAAGTAATCGTACATCATCTTTCTTCGGGAAAGTATATCTTTTACCCTGGTTTGATTGCTTGAGACTCTAGGAACTTTTTTAGTGTAAGCTCTGTGGTTTTGCATGTGTTTAGTTGGCCTTAGGGTGTGATTTGTTAAAGTCTTAATTCTAGAGGACCAAATTGTTAGAAGGTCAAGAAGGTTGAGAAACCTTCCTCCTATCACTGCATTGGAGCCTCCACCTTTACCTCAAAGGCGGAGATTAGACACAGAGGGTTCATTTGAACCTATAGGAACAAGTGAAGTGCTTGGTGAACCGGAACTCATTGCTAACCGTTTCAATCTTGACACAGTTGAGATAGAAGAATTGCAGACTGACGAGTTTGCAAGAAATTTTAACTCCCCCTTAACTGACTTAAACGATCCTCTAATCGTCCAGCTTAGGCCTTTTGATTAACCAGTGCTAGGTGTACCTATGGGTAGAGTCATGTCTTCTGTGGAAGAAAGTTCTTTTGTGTTTACCTCAACCATTCCGGTTGAAGGGGTGCTACCTCCCCCGGTCAATACCCCTAGATATAATTTTCCTTCTACACCTTTGACTCCAGCGAGCCGGGTGGTTCAACCACCGGTTCACTCAAACATAGGAGGTACTTCTAGTAACATGGTTGTTGGGATCCCTAGTATACCTACCATTCCTTCTTCCTTCCCTTACACTACCCAGAGTGGTCCAGTAGGATCCTCGACTTATGTCCAAGGATTTCCTTGGGGTGGGGGGCACATTCCCCCATCCAGTCCATACGTAGGTCCATCTCCTTCATATGTAGGAGTGCAGTTTGGGAGTAACACCTCTTATAGGCAGAGCTTCCAAACCCCTATTTCGGTCCCATATACGAGCTCTCCCTTTTCGTTGTTTAGCGGAGGGATACCTGCTCCAGTCTTTTAGACCCCTGCTTCTATGGGGATGGCTCGAAACACTTATACTACACCTCCCACACAAAATCCTGTGGCTTACGAATGTAATCCGTTTCAAAGCAACCTTCCCATTTCACAACCGGTGGCTGGGGGAAACCCCACTTTTACCCATGGGCATTCGGGGGCAGGTCCCTCGAATCCCCAAGTTGGCACATTTACTACCCCGGTTAGGCCCAAACTTCCTTTCCTGGCTACTTTAAACTTGCCAGACTTTTCAAAGTTAATGAATGACTCGGTGAGGCATGACCCCTTGTGGCCACCTGTTCCCACCAAATTGCCCTCGGACATCCCTAAGTTCGAAGGTAAAGCTAGTGAAGATCCTGGGGCACATGCCACCACTTTTCACTTATGGTGTTCTTCCAATTCGTTGAATGAGGATTTAATTAGATTGAGGCTATTCCAAAGGACCTTGATCAGTACAACGGCTAAGTGGTACATCGAATTGCCTTCTGCTGCCTTTAGTAGTTTCTGGGATTTGGCTAGTGCTTTCCTTAGCCACTTTCAGCTTCCGGTTCGATATGATTTCAGAATGGACTTGTTGTCTACTTTTAGACAAAACAAGGCTACCCACATCTCAGATCATATCCAAGAGTGGAGGAGGAGAAAGAGCCTTATCAAAGCCACCATTCCTCCTGAGTTTCTATTAGAATGGTTCCTTAAATCATTGTTTCCATACATATCTAAGTATGTTTCCACATCAAGAGTAACGAATGAAGAGGAAGCCATACTCAGGGCCCAGCAGTTAGACTTGATTTACTCACAGTTTGGGATCTTGTATGAGATCATCCCTGAGGCACCGAGGCCTTCGCATGAGGTGGAGAAGCCTAAGCCTGGACCCCATGTCGATGGTGTGGTTGGGTCCGTCAACTCTCCCACCGTAGAGTCTTTAACTAAACAACTTCACCAGTTGTCGGTCAAACAGTCTACGGTGGAGGCAGCAAAGGCTGCCCCCTCTCCCCAAAATGCAAATGTTTTTGCGCAAACTTCTTCTAAGGGAAATCAGCAGCCCAGCGGGAAGAAGAAGAAAGGTAAGAAAGGAGAGGGAAACCAAGACAAGCCCAAACCTGCGAACAATGCTAATGGGGGAAAAAAAGAAAAGAAGAAGATCAAGTTACCTTGTAAGTTGTGCCAAGAGGACCACCTTACTCACCTTTGTCCCCTTATGGATCAAGCCCAAAAGCTGCTCAAATCTCAACAACCGGTTGTCCTGAAGGACCCGTTTCCCCAAGGACAGAACTCTGCTTCAGCTTCTAATGTAGCAGGGGGCACTCAAACTACCCCTGACCCTAATTATATCAACATGGTTCTATCTTTGACTTTGTTGCAAACCGGGAACAAAAACTATGAAACTGAGACTTCTAAGAAGGGTAAAGCTGTAGTTGAAACTTCGAACCCTCTCACAATAGAAAAACCTGCCGAAACTATGCCAAAGATACTGAAAGGTGTTTTCAAGAAGACTTTGCATAACCCTAATGCTAGGGCTGCTTCCAACTACTCTGTGGTTGAATACTTAGCTCAAACCCCGTGTACAATGTCAGCTTTAGAGGTGTTACAGAGTTGTCCTTCCCAGCGGGATGCTCTCTTATCAACTTTAGGTAGCATGGATTCTTAGAGTCTCATGGCGAAATTCAATCTGTGTGATGTCAAAATTCACCTGCCTTACCATGTAGCCCTATCGATAGATGTCATCCATGGTGGTAATACCATTGGAAGGGAAGTTGTTGATGAGGGAGCCTCTACATGTGTTATGTCCCTGGCCTTTTGGAAAGCTCTTGGATCCCCAGAGCTGGTCCCATCAAACACTTTACTTACTGCTTTTGATGGAATATCCTTCCGTCCTCATGGTATCCTGCCGGCTTTCGAGCTTAAATTGGTAGGCAAAGTAGTGTCTATTGAAGTTGAAGTGATTGATGCTCCCTTGGACTATAATTTGCTTCTGGGAAGGAATTGGACTTATGCAATGTCTGTTGTTGCATCGGCTGTTCTTCGTGTCGTGGTTCTTCCACATGAGGGCAAGTTGGTTACTGTTGACCAGCTTGATTTTACCCGAAAAGGTCGTTTAGAGTCTAAGGAATCCACTGTGCCATTGGTTGATCAGGTCAAACTTGCTGGACAGAGCTTGGGAGATGGAATGTACGCATCATTGATGGGCACATTTGACCTTCCAGCCCCGGTGAACTACATTGGTTCTACTACTTTGGGGAATTCCATCACTATGGTTGGTGATAGGACTGATCCTTGGGTCCTCCCAACTCCCCATGAACCAGAAGTGCCCTTATCAGCAGTAGAAGTAGCTTATCAAGCCATCGTTGAAGCTACTGCTGATCCCATTCTAGATCCTCTTTTAGTCTCGGATGATCTGGAAGAAGTCTATTTGCCTGCATGGGCAGAAATTTCTTCACATTCCATAGATTGCTTAGATACCGTTTTTCCTTCCGATGAAGCTATTCTGGAAGCTACGAGTGGACGTGATAAGATTTGTGAGGATCTTCATCATCGATCCTATTTTCTTCCAGATCTGAGCAAGATAGAAAACCAAGAGTTTAAAGTGAGACTGTCAGATGATATTGAGGTACCTATCAACCCTTTTCCTAGGGAAGGGGTGTTTGCTGAGGGGAATATGGAAAACATTTCCACCACTATACCTATCAATATCTATGTGAACCCAGATGTTGTGGAAAACATCTATATAGGTGCAAACTGCTCTCCAGAGGAGATTGCCATCTATACTGCCCTTTTCAAGGAATTTCGCGATATCTTTTCCTGGTCATATGAGGAGATGCCAGGCATTGATCCATCTATTGTCCAAAATGAAATCCAAACCTATCCTGATGCCAAGTCGGTTCGACAGAAATTACGCCCCGTGAACCCGCGTAAAGCGGCGGCTGTGAAGGCAGAAGTTCAGAATCTCTTGAAAGCTAGTTTTATATATCCCATAGCTTTGACTGAATGGGTATCCAACCCTATACCTGTTGATAAAAAGCAAGGGACTATTCGCGTTTGTACTTACTCTAGAGATCTCAATAAAGCATGTCCCAAGGATAACTACCCCACACCATTCATTGACCAGATCATAGATGCATGTGCGGGGAGTGAAGTGTTTTCGTTTATGGATGGTTTCTCCGGCTACAATCAAATCCAAATCAAACCGGAAGACCAACATAAAACTGCTTTCATTTTCCCTTGGGGTACATTTGCGTATAGAAAAATGCCCTTTGGATTGAAAAATGATGGGGCTACCTTTCAAAGAGCCATGAACTTTTCTTTTCATGACATAAAATCCATTGTTGAACCTTAACTTGAAGACCTGCCTACACATTCTCGCAAGAGGGTCCAGCATCCAGACCATTTGAGGTTGATTTTTGAAAGATGCAGATACTATAAAATTTGCTTGAATCCCCACAATTGTGTTTTCTGTGTCGAGTCAGGAATATTACTCGTATTCATCGTATCTAGTAGAGGCATCCAGGTGGATCCTTTAAAAGTTGAGGCCATTGTAAATGTGCCTCCTCCTCGTTCTCTCAAGCAACTTCAAAGCCTGCAAGGGAAGTTCAACTTTCTTCGACGTTTTATCATTAATTATGCCAAGATCACTAAAGGTTTCATGCGCTTTCTCAAACAAGACACTCTTTTTGTATGGGATGAAACTGCACAACTTGCGTTCGAGGCATTGAAAAAAGTTTTGTTGTCGGCTCCTTTGTTACGCCCACCAGATTATTCTAGGGATTTTATATTATATATGGCCGCATCAGAGTCAACCATTGGGGTAGTGCTAGTTCAGGAAGACGATAAGCTCATTGAGCATGTCGTTTATTATCTTAGCCATGCTTTGGCTGGACCTGAGCTTAGGTACTCCCACGTCGAGAAGTTAGCCTTAGCAGCTGTCTATGCTGTGCAGAGGTTGCGCAATTACATTTTACTGAGGACCACCACGGTAGTGGCGGATGTGAATCCTTTCCAATATGTTTTATCCCGACGGATTGTTGGGGGAAAATTCAACAAATGGATTGTCATTCTCTAGGAATTTGACTTGGATTTTCAATCCGCTAAGTCTAAAAAGTCCTTAGTTTTTGCTGAGCTTATAGCAGAATTTCCCACCGAAGAAAATGTAGCGGTTGAGGATGACTCATTCCCAAATGAGCACATCTTCTTAATATCTACCTCTGATCCTTGGTATGGGGATATTCTTATATATCTCTAGAATTTGAAGTATCCTGCCACTTACTCTAGGGAGGAACGACATAAGTTACGCCTTCATGCCAAGAACTACCTCATTATAGGAGATACATTATATCGACGAGGGGTAGATTTCGTCTTGCGTCGCTACCTTACTCATGAGGAAGCGGAGATTGTCCTAAATGATTCTCATAGTGGAGCATGTGAGGGTCATTTATCTGGGTTAGCAATGGCCCAGAAGATTTTGCATGCTGTTTATTTCTGGCCTATGATCTTTAAAGATTGTGTGGAAGCCGTGAAGCACTGTCATCCATGTTGATGTATATGTAACTTCGGAATGTATTCTTCTATGTATCTTATGTATTGTTACCCGATGTTTATTCTGGGATGTTTCTATTATGTATTTGAGTCATGTGGTTATGCCCCGATGTTCCGATCGGGAGGATTAATAATGTAATCAAGTCATGTCAAGTCATTAGGTAAGTCCCCACAGTTTTGGGGCACTTGGGTTATTATACACCAATTAAGGTGTAGGCTCGAGTAAGTAATTGTAAGTTAAGCCTACATGGTTGAGTGCACTTCAAGTCAACGGAAGAATATAAATAGAGAGTGAGAGTCTCTCTATTTATCACTTGTGAATTACATCACTTGCTCTCTCAAGTGTTGCGCACTTTTGGAGAAGGAAATACTTTGGCTTGACAGAAGACAGAAGGCTGCTATTGTGTTGGGAGGTCATCTTACTATTTTGGGATCACATCTTGTGGTGATACTATCTTAGAGGAAGTTGAGGGGTTTTCTCCATTTATGGTTTCCCCTCCTAAAAGCTTTGTGTCTCTTGTCTCTTGTGATGTGCTTATGTTATTGCTGTGCTTGTTATTCTCTCAGTGAAAAGATCTTATCATAATGCTAGATTAAATGTTGAAAAACTAACATGGTATCAGAGCTAAACTGAGAAGAAGACATTGTGCAGCTACAGGAACTAGGGATTCCTATTTTGTGGATCTTCATCCACAGATTTTCAGCAAAAGTATGCTAGGATGACTCTCCATTGAAGGGTGCATCTTTCTGTCGATGCGAAATTCAATTTCAAGCATTTTCAGTTTCGATGTGGAAATTAGGGCTTTCTACAGAAGAGGAATTTTTGAGTGAGACTAGCATAGGATTTTTCTCCTCATCAAAACCGAAATTTAGAGACCTGGATCAAGAAATTTGGTTGGGTAAATCTCCGGGAAAGTCAAACCCTAGTTTGACCCCTAGCTAGGAGAAACCCTAAATACCAAAACTGATAAGTTTTGGTACAGTCGCTATATTCCGATATTGGAGACGTCTCAGAAGACAAAAATTTCAGGGGCCGAATGTAAAATCCTGATGAACACTGTGTCCAAAGGTAAGCTTCTGATTCGCTATATTCTGGGAGATATGATCTCTCCAAGTTAGGGTTCCATCCTCTTACAGAAATCATACATAAACAGGACACCTGGGGAGATCTGCAATATCTTGGGCTACAGAGGTCCAAATAGAATTCCTAAAGATGTTCCAGAAAGGGAACAGAATTTAATTTCTATGGTACGAAGTTCAGACTCAGAAGATGAACCAGTGACACGTGGCATGCCATACAACTTCGCTGTTCTGAACAGTCCAGTAACAGGTCACCTTGGGAAAAGGATCATAAATCCCAAATGGTGAAACCAATGCTGATTAAACCTACAGTGTTGGATCAAGGACATGCGAGGTTACCTCAGTGAGAAATTTAAGACACAGGGAATCATTAATTTCAGAGATATCATAGAAACAGTAACAGGTATTTCTGCAGAAGAAATCAGAAAATTAGGGCTTCCTGTTCCGGGAGTTTCCCTTCACTGTTTTCAGAAAAGGAGTACATTGGACAGCTCCATTTGAAGAGATCTATCTGTTCATCCAATCACATCTGAAAGATTCCAAGTTTTTAAAATTAGGGTTTCTGTGACAAACCCTAGATCAACGAACTCCGGGACAAGGACGGACACCTCAAATCGGTAAGATATAATCCTTTGCTATTTCCATTTGAGGTTCTCATTTCAATATGATATATCACATCAGCTTAGTTAAAAAGCTTGCGGAAGTTGACAACTTCCAAACCTGGAAGTATATGATCTCTCTGAAGAAAATGGATTGGACACCTACATGAGGATGGAGGTTCCAGTTTCAGAGGGAGACGAGGCCAAAGAAGACATCATGCTCATGCTGCAGAGGATGATGAACCATCTAGAAAGAGATCCAGATATGAAAGAGAAGATTCTTCAAGCGAGGATGAATATGTTCTAATATCAGCTCTCATAGGTAACATTACTCATGGAAGTGATGATTGGCTTATAGACAGTGGGGCTTCCAAACATATGATGGGATTCAAGGAATCCTTTGTAAGACTATCAGAACATGAATCACCTCACAAGGTGAAACTTGTAGATGACTACCAATATCCAATAAAAGGTAGTGAGGAATATTCATACAAGCTAGACTCTGGAATGCAGGTTGCATTCATAGATGGTCAAATCATCATGTGACCAAAAGGAAAGACTATCGATGATGCGGTAGTGATTGGAGAACAAGAAGGAGGCTTGTAAGAATTGAAGGGCCATCCAGAACAAGCCTTGATCCATGTAGAGCCAAATGAGATTTGGCATAGAAGGCTTGCACATGTGCATTACAGAGCACTACCTATTGCAAGCAATACTGTTGAAGGTCTTCCTGAATTTCAAGCTATTTGAAGGGAAGAACAAAGTCAGAATATGACCTAAAGAAACCAGTTGAAGAATGTGAAGATCCAGAATGCAGAGACCATGCAGTCATAAGAGTCTCTCAAATCAAAGAACAACTTGAAGCGGTAAAAGAAAAAGTGAAGAAAGCAGAAGTGAGGATGGCCACCTTGAATGGCCTCCCAGGATCGTGGAATTCATTCATTCAAGGAATGTGTTCCAGAAGGAAGTGATTACTTTCAGCAAACTTTGGGAAGAAGAAGAAGCTTGAATCATAAGAAGAGAAGAGAAGATGGGAGCAATTGAAGATCAAGAAAAGAAAATCCCTCAAGCAATGAGGAATATGAAGAACTCAACTCTTGAAGAACTTCTTATCCACCTCAGCATTTGGATAAGAAACAATGCGACTATGAATGAAGAAGACGATGAAGCTAAAGGCTCAAGAAGGAGTCTACCCTCGAAACAAATAAAGATAAGTATTCAATTGTCATTTCATTATATTATTTTGTTATGCATTTGTTTATATTCAGTTGTTGTATTATGCATGATAGGATGTTTGCATTAATGACAGCATACTACTAATATGCATGTGATGGGTAAGTAGCTCATGGTGCTATACAAATTCTCCATTTCTATTTATCTAGAATGAAACCTCTTTGCTGACATATTGGATTAGTGCACAATCTCAATGTTGTCCTGGTAGAGATGGAAGGCATCTAGAAAGTTTCAGTGAGATATGGATGAATGTTGTATTGGCTAAAGTAGTTGCATGATCATATATTTATGCATAAGAATTTGCCAATATGAATTTTCCTTATGAAATGTTTCTAACCATGCAAATGCATTTGACATGTAGGAAAGATCGCATACATAATCGCCTACAAGCAAAGAAGGATGAAGACTTGTTCCGAAGAACAAGTGACGACAGTTCAAAGACAAAGAATAATATGACAAGCTAACAGATGGGTGCAAGATGAACTTTTGAAGAAGTTCAAGATAGAGGATCTTAGTATCCAGTGATCCTAGATGGATACTACTTGTCACTCCAGTATAGAATGTTTTCAGTGCATAGAGCACAGAAGATAGAGGGAGTATGATGCTCCGCTTCAGAGGTAGTGACTACAGAATATCTTGAGGTTCGACATGGTACAAAAGGATGAGCAGATTACTGATGACTCTAGGCTTTACTGAGAGTAAAGTGGATTCCAACCTTTGCTCCAAAGTTGAAGGTGGAAGACCAGTGATGCTCCTGTTATGTGTCGATGCACTATTGTTCTAGGTATGGTGGTGTGGAAAAATACAGATGGAATCTTCCTTGGAAAAGGGAAGTATGTAGTAGAGATCCTGAAGAGGTTCAGGATGATGGACTACATGGCCTCACCTATGGCATCGAACCTGAAGCTATTGAGTGATGCTTCTTCAGAGACGATTGATACTACGATGTATCATCAAATGATTGGGTCCTTGATGCACCTAAGACCATATATTTGCTTTGCTGTGAACACATTGAGACATGTTCACCTGATGGTTGCAAAGCATGTAGGGGTACAATTGATTATGGGCTCCAGTACAATGTGAATCAAAAGATTAACCTGGAGGGTTATGTTGATTCTGATTGGGCAGGCATTGCCATCGATAGGAAGAGTACTTCAGGATGTTGCTTCAGTATGGGATCGGGTGTGATCTCTTGGTTTAGCAGGAAGCAATCCTGTGTGGCACTGAGCACAGCTGAAGCAGAGTATGTCGCAGCTTGTTCAGCTAGTTGTGAGGCAGTATGGTTGCGAAAGCTACTGTCTGATATATTTGATCCCCAGTGGGATGCCACCTGTATACATTGTGACAACCAGAGTTGCGTGAAGTTGTCAGAGAATCCAATGTTCCATGACAGGTCGAAGCATATTGAGATCAAATATCACTATATCAGGGATATGGTGCAGAGAGGAGTAGTGAAGCTCCTGTATGTTGCGATGGAGGAACAGATAGCTGATGTTTTGATGAAGCCATTGGCTAGGCTAAAGTTTGAGTACTTTAGAGAGAGACTTGGTGTTCTCCAGATCGAGGCTTCCTCCCAGAGATAGTGATGAGACCCAGAGCCATTCTGACATGGTGAGAGGATTGGTTCCTTCCATGATCAGATGTAAGGGCCGAGCCATTCTGTCATGGTGAGAGGATTTAGTTCCTTCCATGTCAGATGTAAGTGCAGAAATCTCTCTTCATTGTGGTTGAGAGTCTTCCATCATTAGGTGGGATTGTGCCATTATGACGAGCAGGTCAGATGTAAGGGCAGAGCCATTCTGTTCATGGCTAAAGGATTTAGTTCCTTCCATGTCAGATGTAAGTGCAGAAATCTCTCCTCATTAGAATTGAGAGTCTTCCATCATTGGGTGGGATTGTGCCATTCTGACGAGCAGGTCAGATGTAAGGGCAGAGCCATTCTGTTCATGGCTAAAGGATTTAGTTCCTTCCATGTCAGATGTAAGTGTAGAAATCTCACTTCATTGTGGTTGAGAGTCTTCCATCATTAGGTGGGATTGTGCCATTCTGACGAGCAGGTCATATGTAAGGGCAGAGCCATTCTGTTCATGGATAAAGGATTTAGTTCCTTCCATGTCAGATGTAAGTGCAGAAATCTCTCCTCATTAGAGTTGAGAGTCTTCCATCATTGGGTGGGATTGTGCCATTCTGACGAGCAGGTCATATGTAAGGGCAGAGCCATTCTGTTCATGGCTAAAGGATTTAGTTCCTTCCATGTCAGATGTAAGTGCAGAAATCTCTCCTCATTAGAGTTGAGAGTCTTCCATCATTGGGTGGGATTGTGCCATTCTGACGAGCAGGTCATATGTAAGGGCAGAGCCATTCTGTTCATGGCTAAAGGATTAAGTTCCTCCCATGACAGATGTGAGTGCTGGCCATTCCGACGAGCAGGTCGGATGTAAGGGCAACTGCCATTCTCTAGGAGAA